>PVJI01000265.1:0-306508 GCA_004026765.1 Micronycteris hirsuta | reverse complement strand
GCCCGCCGACACCCCCCCACCCCGTGTGCACATGCGCAGTAAATTCGGTCATCTCTTTTCCTATTCACGCCTCACGTCAATTTGATTACTAGTCCAGATAAAAGAATTTAAAAAGGCAGGAGGAAGAAATTCTTTTTCCTCCCCCACAATAGTATTTAATGATTAAGAATAACAAGGAATGTAAACATTGTCATATTTACAATAAAATATTTTTTTTATTATTATTATTATTTTTTTTTTAGAGAGAGGAGAAGGGAGGGAGACAGAGAGGGAGAGAAACAGCAATGTATGGCTGCCTCTCACATGTCCCTCACAGGGGATCTGGCCCGCAACCCAGGCATGTGCCCCGACTGGGAATCGAACCGGGACCGTCTGGTTCCCAGCCCGTGCTCAATCCACTGAGCTACATCAGCCAGGGCTACAATAAAATACTTTTAAAGAAAAATAACTATCTTCCAAAACCGAAAACATTAGTGAGAAGATCGGTATTTTATGTAGGTTTTTGCAAACCTCTTTGATGTGTGGGTTAGAGCCACAGCTGGACTCCCGTTTGTGCTTCTGCATTGAGTCTACTGCCGTATTACATGTCATATGGCATCTGGAAAATTCTATTGTATGCTCATGTGGGAACCAGAGGGCAAAATGCGAATGTCTTAGGCTTGTTATCAACACAGTTTTGATCTCATACATTTCCTGAAGGGTGTCCAGGCCCCAGTGGGCGGCACAGCAGAGCCTGCCCGCAGGGGACTGAGGGTGGGACCCTGGTGCACCTGACCCGGGCCTCCCTGGCCGCCGTCACCTGTCTGTGAGGCTCACTGCGAACCGCTCCGTCTCTCAGGCGGGGGTCTTCCCCGGGGGCGGGAGCAGGCTGGGTCCAAGCCCGGAGACAACGACTCACCTAAGACCACCAGGGGTTGGTGGACGAATGAATGCTCCTGGTGGCCCTGCGATGACCGAGGACGGCCCTCACCATCTGCCATCCCAGGATTGAGCTCCGCGTGCCCGCGGTGGCCAAACGGTCTGTGATAGTCCCTTCCCTTCCCCGCCGCACCGCTGTCACTCCCTGCGGTCACGCTCCAGATAAACCACGTGTCTTAAACCCTCGTCCCTTGTCTCAGGGCCTGCGTAGGGGGAGCGCATCTCAGGCTGGGGAAACCCGAACCCCAGGGCAGGCCCTGCGCTGGCCCTCCCCGGGACAAAGCTCCCCTGGCGTCCCTCCTGCACGAGCGTGCTAGTACCCGTTCAACAACTTGCCACCGAGGGGGGAAAAGGCCCTGGTGTGCGGCGCTTGCTAATTTCCGTGGGGTAAATACGCCCAGCAGGGCCGATTCCCATCTTCCAGAGGCGCGTGGGCCACGGAGCAGAGAGAGGCGCCCCCTGCCGGGTCGCCTCTGGAGCCGGGGAGCCAGCCCGCACCCGCTGCTGCTGTAACGCTCGTCCGGCTCTGCTGTGTCTGCCTCGTGCTGTGTCCCCACTGCCGCGTCCTGTCACCTTCAGCACTTGGCAGTGTCCGCTCACCGTAGGCACAGATATCTGTGGAGCCTCGGTGGTGGAATAGGTGAGGATTGCGGGCAGGTAGGGGTGTCTGGGCAGCGGGGAAAGAGACCCACGGCCTGGGAGAGCTGAAGGCTGCCCGCAGGCGGCCTTCCAGCTGGGACTGGAGAGCCGAGCCCAGCAGGCCAGGAAGAAAGGCGGGAAGGAGCCGAGCACTCAGGGGTCAGCGAGAACAAAGGCCAGGTGGGGTGCAGGGGGAGGCATGTGTGGGGAATGTCGGGCTCTTGGGGAGGCGGTGGGGGCTAAGGTACAGAAGAGGGGAAGGAAAGGCCTCGGGGTTTGGCCAGCTATACACTGGCTCCCTGAGGCTGGGACCCAGACAGGTCTTGCCAGGGGACCCTTCTGTCATCAGCTGTTTTGAAAGTGTGAGCCCTAGTCCTGCCAGTTCCAGTCTGACCAGAGAACTTGCAATTAATGTCTTTTCCAAAACTGCCACCTCTGGGAGCTGCTATGGCCTCTTTACCTGGGGGCAGGGGTGGGTGGAGGTTCAGGGGGCAGGCTGGTCAGTAGACCCAGTGGGCCTGGGAAGGCAACAGGAAACCCATAATTAGAGCTGGAGGTGTTGGGGCTGGAGACAGGCCGGGGCGCTCTCCAGAACCATGTGAGCTGTGAGCTGCGCACCCGACTCCCTGGAAGCCTCCGAACGGGGAGCCGAATAATAAAGATGCAAATGGAGCTGACAGGGGTGATCTTCCTACCCTGGAGCTAGTAAGCTGCAGAAGCAGGGCTCAAAACCAGGTTCACTGGGCTTCAAAGCCCTATGCTTCTCACTATATTGACTTAGTTTCCGTCCTTCTACATAAAGTGAGGGGGACAAGGACAAACCAGTTTGCCACTTCTGTTCTCAGGTCCTGGATAACTCTCCAGAGTAGGAAGGTCACTCCTGTCAGCTCTGTTTAGGACACAGTGAAACAGGCTGCAGGTTCTGGCGGCCCTGGCTGAGCTGCAACCTGGACCGCCTGCTGATTCAGGCACGTGGGGGCCTCTGTGCCTGTTGCGCACTCATCCATAGGCCACCACTGGGCCTTCTCATCAGCTCTGCTCTGTCAAATGCTGACTCTGGACTTTACTTCCTTCTTGCCAGGCTGGTGGCTATGAACCAAGAATTTGTTTCCAAAATTATTGTTGTTTTACTAATTTGAGATGTCTCAGATAAATGGTTGATAGTTCTTTTTTTTTCTCCTGTATGAAAATTTTATCTAGCCCTGGCTTGTGTGGCTCAGTGGACTGAGTGCTGGCCTGCGAACCTAAGGGTCGCTGATTCGATTCCCAGTCAGGGCACATGCCTGGGTTGTGGGCCAGGTCCCCAGTGAGGGGCACACGACAGGCAACCAATAGACGTATCTGTCACACATGGAGGTTTCTCTCTCTCTCTTTCTCCGTCTCTCTGAAAATAAATAAATAATTTTTAAAAATATTAAGATTATTTTTTATTCTATTTAAATTCTTGGGTCAAATGTTGGTGTGGTGACTGTGGCATGATGAATGCAACTAATAAATAATTTATTGAAAGAGTATGCATGCTTGTAGCAAAAATATATATAGGACAAAGTGCATATAATAAAAATTTTCCCATCCCAAGAAGCAACAATTATTACATTGTTAATATATTCCTTCAGAATTTTTTATGCATATGCAAGCATATATCATTAAATATGTACTTTTTATTTAGTTTTATGGAAAAAGCATTACATATTATGCTTTGTGGTCTTTTTAAAAAGTAGATTTATTGAGGTATAATTTGCATACCACAAAACTCACTCATGTTAAGGGTACAATTCAGTGATTTTAAGAGTAAATTTCACCATCACCGCAGTCCAGATGGTGCTTCCTCACTTAAGACTGGGACTTGGAGGTGGGTCTGGATCGGCAGTATCGATCCCCTGCCGAAGTTTCCCTCGCAGGACTGGCCACCCTTTACATCACCAGCGCTGCTTACTGACCGGTGGGTCCCGGTGCTTTGCCATTGTTAGCGGTGCTGCAGAGGCAACCGCACACCTTTGCCCTCGAGAACGTGGATGTGTCTGTAGGGTTCATTACCAGTGAGAGGGTTCCTGCTTCAATGGGCCTGTGCTTTCATGACTCGAGAGACTGGAAATTGCTTCTCATTTTATGTTCCTGTGAATTGGAGAGTTGAGAGAGCCCACTTGTTGACAGATGAGTTTAAAACCAATCTAATAGGATGAAGCCTGTATAATCTAATCTGATAGAAGAAGGGGTAGAGATCGCTGTCAGTTAGATGCCTTAGTATATTTGTGTGTGTAGAAATACATAACTTTTTCATTGCCTGATGTTTACAAAGTGTGTGTCTGGCCCTTCTTTAAAAAACTGCTGTATTGAAGTTTAAAGAGCTGCAGATACAGTATCTATGAAACATTTACAAAGAGCCGTGGATGCTGAATGTATACAATGTGATGTGTTTGTGTCTGGTATGTTTTAAGTCTCTTCCTCCTGGGAAATCACAAGTTGATGTATGTGGGGGGCCAATCAGTTGACATTACTGTTGTTGTGGGCTCTTAAAATGAAAAGGTCGAAGCTGACTCTGAGGAGTGAGCCCCATCTGCCTTCTTGCCCTGAGTAGGGGGCCCAGGGCTCCTCAGTCTGTCGAGGACAGTGCCTGGATTCTGCTTTCCGCCAGCAGATGGCGCCAGGGCTCCCAGTGGCCGCCCGACTGCCACTGTGAAAAGGGACTTAATATAGTAACCCCACGGTGCCCTGAACATGTAATTTTCAAACCTCCTATCCCACCACAAGGAAAACCTCAGAGGATTTTCTTCTCGGAAGAGCAATTAGCCTAACCTCTTAGGAGGAGAAATTGCCTCGCCAAGCTTGGCTGGGAAAGTTAAATATCCTCCCTAAGTGGTCCTGGGTGGGTGGGGAGACTCGGCAGAAGGAAGGTCCTGCAGGAGGAGGAGGCTGTGGGAGGCCGGGGACAGCATGGCAGGGGTTAGGGCCTGGAGCGGGAAACGCCTCCGTCTGAGGACTTCCAGTCCCCAGCCTGGGGCCTCTGGGTTGGGCCAGAGGCAGACAGAGGTGCTGAGGAGGACGCGATTAGGTGGGGTGGGGGGAGGAAGGGGCTTCTCACCTGAGCTCTGCTCCGACCTCCAGACCCGTGGGACCCGGCCAGGCAAACCACTTCTGCCATCCTCCTATGGTGACTATTAAATGCAATGGCAGGTCAGCTGTGTCTCAGAGCCTGTGGAGAGGAGATGTTTGGGGTGAGAGCAGAGTAGCCTTTGGTGGGGTCTCGTCCAGGTCAGGGGTGGCAGCTGTAGACCCTGGGCCCCCTGGGAATTGAGACAAGACTGAAAAGAGGGCTCAGGAGCAGAGATGAGCTGAATCACAGGAGATGACCTGGAGAAGCCTGCACAGCCTGGGGAGAGAGCCGGCTCCTAAGGGTCAGTGGGGAGAGCGGGGAGCTCTGAGCTGTAGGAACCCACACCAGGGCCTGGTGGGAGGGGAGCGCGGAGCACTATGGCCTTTCACAGGTGAGGCTGGAAGTTGCTTGTTGCTGAGCTGTGTCCTGTTTTGAAGATGAGGGCCTGCTTTGGCAAAATCTGTGATGGGGAATGGGGGGCATTATCCAGTCCCTATCCTCAAGGACAGTGTGGTCTTGGTGGAAAGAGAAAACACGCTAGTACCCATAGACACCAGGGTTGTTACCATAAGGCTGTTAGCAATTGGAGCCAAAGGAAGCATCCAACTAAGGTGGTGTGACCTTGGGTAAATACTTAACGTCTCTCTACCTCAGTTTCCTCGTCTGTAAAGTGGGAACAACATCAGTATTGACCTCATTAAGCTGTTAGAAGTATTACACACAAGATAATGCTTATAAAGCATGTAGCACAGTCCCTGGCACCTAGTAAGTTCTCACAGTTGATTGTGGTTTCTGCCATTTATCATAATTACAGTTGCCATCGACTGGACAAGGTGAGCATCTCCTATCTTCTAGGGCCAGGTAAGCTAGCTAAAGCTGAGTTGCAGGATTGCGATTGGTGTGTGATAGGTTTCCTTGACGCTGATGCATTTCCCGTAAGTGTGGGCTGGCTTAGGTTTAGATCTGTGATGTGGACTGGGCCATGGGGCAGCCTACGTTTTGTGGGTCTGATGTGTGAATATCCTTTATCAGAAGGAAACGTTCTAAGTCCTTGCTATTCAAAACATGGTCCAGGGACTAGCAGCCACATCCACTGGAGCTTGTAAGCAGTGCAGGCTCTTGGGCCCCAGCCCAGGCCTGCTGACTCAGAATGCGCATCTCATCAAGTCCGTGTGATTTGTTTGGGCGTCAGAGTGTGAGAGGCATCACTCTCAGCCATAGCCTACGGAGTAACAGTTCGGGGGGCGGGGCAAGAGGAGAGGAGACTGGAGAGATAGGCTGGGACAATCAGTATACTTCCTCTTGAATATTTCCACGTGCAAGTTGTTAACTGGAATTTAATATTTGCTTGCAGTTTTTTCCTTTGAGGTAAAACTTATATACCACAAAGTGTACATGTTAACATAGCCTTTGAGTTTTAACAAATGCATCTACCAAGGAAACCAGACTCCGACCAGGATATGAAACATTACCAGCAGCTAGAAAGTTTCCCTGTGCTTCTTCCCATCCATCCTGCCCCTGCCATTCTGGTTTCTTTCTCCCTCTGTACAGATTATTTTGCCAGTTTTAGAATTTCATATATATAGACTGATACAATAGGTCCTCTTATGTAATACTTTTTTCACTCAGAATAATACTTTTGATACATCCATGTGTGGGGGAGGAAAAATAATTTTCCTTCTAAGTCCTGCTAGTGGTGCTGTTGGCTCTTGGTTCTTGAGTTCAGCAAAGAAAGAATTCAGAGCCAAGAATTCTAGAGCAAGAGGAATTTTATTTAGCTCGCGAGGTGAAAATACGCTCAAAGAGAAGATTCAAGCAGGCTGCTCAAAGAGCTGCCTTGGCCTTTTGGAAAGAAAGTCACCGAAGTGAGCCAGCTGGGCCAGGCGGACTCAGGAAACAAGTTACGGAGGCAAAAGAAGGGCCTTGGAGACGGGGTCAGGAGGTTATCCTGGGATGAGCCGCCGCTGCCTGCTGCTCCCGTGGTTGCAAGTCTCCTGGGGACCCCTAGAGCTTAGCAGAATGAAAGTAAAGGTAGACGCCTGAAGAGAGAAGGTGTAGGTGTGCGAGAGAGAAAGAGACAGAGAGAGAGCGAGCGCACACATGTGCATATGCACTGGGTCTTTTGTCTTAAGCATTTTTGTCTGTTTTCTAAAGGCAGGAATTTTAGGGGAGGTCTCAGGGGAGGATCTCAATAGAACATCCATCAGTTTTTTAGGTATATCCTTTAATACGCTGATTCATCTAAATGAGCATGAAGGGTCAGGGTCATGGTCTCTACGAACAGGCCCGTGCTAGGGTAGGGGGTCATTGGTTGGTGCATCCGGTTCTGATACCAGCCGTGGCTTCACTCTATCTGGTTCCGTTGTTTTTCTGGGCCTGGAGCTGAAACACAGCAGCAGCTGAGGACTAGGTGTTACCTCTAGTTTGACCAAAACTCTATGTTTCTGGTCAACAGACCTGGGGCTTTGTTCCGAAGATCCTCCGATGCTCATCAGAACCTCAGTGTCCTGAGGGCTTCCGGCTTAAGGGAGTGGACCTGCACGGGAGAAAGAGGTGGGGGAGTTGGGGTGCCGGATGCAGCCAGTTTGAATCAGCCATCCGTCTCAGCTTCCCCATTGCACTTCCTGCGGAATTTTCCTGGCTTCTTGCTATCCTGCCTCGTTTATATTTTCACCAACAGTGTATGCATGTTCCAGTTAACACCCTCCTTAGCACGGGGTGGTTTTGTCAGGCTTTTTCATCTTAGCCATTCCGGTGGGTGGAGAAGAGTATCTGCGGCTTTGCTTTGCATTTCCTAATGATGACTAATGATGATGACTAATGATGCTGATGATCATTTTTTATATGCTTATTGGCCATTCGTAGATCTCCGTTTGAGAAGCCTCTGTTTACATCTTTTGCTTGTTTTTAAATGAGGTTATTTGCCCTTTCGTTACTGAGTTACAGGAGCTCTTTCTAAGTGCTGGATACCAGTCCCTTTTCAGGTAGATTTTGCAAATATTTTGGGGGGAGTGGATTAGTACAGGAATCTCAGGTATTGGGGTTTGGCCCGGGGGGCTAGGGGGGGCGCTTATGTGAACACAGAGCTGAATGTTGAGTGCAGCCCTGACTTTGGGGTTGTGTGTTGTGTGAGGCGCCCCCCCCTGCGCCCCCCCCCCGCGCCCCCCCCTCCCCCGTCGCCCTGTGTCGGGCCTGGTGTGGAGCACGGATGAGGTGACACAGGTAAAAGTCCTTTGTAAAGTATAACAAGATGAGCAAAGGTTTATCACTGACCCTTTTCACCGTGAGAGGAGGAAGGGCCGTTTCCCTGCCTTTTGTCCGGTAGGGCAGTTTCTCTTGGGAGGAGACGTGAAAGACAAAGCTTCCCCTGGGCTGTAAACAAGGCTTCTTGTTAGGATCTGAGCAGTTAGAGCCTAGAAAACAGCTTGAGGTGGGCATCAGGCCTGCGTTCGCATCCCGGTTTTGCCAGTCACTGCGCGCTCGTGCAAGGCCCCGTTTCGTTTGAAAACTGGAAATAACAGCGCCTCCCTCACCGGGTCAGTGTGAGGATTAAAACAGCTTTAGACCTTGGTGTCATTATTATTATTGTGGAATGCGTTTCTAAGAGGGCTGAAAATGTGATGCAGTCCCCACAATGTCCTTTTGATGTAGTCGGACCGCTTTCTTTATTTTTATTTTTTTAAGTAAATTGCGGGTTGGTTGTAAAATGCTCCCCTAGACTGCTGGAGGCCGCGGTTGGCGCCGCACTCACGGGTCCAGCCTGTCTCAGGAGCGCGGCTCTATGCGCCTGCGCCACCAGGAGCCGCCAGAGGGCGCTCGCCTTCTCCTCAGGGCCTGGTGCTGAGGCCGGGTCCCCCTGACCCAAACTGTTTCCCACTGCGGCTCTGCTCCATGTCCAAACTGACCTCTGTGGCATTTTCTTGGGTGGAGTGTAGTCTCCAGAAAGACCCCCGTAGGGGTCTAACAAACTCGAGAGACCCTGCACCGAAAGGCCACACCGAGGGCAGTGCTAGTTGCTGTCCCCTTAAATAAGATTTCCTTGGGGCAGGGCCAGAGGGCACAGGGGAGGGAGCCAAGCGATCCAGCAGTTTTGTGTGTACCCTACCCCCACCCTTCACAGTTCCCTGTTACCTGGACCTCGGGTCACCCCCACTGGGGGCTGGGATGAGAACTCGGGCCTGGGGGGCGCAGGCTGTACCTGAGCAGGCATGGCCCCAGAGTTGAGCAGTACCTGGGACTTGCTCTCCAGACACTTGGGACCCCACCTGCCTCTTGCTTGCTTCAGTCCCCCCCAGAGGGTTGGCTGGGGGTGCACTGGGTAGGGGAGTCCTTTCTGTGCCCTTTAACTCATGGCATTGCCCTGGACTTGGTCCAGTTACTTTCTCTGGCCCTCCCGGCAGGCATTGGGGGCTGGGCTCATAGACCCGTAAGCACCCCCGCTCAGATCTGAGATGCTAACATACACAGCCCCCATTTAAAGCAACAGCCTCAGCCTGACCCCCTTTCTGCCACACTACCCCACTCTTGGGTCCAGTCCAGCCTGCCCCACCCCCCAGTCCAGAGCCCAAGTGGGGCCTGACCCCAGAAGAAAGGCCCTTGACCCTCACTGAACAAAGCAGTGACCTCTTGGTGAGCTGCTCCCGTGCCAGCTTGCACCCACCCCCTTAGGCAAACAGGCCCAGGCACTGACCCTGGGGCCCAGGGGCCACAGCACATGGTGCTGTCCTGGCCGGAACTACCTGCTGGTTCAGGGCAGCATGGAAGGCCTCCTAGCCAGCCGCCCCCACTTCCCCCTCAGGCAAGACCAATGGATCTCTGGCTCCTCTTTTTCTTCCAGCAGGGGGCGCAGGTTGATACCTGGCCTAGGGTCCTCTTAAGCAAGAGAGCTCTCAGTGGCCCTTCGCTGATTGACCAGTCCAGCCCGTTACTTGGTCATCGAGCCCCTGGTTCTGCAGACTTGCTGTCTAGAGAGTGAGGCCCAAGGGGCTCTTCATGGTCAGCTGGCATCCCAATGGGCCACTGAGTTTCTCGGAAGCCACATCCCTTCCTCTCTCTCAGAGGTTCCAGGACAAAGCAGCATCGCTTCTCCATCCAGCTGGGCCTTTTCACCATCCTGCCAAGTCCTTACTAGTCTGCTTGTCCACTCGTGCCCTTTCCCACTCCCTCGCCCCCACATCTGTCCACTTGTCTGCTCTCTTGTCTGCTCACTCCCTCATTCACCAGACGTCTGGACATCTCAGGTACCGGTTCTGGTGGGGGCCACAGCCCTCAGGAAAGCTCTAGGTGGTCAAGGGCAAAGTCTCTGGGGCCAGAACGACTGGTTGTGAATTCTGACTGTACTGGTTCCTGGCCATGTGACTGTGGGCATATCTCTCCATTTTCTGAGCCTCAGTCCCCTCATCTGTGAAATGGGGACTTACGCACCTTCCTCTTCCCAGGATGGATATAAAGATTAGCTTCAAGATTAATACATGTAAAGTACACTAACCAAGGCCACCCCACCTGCCCCAGGCTACCTACCCCTGGGACAGCCAGGGGCTCACCCTGCCTCTTGGCCAGGCTGTGCTCCCTGGGCAGGTGGCCCCCACACCCACCCCTGAAATGGAGGGTGATAATCACAGGTCTTGCCATGTACCCCTTCCCTCTGCCTTCTTGCCCAAAGGGCACTCTGGGGTTGTGTGAGGTCAGCCAAGACACCTGGAAGATCCAGCTTGTTCCCTCCCCTGCCAAGGTCTCCACAACAGCTGTGGGGGTGGCCATAGGCCTGCAGCATCTGACCCCTTTGAGGGGTCATTTGTCCTTCCATCTGAAGACTGTGCATAGCCAGGAACCAGTCAGCACCCACTCCAGCTGCTGTGGGGGCTTCCTGGGGGGCAGAAGGTGCTACAGGACTAAGACTGGCTGAGTGGAAGGGTCAGCTGGGTGGGAGAGATGTGAGGGCCAGAGCATCACCAGGGGGCGCTGGGTTGAGGAGTTTCCTTCTTCTGCCCCCGACAGAGTCTGCGCAGTATCCGGGGGAGTGCTGTGTGCTGCCTCGGCTGGCAGAGATGTGAGGGCTGCTATGGGGGACTTAGGAGGGGATTGGACCAGACTGCAGATTCTGTCATTGCTGGTAGAAGTCTCAGTGGTTTATGGGAGGCATGTGCCACGCTGAGCATGCACCTGGGACCTAGGAAGTGCCCATTGTCAGGGGGGATGCTGCTGTGGGCAGTGGCTGTGTATTGGCCTGGTGAGTCCCCTGGCCATGGAGCTCAGCCCAGCATCCCCACTGTTGCCTCCTGGAGCAAAGCAATGGAGGAGCTCTGGGGCACTCTTCCCTTTCCGCCAGCCAGCCCTTAGGGGCACCTTTGGGCAAATCCTCCTGCACTCTGGATAGGGGTGTGAGTGTGGGTGGTGGTTCAGGAGCTCTAAGCCCTCAGACCCGGTTTTCAGCCCGATTCACTGAGTGGACCTGCTTTTGGGGGGATCACAGTAGGCATGGGCCTCGGCTGGGGGCCGTATGCGAGCAGGTAGGCCCCCCGCTCCAGCTGCAGCTGCCCACGGGGCAGCAGTCCTGGCCAGGTGTCCATCGTTGGTTTCCTTAGTCTACTCCCAAAGGACAGGGACTTTTTTCTTGTAACCTTTGGATCCTTGTTGCCTAGCAGTGTGACCATTATGGACTGAATGAGTAAAGTGAACAAATGAATGGGCACGAGGCAGGCACATGTTCCGAATGTAAATGGACAGGGAAGACCATGTCCTGCCGGGCACGAAGGAGCCGAGGGGGGCATGCCCAGGCCGGTGTTCCAGAGTCCCATGCCCGCCACCTGGACTGAGGCGGGAGGTTGGCGAGGAAGCATGTGTTCAGCCTCCGTGACTGAGGTCAGGGATTCCCTGGGGCCTGTCCCTTGGTCCACTCACCCCTCCATGTTTCTCTCCACTGTGGGACCTCTTCACAAGCATCCACTTTCTGTTAGAGGGTTGGCACCTTCTTGAGAAAGGGGACACCTTAAAGGCGGGGGCCACATAGAGTGGGCGCTGAGTACACACCTGTCCATTGAAGTGTCCGCTTTCTGGGTGGGCCTGGCAGTTCTGCTCAGGGGAGCTGGCTGGGGACAGTGCCCCTGACCTGGCCTGCCCACCAGGTTGGTCCCAGGGCTGAGGGACTTCCCAACCTCATGACCCAGTTGAGAAGGAGGGTTTGAACCCTGGGAGCCCTGGCTTGTGGGTGGCCAGGAGCGGGAATTGTCCCTGAGGAGGTGGCCTCTTGAGCCATGATTGCCTTGCCTGGAGCAAGGTGACTGGCAGGCCACCTTGCTCACACCTGTGAGCCTGTGCTGGGAAGAGTCTGGGCACAGGTGGGGGAGCATCACCCGCCCCCAGCAGCAGCCCTGCCCCCTGCAGGCAGTGGCCAGAAGGAGGTCTCTGGAGAGCAGAGTTCTGCAGCCACGTTGCCGCAGTGTGGACTCTGGCTGGGATCAAATCCCTACTCTGCCAGGGACTGGCTGTGACCTTCACACGTTGCTTATTTGCCCTGTCTATTTCCTCATCTGTAAAATGGAGGTGCTTACATACAATGGAACATTGTTCAGCCAAAACAAGAATTGTTACAGTGTAGACCACTGCAGGGTGATGCGTTAGGGACCTCCTGGTTCTTGTATTTATTGTCTATCTTCCCACAGAATGCAGGCTCCCTGGGAGGAAACCCTTGATCTGTTTTGTTCATCATGGTATGTCCAGCATCCAGTGCCTGGCACATAGTAGGTATTCAATAAATGTCTGTTGAATGAACAAATGCACAAATCATCACTCTTTACGCAGCGGGTGCCAAGGACTGCCTGTACTAAGTGCTATCAGTTAACAGCGGTGAAGTCAGGACTGTCATTATCCCCACTTCGCAGATAAGGACGCTGAGGCTCTGGCACCTGCAATGGCCGCCCTGGGTCTGGGGTCTCCACCTGGCAGCCCGGCATCAGAGCCCTCGCTCTGACCCTGCCTATCCTAGGCTATGTCCTGGCCTGGGAGCTTCTGGGCTGGGAGGCCTCCCGGGGCCTGGTGCACTCTGCCTGCTCAGCCACCTGGCTCCTCCCACTCCCAGAACCGGGTGGCAGGGTGGCCTCACGCCCGCCCACCGCCTCGGCGCCTTTTTCTCAGGCTCGCTTCCCTGAGAACCTCTGTCATAAAGAAGGCGAGGCACTGCTCTGGCCTGTCTTTCCGCCCCCGGGCCTTCCTCGCCCCAGGCAACCTTGGTTATAAATATGGGGGTCACGCCTTGCGTGTGTATTAAGCAGCTTTCATCTGGGGAGCTCCTGGCTGCTGGGAGGCTAATTAGCTGCTTTCTGGGAAGAGTGAGTAAGAGCTGACGTCCCAGCCAGGACACTGGCTAACTAGACACCAGCTTGCTATAGACTTGGGACTGGCCTTCCTGGGAAGACGTGGGGACGCCATCAGCTTGGGCCACTCCCCCGCCCCCCGCCACACACATCTCTCTTTGCTGCAGGACCTCTTCAAAAGGACCCTTTTCTTGGGCTACTAATGAAAGTCATCATTTAGGTACTGAATGTACCCATGTGCGCAAAGAACTGGGTGCGGGCTGTGGTGAGCCAGTAACACTACCGTCCCCATTACAGAGCTGTACTCCTTGCCAGCGTAAGGCCGGTGCTTCCTCGCGAGACCTTGCATAATTGATGAGAAGCCCTTAGCTCAGTGTCTTGCACGGACTAAGCACTTGATAGGTGGTAGCTATTACTATTAACCTTCAGAACAACCCTGTGAGGTAAGTGCTATGTTATCTCCATTTCTCAGATGAGGAAGTTGAAGTTCAGAGAGGTTAAGCCACTTGCCAGAGATCACACAGTGAGTGAGGGGAAGAGCCAGGATTTGAACTGGATTGGTTAAACTTCAAAGCACCTCATTTTTCTGGTGCTTTTCCCTCCCATCCTGAAGAAACCCCGAGGAGGAGAGTAACCCCAAGGCCTTACTCTGTAGGGTCACCAGATGGGCCACGTTCTTCTCATTCATCTCTCCAACAGTGTGCTGGTGGGCTGGGCTTGGACCAGCCTTGGGGGCCATCTAATACAACTCATTCCCACCCCCCATTTTTCAGGTAAGAAGACTGGGGAAGGGAGTGACTGGGCGAGGTGACAGGCCTCGTGGGAAGGTGCCTCCTCATCACAGCACGAGGAGTGAAGACGCAGTGGAGAGCAGCAGGGCCTCTCCCACCGGCTCCCCTGCCGCTGGCATGGATACTAAGCAACAAGCACCCTCACAAAAGAATACACTATCCCACATTTTTCAAAAGCTTGCCGACTGCCACTTCACTTTTACCAAGGCTCTGCATTATTAGCACGCTCCTGTTTTCACCAACCGAAAGAAATCCGAAGAGGATTTTTGCTTTCACCAGGAAAGGTGAAAACTAAAAGTAGCGTTCAGCCTGTTTTGCAGCCGGCGTCCCAGAGGCAGTGCACACCCTGAGCGACTATAGTGGCGCCACCTATCGCCTGATCAGGGAACGACACCTAGCATCAGGTTGCCATCTGTCTGTGGGCATCTGTGCTTTATGGCGATTTATCTCGTGCGTGCCTGCTTTTACTGTGTGTTACTTTAGGTTTTATGTGTCAGTTAGTATGCTTTGGTAGGTTTGGGGGCCTGAGAACACTCAAAATATTTTCCATATAAATTAATGGTAATTGTTTTACTCTACACCATTTTGGCTTGTGATAGGAATGTTTGATTTTCGAACGGTGGGGGGAACCTGCACCTGGCTTTCACCTGCCAGCCCGGTCTACTCCCCAACGGCTGCCACAGACACTTTGGGCAGTGCTTGCAGCAGACGGGGCAGGGGTGCTGTACTCCTATCTGCCCTGCAAGGTTCTTGGAGCAGAGGGACAGTGCAGGACTGGCCTCACGCCCTGTGGCACGCCTCCCCAGCCACCGCAGTGACTCCTGTGCACACACACGGAAGGTGCTAAAAAATGCTCCCCAGAGAAATGGCCATGTCCTGGCTGCACTGTGAGGAGGAGAGGAAGTGTTGAGTGCACGGGTGGGGAGGTGATACGCCGCGTCTTCCCCCCATCGCCTTGCAAACCCCGAACCCGGCAAAGGTGACTCTCCTTCAGTCTTTGAGAAGGAGCCTATGCAAACCTGGCTCAGGCAGCGAGAAGTTCATGGGCAACAGGCTGAGGTTCCTGAAGGGGGGACACCATTCTCAGGCACTGAAGGAGGTGGCTGGAAGCACAGGCCCAGCTTGTCTCCTCCCCTTGTCTGAGTGTTGCACCTTCTGGATAGGCAGGTCTCTGGGTACCAGATGCATCGACCTCGGTGCTCTTCCCCTCTGCCCCACCACCTCCCCTGCCTTTTCGAATGGAATCTTATATATATTTTTAGATTATTTGTTGAAACAAGTCTTCTGTTAGTCTACACCCCACTTAGTGGGGTGGGATTGTGGTCATAGGCACTTCTTGTCCTGTGTGCCCACCGGGTGCATTGTATTAGCCAATGAGTGAGCGCCTGCACCCACAGGGTGCATTGTATTAGCCAATGAGTGAGCGCCTGCACCCACAGGGTGCATTGTATTAGCCAATGAGTGAGCGCCTGCACCCACAGGGCAGGAGGAGAGGGCTGAGCCCATGGTTTTGCAAATGCGGTGTCTCAGGACCACGGGTCCAGCGGCTGCAGCAGCACCTGGGGACTTGTTAGAAAAGTAAGTTCTCTGCCTTTGGGTGTGGAACCCAGCAATCTGGGTTTGAACCAATTCTCCAGGGGATTCAGGTGGGTACTCAAGTTTGAGAACCACTGGAGGAAGCAAGTCCCCTGCTGTACTCTCAGTGTCCACTGTGGCAAAGGACAGCCGTGGACAAGCACAGCCAGGTCTTCAAATGTAGCAGCCCACGTCTAACCAGGGCCCCACCCAGTGTGTGGACACTGGGCCATCACCCCCTACTCCACACAGAGCCCATGGGTGCTATTTGGTGGGCTGGCCACTGGAGGGCAGTGTGACCACATCCATGGAGCCTGTGCAAAGGCTTCAGGTGGAGCAGCCTTAGGAGGCCTCCTTGGAAGACCAGCTGATGGGGGCGCCTCAGCCAGGAGCCAAGACACAGAGAGGGATCTGGTCCCAGGCAGCAGCCTTGGCCTTGGCCTGCTGGACCCCGATGTTCTTAGAAGATAAAAGGGCTCAGGTGGTGTGTACCCCTGGCCCTGGTGTCTCTGAGGGGCCCTCCCTGCTTCGTCCCTCCAGAGCCTGTCCTCATGCTGGAGTTGGCCCACCTCGGGCCTGGAAGGTTCCAAGGCCCAGGACTACAGGAGGTCCAGGGGAGGAGAGACCGTCAGGCCACCTGGGGCAGAGTGCCAGGGAGGGCAGCAGGACCTTGACTGCCTCCCCAGAGGCAAAGGGCAACCTCCCGCGTGACCCCCTCTGAAGTGCAAAACAAGTCGGCCATCTTCCAGGGCAGCTTAACCCTCTCCTGGCCGGCCGAGGGCAAGCACAGGGCCTAGAGGCTGAAATGTCATGGGAATGGGGAGGAATTTCTAAGCACTTCAAGAAAACTTGGACCCTGGCAACTTCCCCGGGGGTGTTTGGAAATCGCGTTCCATTAGCCATTAGGAGCCCGAGCTTTTGTAAGTGAATTGGATTTGTTCCAGGCATCTTTCTTTTTGCCCCACATTCAAAGGGCACAAAGTCAGAGGAAGCAAAAGTCGCTGCTACTGGTCATCAGGTGTCTGTCAGCCAACCGGGGGTCAGGCTCACAGCCTGAAGTGCACCTCCTTCACAGGTCCTGCCTCTCCAAGCCAAGGGTCAAGGGCTGGCAGCCTGGAGCAGAATCTTCGAGGCTGACTCAACTGCCAGCCCCTCCCCACAGGAGGGCTTTAACTTCCATTCTGAATGCTATTTGAGGAGCCACAAGTCCTCCAGGCCAGGCCATCCTGGTGTCTTACATCTGACCCGGTTCACCCATTGATAGTGTCTCTCTGTCATTTGGGTACTCTTCAGCTTATAGAATATTCTTCTTTCTTAATATTGTCAACCCTTCAAGGTCCAGCTCAGCTATCAACTCCTGCAGGAAGCCTTCCTCAATTTCCCTTTCTTGCCAGCAGAATCTGCCTTTCTCCCCCTTTGCCCACCTGCAGTACCGTGAGCCTCTGTTGGAAGGCACTCCGGTTTTCCTTGCTGCCCTGTAGGGACCCTGTAATACTGGTCTTTGTGGGCCTCACCTCCGTGGGTCATTTAGGAAAAGGCTGTTGCAGGAGAATCGTGAAATTGTTGGATGGGTTTTGGTGCTGGAAAGAAAGTCCCCACGTGTTTTGAACCTTGGGCAAAGGAACGTGGATGGGTGTTTTCTTAAGCCCTGTAATGGACTCCTTTGTGTTTAATTGCTTTAAGTTATTTTTAGTGTAAATATCAGGGTGCCATAGGAACAAAAACCATGGGCCCTAGCTTGACCAAGAGGACTGACCACTGAGTCCCGCATTGGTTACTTCCTCTGTGTGGCCAGGGGCTGGCGCCTGTGACATGGGATGGCTGTCAGCACATCAGGCTCCAAGACCCAGACGAGGAAGGTCTCAACTGGGCTCGAGGTCTTGATTTTAGGCTGAGACCTTTCGAGGAGGCAGGAAACAGCGAGTGCCTTGAGAGTCTCCAAGGGAAGGCTGAGGCTAAGGAAGAATCCTTTTTTCCTTTCTGAGAGTCAGCCAAAAGTGCCCTCCGAAGGACTCCAGAAAACCCCTTTCATGCCTCACCCACAGATGATTTGCTGAACGCTCATTAAGGGGAAAACAAAGAGGTGGTTTTGTTTATTTATTTAAGAGGAAAAATAAATGAGCTGTGACAAAACAATTTGAAACCAGGCCCCTCCGAGACCTGGGCTTTCACTTCCTTGATGGGAAGTAAAACAGAGAATCGAATCCCCCTCCAAATAAAAGTGAAGTTAATAATCAGACAGCTCGAGCCCCGGCCACATCCTGTGTCAGCTCCCTCCCTCCCTTGGCTCACTGTTTATAGCAGCAGAGCCCTCCTCCGGAGTCCAGAGACGGCTTAACTCTTTCCTCCCCTTGTCCGCGCAGCCCGACCCTGCTGCGGCTGCAGGCGCCTCGCCTGCTCTGGGGCGGCCTGTCCCGCAGCCTCTGGCCCGCGCTGAGATCTGAGTGGCGTCCTCCGCTTGTCCTGCACAAAACCCAAAGTGAGCCCAGGAGGGCTGCGCCCAGTACCCGTTTCCCTCTCCCCGGCTCCAGGAAATCGCTGGACAAACCCGTTCCGCTCCAGACTTCGGCGGCTCTGCTCCACGTAGCCTCCATAGCCTGGAGCTTTACCCGAGATGCTGCGTTGTGACGGAAAGAAGCACAAACGTGGGGGGGCTTGGTCTGTGTTGAGAGCAGCCTCCTACGCACATGTCGGAGCAGCTTTCTATGAAAACGTTACTCTTCCCTTAGTGCAGTTATTTCTCCCAGGACCTGTGGGGTCATTAGTAGCACATCCCCATTGAGTTGAGGAGGAGGCCTTGCTGATATTTATTGAGAATTTTCTATTTGACAGCCACTGTTATAAGCAAGAGCTCTGCCCTATACAGCCACTGTCCTCCTCATTGTACGGGGGAGGAACTGAGGCACAGGGGCGTTAAGTACTTTGCTCATTGATATAGGGCTGGTAAATAGCAGAGCTGGGATTTGAACCCAGGCATCGTGACTCCAAAGCCTGTGCCCTTTGCCCGTCCTCAGACAGCTGTGTTCTCTGGAATCAGGGGCCCTTTGGGAGACTAGAATAATCCCATGAATGCATTTCGAGGGTCCCGAGCCCAAGGACCTCTTGGGAACGTTGGCACTTTGTCCTGGGTGCTCCGCCCTCCCTCCTGTTCATCTGTTTCTTCCTAGGGAAGAAGGTACAGAGACCACGCAGGGGTTTGGTGGGCAGTGGTGGCAAGGAGAGGCTGGGCATGGAGCAGGTTGGCATGGGACAGACCCCATTTCTCACCTGAAGTCACAAATACCCGCTTCTGCCTGAAACTTGTCTCACAGGAAGCCACTGCCCAGTTCCCTGGGGGCAAGTGGCAAAGACTTAAAAACTGGCTGTATGGGACAGCTGTCTGGCCTGGGCTTCCTCCCTTGGCATGCCGTGGCTACGTAGATTTGTTCATGGAAATATGTCTGGCCATATCATTTTGCCTAGCCATTTGGCCAGTCCCTGTGACTGGGGAGGGTGTGTTGTGCTGCCCCCTGCTGTCTGGAAACCTTCATGACCGCTTGCCCCAGGCTCAGCTGGGGAAGGCCCAGAAGGCCCCCGTGAAGGGCGCTTCTGAGAACAGGGCCTGCTCTGGTCTGTGTACCCAACCCCCCTGGCTCTGTCTTTGGGGATGAGTTGATGTGCTGAAGGTTTGCTTTCCCCAGATCTGCCCTGGAGCAGGGGTGGCTCCTCTGCCGGGTGGGGGTGGGAGGAAGACAGCAGTGACTCCTCTGTGACACCTGGAGGGGCCGACATCCAGGAAGATGCCTGCGTCAAAGCGAGCTCAGACATGTGTGCCTCGACTTTTAATGTAGATGTTTAAGTGCAGCCTCTACGACCGAGCGCCCAAGATGGGGCGGCTGCACCGTGTCCTTCAGAGGCGAAAGGGCAGCATTTGCCACCCCCCCCCCCCATCAGGCCCCCCCTTTAGCTGTGCTGACTAGCACTAGGGCGCTTTGCCCATTTCTGTCTCACCTACCATCACCCTAGAAAATGGGGGCCGGGTGATGTTCCCCCATCTTCCAGTTGAGAAAAGTGAATTTAGAAAGGCTGAGTAGCTTGCCCATCTGCTTGGGTAAAAAACAGTTCACTGTGGTTTAAAATACATTGAAACCAATTTAAAGAGCATTTTCACTCAGTTCAAAAGCAGCACAAAGTGGACAGCAGGCCCTCCGAAGGCTTTTCCCGGCCCGCGAGGCCCCGAGGGGGAGGGGTGTCGAGGCGCGGGGGTGGCGGTCTGCCTGCCTGTTCTGCGGCCGTCCCAGCTCCGGGAAGACCTGCCCGCACCGCCGCATCTCTCTCGGGCGGGAGCGCATGTCCTCGGGAAGGGAATACTGCGTCACAAGAACCAATGAGACAAGAATCCCTGAGTGGAGATCCGTTCAGCTTTTATGAACTGAAAAGTTTTAGTGTGGAAAATTCCAAACGCACACAGAAGGAGACAGAGGGGTATGAGGGCGGCCCGCGTACCGCCCCCACCGTCGCCGAGCCCTGGCCACACTTGTCCATTTCTATCGCCGTGTGCCTCCCTGCCTCCCATACAGTTTTGAGTACCGTATTTTGCCATGTATAATACACACTTTTTTTGCCCAGATTTTTGAGGGAAAAATAAGGATGTGTATTATACATGCATATAATGATCACACCCAATGGGTATTAATAAACCCTTGTATAACGCACGCAAAAACCACTGGCGCGCGTTATATGACAAAACACAAACCCTACACATCAGATCATGCCATTATCAGTATCTCAGCGTGTAGCTCTTAAAAAATGGACTCACTGAATTTACCAGTCCTTATTGCAGCTAAAAATTAATAATACCACCTAAATAGCACCAAGTTGGTGGTCACATTTCCAGAACTTTAGAAACTCTTGCCTTTTCTCCTTAAGGAAAAAAGGCCCAGCTCTGACATAAAAATGTCTCAGCATCTGGTCACGTCCTTACAACCCAGTTCCTAAAAGGGCAGACTTCGGAATCGGGGCAGACGCTCAGTTCTTAAGCTTCCGCGGCCGCGAAGCACGTGGTAGCTCGCTCTGCGCGTTGCAGCTCGGCCCCGTTAGAGCCGTGCACTTCGTGGGTGCAGGGTCAGCGTGCGCCGAGGCTCACGGCCGGATGAACGCCCGCAAGGGTGGGGCTGCAGCCCCGTTGAGCTAATGCGGGAGGACCGCAGGGCAGCCCCCTGCGTCCTCCCACCCACGCGGACATCCCGGCTGTGAGTGGCTGTTCTTGGCTTTCCGCGCAGCGCTCCACCCGCCAGCTGTCTGGGTCTCCTCTGGGACCTGCTCTCTCTTGCTCAGGATACTTGACTGTGTTCCAGTGACTCCGTGGCACCCCACTTTGTGGGGCCTCCAACTTCGTGGTCTTGCCAATTCGCTGTTTAACATACAGCAACAGTTGACGACGGGTGCTGTGAGGGAGGGGGGCTGCTCGCATGTGCCAAGTGCTTTGCTCATCTGTCCTCACAGCAGCCCCGGGAGATGGGTATTACTGTCACTGCCATTTCACAGTGGAGAAGACTCGGGGAGGGCAGGTGAGCCCCTTGCTTGCCCAGGAAGTGGCAGAGCCAGGACTGGAGTGTGGTCAGCCCCGGCCCTGGGTGCTCTCCACTGCAGCACATCGGTTCCCAAATGCCGAGATCCTTCAGCAAACTGCTAGGCAACTTGGCCAAGGACCAGACACTCACCCTTTTGAGGACAGATCTTGACAAGTCGGGATGTGCAGTCACTAGGCACTTTCTTCCTGCAATGTCCACATCTTCCAGAACAGATATATTGTGACTTATTATTACACACGCCCTTATTAGGAGATTAGCTCAGCTGAATGGAATAAATTTTAGGTCATTCAGCCTCTAATTTCCTGGTTTGTCTTTTTTCATGGTTAAATAATCATTTGAGTCATGGATTATACGACCGAGACAGGTTTGCAGGTGAGGAAGGATGGGAAGAAACTGGGTCTCGGATCTAAGGCCACAACCCAGACATTATCCCTTCTGTATATTTTGTCACATTTCTGTTTTTGAGAGAAGCGAAATGGACTTACAGAATGTACGGAAGCAAGATCCAGTACTTAAGAAATCTTAGAGGGAGAGACGCTGGCACGGGCACCATTTTCTTTGTCCCAGTCGACTGGCGTTCAGCCTGAGTGGCTTCCCCTTGGCGGAGCTTTGGAGGAGCAGGTTTAGGTGGCTTGGGGAGGCTCAGACCCCTGTCCACCAGGAGCCCACCGCACCCACTGCAGATGGCCCAAGCACACCAAAGCTGCATGCTAAACCAAACTCACTTGCAGTTTTACTGCCTTTGCTTCTCAGTTTTGCCTTGGTTTGCTTCAGCTTTCTCCCAACCCCTGCTGCCCTGGAGAAACACAAGAGTGGGCGGAGGTGGGTTTGATTAAGTACAGGGAATGGAAAAGCCCAAGCGAAAACCGAGAGAGAGAGGCATTGGCTAACTCACAGAAGAGGCAACAGAGGGCTGAGGAAGGCCAAGCAGACAAAGAGCACGGAACCAGTCCCTAAGTGCTCAGTTTGTGGACACAAAGTAAACTTAAAGTAACTGTTTGTCTGTTGCAACAATGGGAAAGCTGTGGCTCTCTCACGTCTCCTTGGCAATGCCTAGAAATTAATTTAAATCGTCCAAGTTGTTCCCCAAAGTGGCACTTGCTGAGCCACCTCTGGCTGTGCATAGGGTTGGGTTTGCCAGTCTTCCATGGCTCCCTGCTGTTCCAGGATGGCGGTTCTGTGGGTTGGTTTAGCCCTGGTCCACAGAGAGGTGGCCGGATAAGCCCCTCACTAGAAGATGCAAAGCCTGTAACATGGCTCCATCACACCTAGTGCTTCCTCTACCTGCCCTGGGGCTCCTCCTGCTCAGATGCTCCAGGGAGCCCTCCAGAGGGCACCTTGATGGAGGCCACTAGACTGGGGTGAACTGATAGGGCCTTTGCCTCGCCCCAGGAAGACCAGTCCTCAGGCTGCGAAACAGCAACAGTTAAGTTGGAAGAACTGTAGGAAAAGCGAGAGCAAGGTGGAAAGCGTGCTTTTTTAGGACGGTCGTTGCTCAGTGTTGGGAGGAGTCTGAAATCCACAAGAAGCAGTAAGACTCAGAACACTAATGAGTGCGGTTGGTGGAGGGGCAAAGCAGTTGTTTTAAATTCATTGCTGCCTCCTTTTCTCTCCTGCGTCTCTACTTTTTATTTTTCTGGTGTTGTTTGCTTTCACATTCTTCTCTCCTTGCAGAATATTTATAACTGCCCCCTTCTCCTTTTTCATTCTCAGTTCCCCTCCCCACCCCGTGCTGCTTTCTTAGCATACATTTTCTTTTCTTTTGGCCTTCCTTGTTTTACATCTGGATTCCCGGATGGTTTATTTTGTCTGTTTCCTGAATTTCCCTCCTCTCCCATTTCTTACAGCCCTCCCCCCACCACTGCCCTTTTACTTCAGCTTCAGTTCTTTCCCCCGAAGACTTCCTTGGGCCACACAGGCTTTGTTGCCACTCATCTGTTTAAGCAGTGCTGGCAAGAAGGAGGCCACAGCCGGCAGGCAGGGCCACGGAGGCAGAAGAGGACCTGGGCGTCTGAGGGGTCTCCCCCAGCCCCAGTGTCCTTGGAAGAGGAGCTTCCTTCTGGAGAGGGGCTCCCCGTGTGAGGGCGGACATCAGCCAGGTCAGGGCTGAGGGCTGGGGGCAGATGGTGTTTCATCCACGTTGTGTGGGCCTGGACCCCATTGCTCAGGGAGGCCACAGAACCTGCCCTTCTCTGGGTGTGCAGGTGGGGGATTCACCAGGTTCTACCCAGAAAGGCTGGACCGGGGAGGTGCAACCCCTGGGCATGTGTCACTTGTAAAGCTCTGAGCTGTGGGGTGGGACGTCTTGCTGCACAGGGTCTACCTCTCGGGGGAGTCTGGGACCCTTTGATCCACGCTCTCTGGCTGAAGTTGGCCTGGGCATCTGGAGCTGTCTGCTGGGGAGACACAGGCCGTTTTCCAGCAGAAGGTCCCTCCATCCAGTGCCGCCCATGCCTGGCCACTGGGTGTTCTCAGGACACAGCGGGAATGCAAGAAGGGGCTGATGGTTGTGAGGCATCTTAAAGGCTCTTGGGAGCAACACAAACCCCACCTGTGAGAGGCCCTGAGGGTCAGCCCTGGTACTGCCAGAAGCAGGTGGCACTTCTCGATGGGCGTGGTGGCAGAGAAATCCTAGAAGCTGCAGCCGCACCCCTCCTGGTCTGGAGCGGTGGGGAGGGCGTGAGGAGTGTCCTGGCTCTGCTCCCCAGCTGTCTGAGGCAAACTGACTGGAGTCCATCTGGCTGTTGCCCCAGGCCCAGGCTTGCCTCCCACCCAGGGGTGTCAGTGCTACTGGGTGCTGGCTGAGTCCTCAGCAGGCCCAGTTGAGGGGCGGGCGCGTCAGTGCTCTGCCGGCAGCACACCTGGGGCCCAGGAGCACCAGGTGGACACCCACTGCACTGTCCTCTCTTCCTGGGCGCTGTGATGATGGTGGCCAGATGCTTCTCTACAAGTGCCATCATGGGCCCCCTCGCCCTCCACACCTTGTTCTTTTGCCAGGTACCATCCATTTCTCCTCATCTTCATCAATGCACAATGTACTCTGCCACTTTAGAAAAATATTATTGATAATATAGAAAATCTTTGCTTATATTTTATATTCTGCTAATAGTTTACTTATGTTTTCTAAGCTTTCCACCCTAGAGTCCAACTCTTGGAATCCAGTGTTCTTTAAGACCCTGGAACCACGAGACGCAGGAGCCCCCAGGCCTTGGGTTTGGTTTATCTCTGCCTCCTCCGGACAGCAGGACCGGTTAGGGGACTGGCGATGCATTTTCTTCTCAGTTCTTCCCTCAACTGTGCAAGGAGAGCTGGAGCTAAGGACCAGGTCTCTTTGATGTAGGAATTCAGGTACAGATTAGGATCCCAACCACCACTCGCCCTTCCCACCTGAGGCTAAAGCACAGGCTCCTTCAACCTGCGGTCTCAGTGCCACCCTGTTCCTGCCACCTCCCTCTGCCTTGCCTCTTCCCACGCACCACGTTGTATAAATATTTACACCCCCGGGCTGGCAGGAATCTTTCTCCAGCTGCTTCCCTGGTCTCTGGGAGAGCATGTTCTCTCACTGAACAGCTGCAGCAGATCTGGTTGCCTTTGGTCACACAAGGGCGGCCCTGGTTTGGGGGCCTGCAGTCCCTCTCCCGACCCCCCACCCCCGCCCTGGGGTGGAGGGTGCAGTTGGCGGGAGAAACTCTGATCTAAAGAAGTCACAGGACTGTGGCAAACATCCATCCTCTCTCCTCTGCTGGCTGCCCACGTGGTGACCCTCTAAGAGCTGTCTGATCCCTGCGCTGGCTGGGGAGGTGGGTCCCACTCCTCAAAGGAACAGCTCCCCAGGGCTGGGCTGGCTCCAGTCGGGACTGGGGGATCATTCCAGAGCAAACTAGCAGGGGTTAGGAGAAATAGGAACTTGGTTTACTTGTGAGCACTTCACAGTTTACAAGGATGTGCTGTATCCCCAATGACGCCAAAGCAGACTCCCTCGTTTGGAGCGAGAACCCCCTGGAGATGCTGCATCCTGGGCTTCTCCCCAGCTCCTGCTGCAGGCTCTCCCCGCTCCCACCAGTCCCTGCGCCGTGTTCCAAGGGGCCGGGGGAGTGGAGAGGACAGACGCTGCTTTCCCTTCTTTCTTGGTGACCCAGGAAGCAGGAACTTGCCCAGAAGTCAAACCAGCACTTGTTAGGTTCCCATGGGCTGGGCACTGTGTGAGGTACTTCCCCATATTCTCATAGAATCATTCAAGTCTTAAGGCCAGCAGAGTTTTGAGCTTCCTTGTGCGTCTCCTCTTCCTTGCTGCTCTGTGGATACTTCAGACTGTGTACAGAGCAGCCAGATCCCAGACGGGGAGTCCTGCCTTTCTTTGACCCTTTCAGGTCCGGCGCCTCCTAGAGCCAGCCTGTGCACATGACCTCACCTCCCTGCCGTGGGCTCAGGTTGCCGGCTGCCACCTCCCCTCCCGTGCCTCAGTTTCCCCATCTGTGGGAAGTAATTGACCTGTGCTCCACAAAGCATGCCAGATTCAGCCTAAGAACAGACTTTTTAAACAACAACATGGTGGTTTCGTTTAACTCCTTTTTCTACATAGGGGGCTGGGGTGGGTGACACAGCAGACTGTCGAGGTGTCAGACATGAAGACGGTGTGTTCAGTGCTTTGGGGAGGCTGAGGAAAAGGAACACAGGGATAAAAAGGCCCGGGTTTCATGTCCAACAACCAAAACTCAAGTCGCGGAGCCGCTGCGGGTGGAGGTGTGGGACTGGAGAGGGGGCTCTGGTGGGGGCCGGTGACAAAGGCTCCAGTCTCCCTAGAGCCACGCTTGTGCCAGAAAGCAAACAGATTCAATCTCAATCTCAATTTCTCTCTCTCTCTTCAGGCTCAGACCCCTTCTGGGAATGGGAGAACATCTAGTGTCAAAGGTGTCTGCGTGAGACTGCAGAGAAAGCCCTCCCCAGGGCTGGGCAGAGTGGACAGAAAGCCATCGGAAGGCGAGGCAGGGGAGCGGTGGGCTGGATGTGGCCTTGGGGTGGGGGGGCACAGGGAGAAAGGTGGGAAACCACAGCTCAAGCCGATGCAGCTGCGAGATATTCCTGTTGCCTGCCTCCCCACCCCCAAAAGGTAAAAGAAAACCCAAATAAAAGCCTGACCTGGCAGATATTAATACCCCAGAGCCAGGGCTGGTGTGCAAGCCGCCGCCCCCTTCTTCCCCCTTCTGTTTCTATAAGCGGCGGAAATAAATTTAGCGAAACAACCCCACCCGTCTGAGGGCCTAAGATTTCAGAGCAGTGGGACTCTTTACCCTGAAAGCCCCTGTTTTTCAGAGCTGAGAACTTTTTGTTTGAACTCCCTTCGGCAATGGAATGCTCCCAATCTAAAATGATTCTTCTGCTGCAGTCCTCCTCCTCCTCCTGGACGAAGTCTTCGTCACAGGACGGTGTGCTAGCGAGCGGATCTACGATGCTCGACAGCTTCACACGGTCAACTCCACGGGGCCAATGCCTGGCCGGATCCGCCGGAGTATTTATTGCAAGGTTTTACATTCTTTGTGGTATCTGTGCAGCATGTTCAGCTAAGATTCTCTGTTGTCTGTTCTCTGCAAAGTTACTAAGGCAGAGAATTACTTATTGATGGCCTACTGTGTGCTAGGCACTGTGCCAGGCACCGAGGGTTGAGTTGAAAGTAGGACAGCCTGCTCTTGGAGCATATATCCTGGTAGGCAGGGGGATGTCAGAAAGTGAAATGATTACAAAAACCCGGCCACTAACATCAAGCGCAGTGGTGAAAGACCGAGCGCTTTCTCCTAGCAACGCCATGAACGAAAGGGCGCACACTTCCGCCACGCCCACTCGACATCATACTGGAAGTCTGAAACGGGGCAATGAGAAAAAGAAATATAATGTATAATGTTGGAAGAAAGAAATTGGACTATTCTTGTTTTGCAGATAATGATACTCTATGTTAAAAAACTAAATAAACATGTAAAAACAAAACTCAAGCAATCTACCCAAAAACCTTCTTATAACTAAAGCAACTGAGATTATAGAGTACAAGGGCAATATACAAAAATCAACTGTATTTCTATGAACCAGTAACAAGAAACTGCAAACTGAAATTTAAAAAAAATTACCGTTGTTACCCTCCAAAAGAGAAGCATGAGGTACAGATCTAACAAAGCATCTATAACATCTGCGTGCTAAAAACTGTAAGACACTGAAGAAAGAAATAAAAGAAGACCTAAATAAACGGACATTCATGCTCATGGGTGAGAAGACTCAACGGTGTAAAGAGGCCATTTCTTCCTGAGTTGATCTACAGACTTCATGCAGCTCCAGTAAAAATGCAAGTATGATTTTTTGGGAGATACAGACAAGGTGGTTCTGAAATTTATATGAAAAGGCAACAGACCTAGAACAGCTAAGACAACTTTGAGAATTAAGAATAAAGGCACATGAATGACAACACCTGATTTTAAGACTTACTTGAAAGCTACAATAATCAGGACAGTGTGGTATTGGCAGAGGAACGGACACACAGACAGACGGAACAAACTAAGAGACCCGTTCCAATCTGCCCACTGGTTTTTGGATCGGTGCAAACACAGGTCAATGGAAAAATGATAGTCATTTCCATAAACAGTGATGGGACTGGACATCCATAAGCAAAAGAACGAAGCCGGTCTCCTCAATTTAAATCTCACATTTTACATAAAAGAATAACTTCAAATGGACCATAGATATAAGTGTAGAATACAGACTATGGAAGTTTTAGAAGACAACAGACAATCTTGACCTAGGGTTAGGCAAAGAGTCTTTAGATGTGACACAGAAAGGCATGATGCAGAGCAGAGAAAACCGATAAATTAGACTTCATCAAAATTAAAAATTTCTGCTCTGTGAACGTACTTTGTTGGGAGAATGAAAAGATAAGGTACAAACTGGAAAAAAGTTTGCAAATCACATTTTGACAAAGCAACTGTATCTAGAATGTATAAAGAACTCTTAAAACTCAACAGTAAGAAAACAAACAATCAATTTAAAAATGGGGCCCGGCTGGTGTGGCTCAGTGGGTTGAGCGCGGGCTGGGAACCAGACGGTCCCGGTTCGATTCCCAGTCGGGGCACATGCCTGGGTTGCGGGCCAGGTCCCCGGTGAGGGCCATGTGAGAGGCAACCGTACATTGCTCTTTCTCCCTCCCTTCTCCTCTCTCTGAAAGTAAATAAATAAAATCTTAAAAAAAAAAATGGGCAAAAGACTCAAACAGACATTTCACCAAAGGACATACAGGGAGCAAATGAGCATTTCAGAGGACGTTTTACATCATTACCGATTAGAAAAATGCAAATTAAAACAACAGGATACCACTACACATCTATTAGAATGACTAAAATAAAAAATACAATTATAAGTGCAGGTAAGGAAGCAGAGCAACTGGAAACTCTCAGATACTGCTTTTGGAGATGCAAAATGTTATATCCACTCTTGAATATGACCTGGCAGTCGTCTACAAATTTCAGTACACTCTTACCATATGACCCAGCAATCCCACTCCTAGTTATTTACCCTAGAGAAATAAAAATTTATGTTCCCACAAAAATCTGGTTACAAATGTTTCCTGCCGCTCTATTCACAATGGCTCCAAACTGAAAATAACCCAATGCCCTCCAACAGATATAGGGATAAAACATTGGTGGTATTATACGTACAGTGAAACATTATTTTTTCAATGGAAAGGAAGGAATGTAGTATTAACACACGCAACACCATGGATACATCTCAAAGGCAATGTGGTGTGAGATCACACAGACTGAAGGATTCCACTTATACGGCATGCAGGAGAAGGCAGACTCACGGTACAGAAAAGAGATTGGTGGTTGACAGAGAAGAGATGGGGTGCAGGACTAAGAGGGGAGCATGGCCATGAGGGTAGAAGAGAGAAAGCAGGCACCTTGCCTTGATGGTAGGAGCAGGAACCAAGCATGGTTGAGGAAATAATGCCTGAGCTGCGTTCTAAAGGATGATTGAGAATTGATTTTGGTCAAAGGAAGCTCAATTCAGACAGAAGAAATCGTGGGTGTCACAGCCCTGGGGCAGGAGGAAGGACCGTTCATTTTCATCTGAAAGTGACCAGAGCACAGGGAGTAGCGCCCTGAGGGGTGGGAGAGGTCCTGGAAGGGAAGAGCGGGCTGCAGTAGTAGGGTCGGATTTTGTTGGGCTAAGAATTGGGTTCTTATTCTAACAGGGATGGGTAACCAAGGGTTTTCGGCAATGGTAACACGAGAGCAGATCCTGGTTTTGAAAAAGATCTCTCAGACTGCCCTGTGGAGAAAGGTTTGAGGGAGGGTGGGGATGGAGCCCAACTACATATGCAGAATGCTTGGAATTGGGAAAGAAAACCCTAAAACAGAGTTTCTCAATCTTGGTACTACCGACATTTTGGACCAGAAAACTCTTTTTATGGGGCTGTCCTGTGCATTGAAGGATGTTTACCAGCACCCCTGGTCTCTGCCCTCTAGATACTAGTAGTTCCGACCTTTCCCATTCCAGCTGTGACAACCCAAAACCTCTCTCCCATTGCCAAACATTCCCTGGGAGGCAGAGTCACCCCTGGTTGAGAACCACTGCTCTGAAATAACGGCATCTAGTGTTTCTGGCTTCGTAATAGAATCATCTGAGGAGCTTGGAAAATACAAATGCTGGGCCTCACCCCCAGACCAACCGCAGCAGAATCTTTCAAGGTGGAGTGAGGCAGGGCACGGGTATATTTTTAAGAGCTCTCCAGGTAATTCTACTCAGAGGGATGCTTGAACACCACCTGTCTAGTCCAACACACTCCATCTCTATAGGTGGAACACAGAAGCCCGGAGGAGAGAATGGCCGCTGAACAAGCGACAAAGCAGTTCTAGAACCAAGATCCCTGACTTCCCAGCCAGTACCCAGGGATGGGGGTGGGGTCAGAAATTGACAAACAGACCAAAGTTGTCAACTCATGGACAACCATCCTGAAGAATCCTTTTGCAACACGAATACTCCCCAGAATTTTTGTACGGTCATGATGCCCCAAGAATGGTTTGGTTTACATACTACGGCTAGGCATATCAAAGATTTCAGCTAGGCCTGAAACTAGGTACTTTACTGGCCAATTTCAGGCCTATTTTAGGCCTATTATTATCCCCATTTTAGAGATGAGGAAACTGAGGCTTTGGTTCGTGTCTTGAAAAATCACAAAGCTTGAGGTCTGGATTCAGAATGGCCCAATTTTTAAGATTTTATTTATTCGCCTGGCTGGTGTAGCTCAGTGGATTGAGCGCGGGCTAGAAACCAAACGGTCCCGGTTCGATTCCCAGTCGGGGCACATGCCTGGGTTGCAGGTCAGGTCCCCAGTGAGGGCCATGTGAGAGGCAACCACACATTGCTGTCTCTCTCCCTCTCTTTCTCCTTCCCCTCTCTCTAAAAATAAAATAAATAATAAAAACCTTAAAAAAAAAGATTTTATTTATTTATTTTTAGAGAGCAGGGAAAGGAGGGAGAAAGAGAGGGAGAGAAGCATCAATGTGTGGCTGCCTCTCGCAACCCCAGACATGTGCCCTGACTGGGAATTGATCTGGCGCCCCTTTGGTTCGCAGGCCAGTATTCAATCTACTGAGCTACACTAGCCAGGGTTTTGGCACACAGATTCTTAAACCTTAGTGTGTGAGTCACTAGCAGAAAAGTTACTAAAATGCAGATTCCTGGCCCCACCCCCAAAATCTGATTCACTGGGCCTGGGTCCAACCTGAGGAATCTGCATTCCACAAGCACTAAAATTAAATCTAAACCAGGCCCCACCTCTCTGGAAGCCCTTGGCCCGCCCTCCTCTCTAATCCGGGGATTCTGCGGCTGTCCCAGGGTTTCAGGTAGCAGAGGTTGGGGGTGGTGGGGCCCAGTCCGAAGAATTTGGGGGATTTTGTGGATGACCTGAAGCCCGGGAGGAACGGTAACATCGCAGGGATCTACGATGGCAGATCCTCAGCTGCAGTCTGGGCCAAAATGGGACTCCGGGGGGGTTGTGCCTGCAAAGCGCTGGATGACCAGGCCCAGCGGCCCAGCGGCCCACACTCTCACCTGCCTCGAGGTGCGCCCGGGGTCCAGACTGGTCAATGAATATATCCGTCGCGTTTCCCTAATTCCGAGGACTTTCACTTTCCCCCTTGCGCAAAACCTAATACCCCGAAGCCAGAAATACCGGGCTAGGCCCTCTCCGCGAGGAGACCGGCTCCAAGGGAGCAGGGAGGACCCGGAAGCCGAGCCCGGGCGGGAGGACCTGGCCCGCCGCCGCCCTCCCCAGTCGGAAGCGGCGGGACAGGTGGAGGGGCCGCCTCTCTGCGCGCGGCGCGGGTAAGGAACCGGAGGGCGGGCGGCCCGGCGCGAGCGGAGGGGAGGGCCGCGAGGCCTCCCGTCCGGCTCCCTGCCCGGGTCGTGGCTCGCTGCGGTTCCCGCCACCGTCGGGCACCTGCCGAGCACGTCTCGGCGGGGACTGGCTGGCTCAGGCCCCGAGACCCCTAGCCCGCCCAGGCCCTGCTGGACGCTGCTCCCCGCCCGCCGCGGCGTAGACGCTGGGTCAGCGAAGGGTTAAGGAGGCTCGCTCCCTCCCCTCGGCTCCCTCACCCTTGGAAAGTCCCCGAAATGACGTTTGAACCCGACAATTAAAAAAGGGTTTAATTATAGAGGCCGGCTCTGAGAGCTGGAACAAACCCGGTCGGTCCGCGGGGCCGGTAAACAAGTCCGGGGCGAGCGGGCCGGCAGGCGGCCGCCCAGCGGAGCCCGCGTCCCGGGGAGCGGGGGAGGGGAGCGCCCTCTGGGAGTTGGAAAAGCGGAGGAAACTCGAGGAATCGCGTTCTCTTTGGAGGGAGCGTGGTGGGGGAAAAGCTTTTTAACTAGCCCGTGGCGCGGAGGCCGCATGCTGGTGCTCGGGCCGGTCCCGCAGCCGCGGCGGGGAGCGCCGCCGCCCGGGGACGGGGAACAGTGGGTGCGGGCCCGGCGCTGGGCGGGGAAGAAGACGCCGCCCGCCTCGGGTCCCCTCACCCCTAGCTTCTCCGCCTCTCCCCTCCCCCCAGCACCGCTTCTTGAACCCTCCAGAGTTAGAGCAATGGGCCCTCTTTGGGGGGCGGGGGAACGAAACACCGAAATAGCTTCACATCGGGACGCAGACTAACCTTGTGGCTTCAGCGCGCGCCCTACTCGGCGCTGAAATCTGGAACTCATTACCTCATCACCGCGACGCTGCGCGCAGCGCCCCCCGCCCCCTTCTTGGAGCTGGGGAAAGGGGCGCGCACACATCCCTTTAAGAAAGAAGCCTACGTGTGATTGATTTAAATTGAGGTGGATGGAAGTTATTTCCCTTTCTGGCGCTTGCCAGATTTCAAGAAAAGCTGCAAAATGGGAGCAAGGGGAGGGAAGCAACAGGCGGCCGGACAGCAGCAGGAGAGAAAGCAGGGGGCAGCAGCCGGGTTAAAAACGGGGCCATCCGTTTAAGTCAAAGAAGACAGACACATGAAAGCGGACCGGGTTGGGGGTTCACGTTGGTTCGTCGCTGCAGCAAAAGTTGTGTTTCGCAAAGATGAAAAACAACGAGTTTCTAAAACAGTTGTGATTGAAAGTTTTGCCTGGGTTTGCCCGTAGGCTGACGAATAAATGAGAAATGCAGTAAAATGTGAGTGTGCGCGCGCGTGTGAGTGTGTGTGTGTGTGTGGCGGTAGTGGTGGTGAGAGTGCGACTCGAGCGCTGTGCTTGGCCCGCCCTGTCCTTTCCAAAGAAACGTGCTCATAATGGGGTGACCTAATTACACCGCAATGGAACCCGCTCGTAGCCACTCAGCGGACGGGGTTTCATAACAGACCCGGCGGCCTCCGGTGCTGGGAAGGAACGTGCGAGGGCCGTGGAGGCGGCTGGGCACGCGGGGGTATCGGAAAAACGCAGCCCTGCGGTTTCCGCCGGGGCCCTGGTCTCAGCACACCCGGGCGGGCGCGGGGGCGGGCGGGGAACACGTTCATCTGGGTGAGTGGAGGGGCAGCCGAAGAAAGCAGTAAATAAACACAATTTTACAGTTTTGGAAGGAGTAACAAGCTACCCGAGGCCTTTCGGTTTCGAGGATCCCATGCCCCCTTCCCCCCATCCCGCCCAAACAGCGTAGCGTGACGAGCCACATGTTCCGTTCCGGAGCGGGTGGGGGAGGAACGACAGTAAGCGAAGTGTCGCCTCCCCCACCGCTGTACCTTCATTCTTGTCAAAGTAACTTTTTTCATTGTTCGAGCGTCTAGGCGTGTGTGCGTGCGTCTGTTTCGGCGCGGCCCCGGCTCAGAGCGCGCGTGGAAGTTGTGTTGTTGGGTGAGTTTTGGGGCGGGGGGAGGAGAGGGCGTTCATGAGGACTGAGGATTACTTTATAAAGAAGTTTAAAGATTGGATGCGTGAAATAAATACAACTCCCAATCCTGCTAAAATAAACAGTCCGCCTGGTCAGTGGTCGTTTGTGCCACCCCCGGCCTTCCCTACCTCCCCCCGCCCCCCGACTCCCTCCCGCTGAAAAAAAACCCAAAACCAAACCAAACCAAAAAAACCCAACGTGAAACCCTAGAATGAAGGCTCCGTGCGTCCCAGCCCCGCGCAATTTCCCATCTCCTCGCCCCGCCAGGTTTGCGGAGGGAGCCGAGTGCGGACGGCCCCTCGGGAAGAGGGAGTCGCGCGGGGCGCTCGGAGAAGTTTGAAGAAAGATCCGCTCAAGATGGAAACGGCGGCGGGCTCAGGACGGGCTCCGGCTCCGCTCGCAAAAAGGGAAAGTTGCGCCCGCCTTCCTGCCCGACAAAAAACAACAACACGACAACAAGAACCCCGAAGAGGGTGGAATGAGTGATGTCACAGAACCCGGATCGCTGGCTGACAAAGGAGGGGAGCGCGGCCGGGGAGAAGGGCGCCGGCTAGCGAAGCGAGCGGACTCCAAACTTTTCCTCTTTAAGAAAAAAAAAAGTTGAGCGCGGCGGGGAGGTTTTTTTTTTTTTTTTTTTTTTCCCCTCGCCTACTTTTCACGTCTCCCCTCCCCCTTCTTCTTTTTGAAAGTTTTTTTTTTCCCCCGAGTTTGACCGCATGGCTGATTCAACTTCAGTGTCAATCAACTTTTTTTCCTCCTCTTCCTTATTTAAATAAGTTTAAACTCCTCCTCTCCCGATCTACTATAAATTGGTCTTCGCGCGCCGCAGCCGGAGAGAGTCGGAAAGGCTAGGGGCCGCGGGAGCAGGCGTGTGGGACTCCTGACCGGAGAGCCGGAGGCTGCGCCTTCCCCGCACCGGGACCTTCGCGACGCACCAGAGCCTCGTCCCTGCCCCGTGCGAGCGCCCACGATGACCACCACCCTCGTGTCTGCCACCATCTTCGACTTGAGCGAAGTTTTATGCAAGGTAAATTTGGGCGGAGCGTTTGCTTTTCAAAGATTTTCCCTTTTCTCTTTTGCCTTAAAAAGAGAACCCCCAAAAGTTTATGTCTGGGAAAGCAGGGGGGAAAGGGAGAAAGTTAAGATAGTTTTTAATTTCCGCCGCGTTCCCCCCTCCTCCCCAGTTTGAAGGAATTTGGCCCTCTCCGCCCCGCCGTTCGAGTGTAAGCAGTTCCAGCGCGCGGACTGCATGGGAATGAAACCCAGAGATGAGGGTTTCCTGGGGAGAAGTCCGTGTGGCGGGGCTCCCCGAGGGACGCCAGGCACCGGCTTGGATTGGGGCAGTTTGGGGGGATCACGTGCTGCTGGAGCCCAGTTTCGCCGTTGTGCTCGGTTTCCCGGTGTGCGCTCTGGGCATCGCCGCCGTCGGAGGGGTTCGAGTCTCGTTAGACCCATCGCCGGCCGCTGGGGCTGGGAAGAGGTCCTTTGGTGAAGTGAGTCTCCGGACGTTTTGCTGGGAGATTCTGTCTTCTGTTTCTTAGGGGCTGGAATCCGCGAGAAAAAGGCCAGGAGTTGTCATTCAGAAGGATGTTGCAAAATTGCAGTGGGGCTTCAGTTGGCCCCGGCTCGGCCGGGCTTCCTCTTGGGAGAGGCGGGCGTGCTGCAAACTTTGGGGGTGAAAGTGGGACTTCGGTAGACCCGCTTGCTTGTTTTCTGGGGGGTTGCGGCTCGTGGATGTGCAGGGTGAGGGGGACACGATAACAAACGCCGGTCTGAATTCGGGGGTCTTCGCGAGGAAGGATTTAATGGGGGCGTCCTGAAGCCGTGTAGCTTGCCAGCCGGTGTGAGAAAAAGCAAGTTTTAAACTCGGAATGGTCGAGGAGAGGGCGGTTTAAGTGTACATAGGGGGAAAAGCCTATGGGTGTTAATTTTGTTTTTCGTTACCTCTCCCCAGTTTTCTTCCTAAAGAAATAAGGAAGCTGCTAGGCTACTTTTAATTGCTAAAGTATTTTTGCCTTCTTCTAAACACGTTGGGTCATGTTGCTCTCTTTTCCCAGCTTGCTTCTCCAGTCGGCGCAGCTGCCAGGGCCCCAGGGCTGCGGGGTTGGGGTGCAGGGACGCCGAGGAGCTGAAGAGAAACATCAGAAATTTGGAATCTCAGCTTCTTGACCCTCCCTGCGCTTCTCGAACTCCAGTTGCCCTGGCGGCTGCCTGAGTTCTCCTGCACCTCTTCCTTCTCTTCCCAGCTCGCTCGCTCTTTGATCTATTTCTCTTTCTCTTGCCTCCCTCCCCCCACAGGACTTTTTAAATGAACCTCATTGTTGGGAACCGGCTCTCAACTTGGTTCCTGTAATCCGCTCTCCGTGGGGTGGTTGCTGTTACAGATTCCCGATCCCCCGCAGCTGATCCTAAGGGACCAACTTTAGAATTTGTACAATGACACCCACATGGGCTGGGAGCCAACTCCCAGGTCGTTCGCCCTCCTCTCCCCCGCACCCTTTCCAAATCTTGGGTACAGTTTGAGCAGGTGACCAGGGTCCCACTGGAGCAGAAACCTGCCTGTGGTGGCTTTGCTCCCACCACCCAACCCATTATCGACTGGCAGGCGGGTGGGGGGATTTGGTGCTTTCTTTTTCCTTCCCACCTGCAGCTTTGCGTTAAAGATTAAACACTGGTGCTCTTATTCCACCCTGCTCTTGGAGCCAGAAGACTAATTGCAAAGGCATCTTCCCGGTGGAGGGGAGTGGAGTGGGCAGGGAATGTTGGGGAGAGAATTGTGGAAGGCAGCTCTCCCCAGAGCATCGGGAAATGAGTTTTGTTTTCAGGAATCACTTTCCTTGCCAAACCCAGACAGCGGACAGGGGATTTCTCTCCCATCCCCCTCCTACCCACCCCAACCCCCAGCAAGATAAAAGCAAAGGCAGTCTGGAAACCTGTTGTCAAAGGAAGGGAGCACTTCTGAAGGAGGAAGTGAAGAGTCTTAGGCCAGGTTTGGGGGTGGTCATCTAAGCAGGGACTGGTCAAGGGGGGGTGGGGCTCATGGACTCCTACAGTTTACCTGTTTTTTGTTAGGGGGAGGGGCAGTCTAGAGAGGTCTGCCTGATGTGAGGTGTTTTGAGCTGAGGAATCTATTTGGGAAGTAAAGATGTTGGGCTTTACAGATACAAGTGGTAGCTTTGGGGACAGGATGTGGAGGGCCATTTTTTTTTAAATGCAGGGGGCCGAAGTAAGCCAGGTGGCTCCTCCTCGGGGGGAGAGGAGGGGAGGGGCAGGCGGGGTGGTTCCTTGGAGGTGAGCGGTTCTGCCTGCTGGGGGGCTGCCCGCAGTGGGTGCCCTCTCTCCGCCTGGTGGATGGCCTTGTCACTCACCATCCCCTCTCTCCTCTCTCTTTCCTCCAGGGCAACAAGATGCTCAACTACAGTGCTCCCAGTACAGGGGGCTGCCTGCTGGACAGGAAGGCGGTGGGCACCCCGACTGGTGGGGGCTTCCCCCGGAGGCACTCTGTCACCCTGCCCAGCTCCAAGTTCCACCAGAACCAGCTCCTCAGCAGCCTCAAGGGTGAGCCAGCCCCAGCTCTGAGCTCTCGGGATAGCCGCTTCCGAGACCGCTCTTTCTCAGAAGGGGGCGAGCGGCTGCTGCCCACCCAGAAGCAGCCCGGAAGCGGCCAGGTCAATTCCAGCCGCTACAAGACGGAGCTGTGCCGCCCCTTCGAGGAGAATGGCGCCTGTAAGTACGGGGACAAGTGCCAGTTCGCACACGGCATCCATGAGCTCCGAAGCCTGACCCGCCACCCCAAGTACAAGACAGAGCTGTGCCGCACCTTCCACACCATCGGCTTCTGCCCATACGGGCCCCGCTGCCACTTCATCCACAATGCCGAGGAGCGCCGCGCCCTGGCCGGGGCCCGGGACCTCTCCGCCGACCGTCCCCGTCTCCAGCATAGCTTTAGCTTTGCTGGGTTTCCCAGTGCCGCTGCCACCGCCGCTGCCACAGGGCTGCTGGACAGCCCCACGTCCATCACCCCACCCCCCATCCTGAGCGCCGATGACCTCCTGGGCTCACCCACCCTGCCTGATAGCACCAATAACCCCTTTGCCTTCTCCAGCCAGGAGCTGGCGAGCCTCTTTGCCCCTAGCATGGGGCTGCCCGGGGGCGGCTCTCCCACTGCCTTCCTCTTCCGGCCCATGTCCGAGTCCCCTCGCATGTTTGACTCCCCCCCTAGCCCTCAGGATTCTCTCTCGGACCAGGAGGGCTACCTGAGCAGCTCCAGCAGCAGCCACAGTGGCTCAGACTCCCCCACCTTGGACAACTCAAGACGCCTGCCCATTTTCAGCAGACTTTCCATCTCAGATGACTAAGCCAGGGTAGGGAGGGACCCCCTACCCACTCCACCACCCCACCCCATACCCACACCCCCTACCCTCGTCTCCCTGACCTACCCTACAACCCCAACATTAACAAGGTTAAGCTCAACCCCTTTCCCCTAGAACCTTGGAATGCTCCCCACTCTACCCCTTTTAACCCCCTAACATAAGGACAAGTCAATTTGTCAGTAGCTTCCTCTGGTTTGAAACCCCCTCCCTTGATTTTATAGCCCACTTACCATGCGTAACAGACAAGGACCATATTTGTCAGTAGATGCCTTTTCCCCCCTGGCTTAAGCCTTAAGTGCCAAATCACAAAAGAAAAAGCAGTAACAGTTTACAGAAGCAACTTAGTGCCTTGTAATCTAACTTTGTCACTGTGACTACATTACCTCTTCAGCGCCAGAGGGCACCCGTGGGCCTCCCAGAGCCTCTGCCCATGGGGAGGGGGGGACCCAGACCAGCAGCTCCCTCCACTGGCGACACAACTGCACCTTCCCTGGGTTCGGTCTCCCACACACTTCCTCCCCTCCCCCGAGAACCCGCCCCACACCCTTTGGGAGAGTTGTTGCCAGACTTGGGTTTTTGGGGAAACCTATCTAGACATTCAAAACCTTTTTCTTCCCGACCTGAACCTTTGTTGACTAATCTTGCCTGGGTTCTAATAGGTCTACAGGAAGGAAGACTGAAAAAAGTGGATGAAGATTGTGACAGAAGTGGGACTTTGTGATTTAATTTTTTTTCTTTTTTTTTTAAGTGGGGAGGAAGGGGAAGCTAGATGGACTATGAGAGACTTGATTTTGGTGCTAAAGTTCCCCAGTTCATATGTGACATCTTTTAAAAAAATGACAAAAAAAAGAGAGAAAAGCTAAAAAAAAAATGTAAGGGGTAAGAGTTAATGGTATTCATTCCACATACAATATCTGTGTAAAACGATTTCCCGTAGAAGTAGTTTTAATGGTTTTTGCTCTAGAATACCGTAGGTCTGTCCTTAGAGCACTCACGCCATGCTTTTTTCCCTGGGTTTTTAACTTCATATAACTTTCAGAAATTGGAGAGCAAAAATTTTGCTTGTCACTGCACATCAATATAAAAAAGCTTATTTAACTTATCAAAACGTATTTATTGCCAAACTATGCTTTTTTTTGTTAATTTTGTTCATATTTATCGGGATGACAAATCCATAGAATATATTCTTTTATGTTAAATTATGATCTTCATATTAATCTTAAAATTTTGTGACGTGTCTTTTTCCCTTTTTTCCACAGTTTTAATATATTATTCTTCAACGACATTTTTGTAACTTTACACTTTTTTTTGGTTATTTTATTTTAAAAAAAAGAAAAATTAATTTAAAAAAATGCAAAAAACTGTTGGATTATTTATTTTAGAAATCTCCCCCCTTTGTGTTGGACTGCAAATTGAGTTTCTTTCTCTTTAGGCCTCTCACGACTAGGACTGAGAATGTATGTAGGAGCCGTGACAGTACAGAAGGAAAACAACTTTCTATGTATAGCTTCTAAAAGGGGAAAAAAAAAAAAGGAACCCTTTGACTTCCATGTGCCCATCTCAAGACATTCCGATCGCAGATTTGAGGTTCTGGATTCCAGGCTTAGAGTTTTCCAGTGTTAAGGCAAACAGAACTGGCACACACATTAAGATGAATGTAATTATTATTCCTCTTGCTGGTCACTACCGTCGCTTTCTATTTCTCTATCTTTGTGTGAATTTATTTAAAAGAAAAAAAACTTTTTGTAACGACTATTTGCAGTTTAAAAATCAATAAACCCCATTTTTTTTTTCAAGAAATACTGATGGCAAGGCTGGTTTTACTTGGTTTGCAGTTCTGCTTTGTGGGCTTGTCTCCTGTGTGTGTGGCAGGTAAACCAAGGGCGGCCTCCCTTGGTTGATGCTGGAAGTCTGCTGAGCTTAGAGAGGGTGGGGTGGAGGTTTATCGCAGAACAGCCCGTGCTGAACTGGATTACCTGCCCGGTGTGCGGGTGGTTGACCAGGGGCCAGTCTTGCCCACCTGTGTGGAGTCAGGTTCTTCAGGGCTGCTGAGGCACAGAGGCTTCTCTGCATAGCCTGGGGATGGTGTTTGGGGTTTCAAAAAACGGTGAAGGGGGGACCTAGCACATGACACGCCAGCAAGCTTGGATTTGGATGAGTGAAGTGGCTGCTTCCGGGCTCATTTTCCCACAGGAAGTTGACCTGAAGCCCTATCCTCGAACTACCTGGAGTGAATATGAAGAAGCATTACAGGCTCAGGGATAAGGTGGTGAGGGCCTCAGTCACAGGGCCCTGGGGATGGGGCAGTCTCACCTGGGTCTGACTTGTGCTGATGCATTGGGAGGGCTGTTCAGGGGAAGTGGGTATTAAAATGGCCAGCATAAGAGGAAGTTGTCCTTAGGTCCCACCTCTTAGTCTTTGTGACACCCTTTTGCCAGGCAGAGTAGGGAAACTGTCACCTTGGGAAGGGTGATGTCTTGGCTAGAAGCAACCCAGCCAAGGCCAGATGCCCCAAAGAGTAGACATTTTGCTTGCCAGAGAGGATGGATCCTTCTGAAAACCCCAAGTCTGGTCCTTGAGAGGATTTCTTTTTGGGGAGGTGGAGATCTTGCTATTTGAGGCTTGGCTGCCATTGGTTCCTTGCATTTAGGAAGTTTTAGGGGGTAAGCTGAATTTCCAGCTTGATTCCACCTGGCCCAAGGCAGGTAGGTCTGCAGAAGACACTGGCTGGGTTGGGGCTGTCCTTGAGGCTGGGGAAGGCCTCCCTTATGCACCCTGCCAACTCTTCCTTCCCAGGCCAGCAGGTCCTGCTGGGGAGGAGGCAGAGATAGGAAGTAGGAAAAAAAGGGATGATCACCTCTTATGGGAAAGGGTTGTGGTGGAGGAAGAGGGAGGAAAAGCAGCCTTCTGGGACTGGACTGAACCCCTGTCCCGTCAGGCAGAATGACTGTGTGTGTTGCGTGGCGGTGGCGGTGGCAGTGGCAAGTGATCTTCCTCGGACTGAAAGCAAAAAAGACCTTTAATCACTCACCTTGAGCTCTCCCCCTCAGGCGTAGATGGGCATATGGCAGACATCTAATTTCCTGGCTCCTGGTTGGGCTCAGAGGGGACTAAGCACACCCACTACCTGCCCAGACTTTCCTCCGTTGAGTCCCTGAGTGGTGACGGAGGAGGCCCTGAAGGTTGGGGGCGGGGGTGGTCTGTAACGACAAGGGAGGCTCCCCATGGCCGTGGGAAGCTCTCTGTTCCAAGGGAGTTGGTTGCCCAAGAGCCTGATTTTTCGACCACCCAGATCTTAAATAGGCAATAGGTCCAAAACTGCAGGGGAAAGGAGATGGTAGAATTTTAGTCCCGTTCTCTCACCAAGATATTAGAAGATGAGAGGGCCTCCACAGCCACCCTGTGCTCTGGGCTGGCAGGGTGTCTAGGGAGGTGTGAGCCCAGCAGGGCACCTCCATCCTCATCTACAGTCTGGGGGCCTAGGAGCCATGCCGAGAGAGGGGGAGGCAAGGTCTACACAAAGGAAAGTGGGGCAGGTAAGGCCAGCCCAGCCTCAGTCAGCCAACCTCCTGGGGCATGAGGGTTACTGCTGCATGTCCGCCCAAGACCATGGGCACTTCCGGTTTGGGGGCCTGCACAAGGTCTGCCCTGGCTGGGTAGGGTCTCCGTGGCTGTTGGCCCTGCAACCCATGGACTGGCCCTTGGCTAATGGCCTTGCCTTGGAACAGCTCAAAGAAATGAGCTATTTTGGCCACTGAGCGATGACTTAACCTTTTTAGGCCTGGAAGCCTCATTTTAAAGAGGAAGGCTGGGAACCTGGTGTTCCTCAGTGGCGCGCTGGTGGAAGGAGGGCCTTTGAGAGAATGTGGGGCCAGGCAAAAGCCGGGCTTTGCAGCCAGTCAGATCACACAGCGCTGGGTACCAAAGAGGCAGAAGGGTCATGGCAGGAGGAAGTTTCCCTGGCATGGAGGAAGGGGGGGTGTTGAAGTCCTTCAACCAGGGTTCAAATCCCAGCTCCCCTCCCACTAGATCGTGCCTTGGGCAAATGACTCAACCTTGGATTTTCCATCGTTATTTCAAGCGGTTCAAGCGGCGATGGTGAGGATCAAGTGGACGTCAGCCATGACAGCTCTTCCTAAGAACCAGGTAGTCTGAGAACTTCGTGTGTGCTAACTGGTCACGTGCTCACAGTGACCCCCATGGAGGAAGTTCTAAACTATCCCCATTTTACATGTGGAGAAATTGGGGTGCAGAGTTCACCAACCTGTCACACAGCTGGAAGTGTCAGGATGTGACCCCAGGCAGGCTAGCTCCGTCACCGCCATGTCACAGGCTGGCATACCAAACACACTTGGCACCGTCCCTAGCACATCGTAACTGCAAATCGCCCTGTGTCCATTCCTGTCTCCCTTGGCCTTTCGTGGAGATTTTGCAGGGACACGAGAGGCAGCCAGTTGGATTAGATGACTCTGCATACACCCCCTCCACTGAGTGTCATGATCTCATGTCCCACGAGGCCCTGGACTGGCGTGTTTGGAGGATGGGGCCTGGGAGGAGGGGGTCGGCTCCCTCCTTGGACTTTCCCCTTCTCTGCCTGCAGCAGGGTGGCTTTGGTTAATGATCGACAGAAGAGGGTGCCCTGGGCACCTGGGGAGTTGGCTCTGTGCCCTTCTTCCCCCGGGGTCTCCCTGCCCTGCTTGTAGCCAACCATGTAATCACGCCTGGCTGGACCCACTGGAACTCTACCTGAGTTCAGAGGGGGAGGGGGCTGGGGGAGACTGGCCAGGCTCCTTGCCACCTGTTTGCCGCCTTCCAGACGGCTCTTCTCAGGCTGGTCTGCTAGGCAGGAAGTAGAAATGCAGAGAGTTGGGAAATGGGGAAATCTCATCCTTTTCTTGAGGTCAAGTCAACCCTGGGGGGCCCTGCGGTGACCACCCTTTGGTGGGTAAAGCTTGGCTTACAGAGAGAACTTGTAGCCCTAGGGCCTACAGTGTTTTCTGGAGGAGTCCCAAAGGGTTACCTCTGAGTTAGCATTGCGGGGGAATTCATGTGCGAGGAGCCAGGGCAGAGGCTGCCCACATACCAGCCAGGTGACCACTTCCTACCCATGAGACTCAGCTGCTGGTCAGGGGATAGGATGCCTCTGCCGAGTTTAGGCTCTTTGTAGTTTTACGACGTGTTGGCAAAGGCCAGGTCTCAAGGTACAGGGCTGTTGGTGACGAACTTACGTGTGCTGTCAGCTTGGGGTACAGTGAAAATAAATATTGGCAATGGCCAAATCCGAGGCAATTTTCTCACCACCTGGAGCCAGTCAGGTAGCTGCTCCCTGACTCCCAACTGTACCGCAGGGAGAAGAGCTCATGACCACACAGGACAGAGTTCATTTCTGCCCCTCCCCCCAGTACTCCATGGGGGTGGGACTCTGTTGCCCAGGTACTCAGCGTATTTTGGTGTTAGGGACCTGGGTTTAAGTCCCTGCTCAGAGTTGACCTCACTCTCTGACCTCAGGCTAAAAATTTAGTAAGCAGCTCAGAGTCCCAGTTTCCTCAGTTGCAAAATGGGATGATGGTGATGATGACACCCAGTTCAATGAGTAAACTGTGGCTAGGCACAGAATGGAATACTATACAGCTCTATAAAAGAATAAATGCCTTATGTATACGACAACATGGATGAATTGCAAAAACATAACGTTGAGTGAAAGAAGTCTGCCACAAAAGAGCCCATATTGTGAGTCCATTTATATGAAGCTCATAAGCAGGCAAGACTAATCTACATGGATAGAGATTTGATTAGAAGACAAAGTATAATGCACATAAAAATGATTTGAGCTGCACGCTGAAAATTTATGCATTTTATTGCATATAAATTACACTTCAAAATTAACAATGCTACAGATTTGTTGTGAGTGTTAATACACATAAGAAAACAAAACAAAACAACTCAGTACCTGGCCCATTACAGGCACTTACTATGGCTGGTTTTTATAACAGCAACAACGCTAGGATGGTGGTACTGTTCCCATCCCCTTTCTATAGATGGAAGGAATGGGCTCAGGGCAGATCAGCTGCCCAGGTGAAGTGGGATTTGAATCTCAGCAGATTCACTCTCAAGCCTCCAGAGCTGCCCATTACCCTCGAGTTGCCCTTGGTGCACAGGTGTTTTTTCCTCAGAGAAGCTAATTAAGTAGTAATCCAGGCTCCAGAAAGCTGGCTGATTAATACATGTAATCATTCACATTAAAAAAGAGCGTTTCTCTTTGCAGATTCAACATAAATCTCCTGTAGCTAGTAGGTGCCTCTCATACTTTGTGTACAGTAGGAGGTGGCCAAGTTGGGGCCCTGCTGGGCTCAGAGGGGCTGGAGAGAGGCAAGCTTGGCTGGGCCGGTCAGCATCAGGGGGTCACCATCCTGGGAGTGGCCCATGTGGCCTGCCTGGCCCGGCCCATCGCTCTATAAGGCCGATGGAGTCTGGTTCAGCCTGTCTTCCCTGACCCTGTGGCTCAAGGTTGCGTGGCAGCCTCAAGGGGCCATCATGACACTGCTCCCTCCTTCTGTTCCATCTCACTCTTGTGGGAAGTGTTTCTGGCAGCAGGGCTCTGGGCACATGTTCTTGGATCCTGAGAGAGGGAGCTGCCAGGCTCAGCCAGTAGATCAGGCCTCCCCCAGGCTCTGGGTGCAGGTTCCTGCGGGGCTGACCTACAGGCGCCCCGTGGGGAGGCAGCAGCACCCCGTGCTCTGGGAAGGGCTCGTGGCTTGGGGTCAGGCGTCAGGGCAGAATTTAAGGAGGTGCTCACTCTCAGGATTGTTAAGCAGGCCTGGATTTCTGACTTTGCTGTGTGACCTTGGGCAAATCACTTGACCTCTCTGAGCCTCGTTTTTCTCCTCTAAGCAGGGCTCAGGAAGCATATTCGCCCTGCTTGCCTTCTAGGGCTTGGGGAGGATCAGATGAGATGGACAGGAAGGGCTTTGGGAGTGAAAAGACAGTGGATAAAGGTGGTATTGGGAATGTGGGAGCAGTTTGCCGTCCCCAGGGTGACAGAGCCATTCTTCCAGAGAAGGTTTGGTGCTGCAGCCTGGCACACTAGGTTGCGGACTTACCATACATGCCAGGAGGTGGGCTTCCTCACATGGCCTCATTTGATAGCACTTATGAGAGAGTACAATCATTGGATCCATCGTACAGGTGGGAAGAGTCCGGCTCAGGGAGAAGTCGCTATTCCCAGTCATGACCAAGCCAGGCCCCCGGTCTGTCTGACTCAATACTCAAGCTCTCAGGCCCCACGCTTGATTTGGGAGGGATGTCAGATGGTACTGGGGTCACTCAGCTGGTCTGGGTTCCGATATTCGCTGTTCCCTGGGGACCCAGAGTTAAGGGAGAAAACGTGTTTCCTCCCAGCCCTTCCCTCCCTGGGATGTTTCTGTCCCACCTGGTGTCCCTCTCTGCAGTCCAGGGGATGGGGGTGGTAAGTGGGGGATGGCTTGTCTTATGCCTCTTTTACAAATGGGGAAACTGAGGTACGCTATGGCAATGGCAACTGCCTTGGGCTCACCCTCAGGTGCAGCAGCTGCATAGAAAACCAAGGCCCTGCTTCAGCTGTGCAGCCGCGGGGCCAGTGGTGGACAGCATAACAGTGTGTGACTCAGGGAGTTTCGTCCTGCCTAATGAGAGACGGAGAGACCTGGGTAATGCAGCGACCAGCCTTACTGTGCACCTGAAACCTGGGACCTCGGGGCCTGCTCTGGGAGGCACCAGTTGGTGGCTGGAGTTGGGGTTTCTGCTTTCTTTTCTGGGAGCTGCTGCCCAGAGTTATTGAATGGCAATTCCAGCATTTTCCTTCCACCCAAGGAAGTCATTTATTCCTCTTAATCCTGGGGTCAGAGGGAGAAAAATGGTTCATTCTCAAGTTCCAGCTGCAGCAGAGGCCAGTGAGGGCAGAAGAGGGAGGCGCTGCCAATCAGCTACAGCCACTGCTCAAATCCTCCCCAATCGCTGCAAGCTGGGGAGAGGAGGAGAGCTGCGGCTCTTCATTCATAGGCTCAAGGAGGCCCGCGTCCTCAGACATCTTTCTTCCCGAGTCACTGACCACTTTACTGCCCAGCCTAGAGCACCCTGAGGCATTGTGGGCGGACTTCCAGACTCAGGTAAAAGCAGAAATACTTTTGGCTTCTGTATTGTCCTCGACTTCCACTTTTCTGGCCGCATCCTACAGCTTTTGCCTTGGTTTGGGCAGGTCCTCTGTCTTTCTGCACAGTGGAGGACCCTTGTGGAGTGGACAACACATGTCACTTGTCCCTTTCAGTGCGTCGTCTCACATTTGGGAGATTTCTGGACTGCAGGGCCACATAAAAAGGGAGTTAGGGGGCTGGGCTTTCTCTTCTTAACCGTGCATTAAAAATCGCGGGAGGATTGGAAGTTCCTGCCAACATGCAAGCAACCCTGGGAGTTACACATTAGTGCACCTGCACTACCTGGCCCAGCCTGGTTTGGGGGCTGCAAGAGGCATAACGTGCTGATAGACCTGGGTGGTCACTTCTTCTTTCCGGGCTCCATTTCCTTGTCTATGAAATGAGAAGGTTGGGCCAGATGAGCTCTTGGTTCTGTGATTCTGTGAGTGTCTCAGGAAGCACGGAGTCAATTCTCCTGGGCCACGCCGAACGATAGGACCCCGGGGGCCAGTCGTCGGGGCTGTAAAGCCCCCACTAGAGTTCTAGGTAGAAGGGAGCTGGGGTGTCCTGTTAATGATGTCAGGGGCTCACAGGGCCAGGTCCGGGGCTCCAGAGGCTGGCCCAGCCTTCTCTGAAGTGGTGGTTTGAGACGCAGTTATGAACCGGGGTTGAGTGAGAACATGTACGTTACCTCCTTGGTGTGTTGTATTTCCCCCAAACTTCATTTTCAACACTGAAACAACTGTCTTGTTTTAGGACTGCGCTTTGCATTTGACAGGCTCCTTAATGTCTGTTAGCTGATTGGTTTCTGCGATGCTCACTCAGAGGACAAGTTACCGAAGTTGGAAGTCCCATGGAGGCAGATTTCAGCTGGGCCCAGGAATGAACATTTTAGCAAGCTGAGCAGGCCATCAGAGGTAGTGAGTTTCCTGTCAGAGGTCAGTAATGTTCAAACCAGCCTCATTCTCTCCTTCCCCCGGGGTAGGGACATTGCAGAGAGATTCCTTGACTCCCCATGCAGAGCAGCTCCCTCCTCCTCACTCTGTTGCACCATCTTGGTTTGGATTTTAACACTTATCATTCTCTGAAGGTGTCATGTCCATGATTTTTTTTTTACTCGCCGGTCATCAACTCACCAAACTCGGAGGTGGATCTGAAAAAGCTGGGGCCTGGGCCCTTGTTCTCAGTTGGATCTCCAGTGCTTCATCTCCTGGCACTTAGCAGACGCTCAGCAAACACTGAATGGACACAGTTTTCCTATCCATATAGCTTTATCGCATTCTGTTTTTCGAGCCCAACGTCCTCCGGGATTAGGACTGCAAGGGCCTGGCTGCAGGTGTTTGAAAGAGCCCTGGTGTCTGGAGGTTAGTGAGAGCGGGGTGAGCGGGGACTTGGGCGTGTGCAGTCCCTGTTGCTGCCTGTGTGTCCTTGGCTGAGTCTTGCTTCATCTTGAAAAGAGAGAGCTGGATTGCGATTCTCTTCAAGGCTCTTCCCAGCTGGACTGCCTTGTGACTCAAGCACCCTGCGTTTGCAGTTACTCGTCTGTGCTCAGACCATTTGCTCCGCTCTCTTTTATGGGGGGTGCTGGGCCTAGTAAAACAGAAGGAAAAAATTAAGTAGCCCTGGGAAGTGAAGAGCAAATGCAACTGCAAATGAATTATTTTATACTGCGTAACAATGTACAAGGGCTACAGCCGGACCCCAAGAAAACAGATGATGTGATTAAATAATCAATAGGTTAAAGATAGATCATTCAACCCAGGTATACATGAACAATTAAGGACTTTCTTTCCCCTGATATACTTTGTCACCTAACAGTGCCCTCAGTCTCAATGTACCTAATATTCTCTGATTTTAAATATACTTTTTGAGCGGAGATGGTTTATACAGCCTTTGTTCTCTCTGGCCCCTCTAGGAGGTAGCCAGTAAGCTGAGAGGATTCCATTTTACTGGTGAGCAAATTGAAAACAAGCTACATTAAAGCAGCCCGGTTACGGGCGGCATGAGGGCTGGCGTGTGTTGGTGTGGAAGGCGCAGCAATGGCTAGTCTGTGTGATGTTAGAAACAGTCAGGACTGGCTCCTACATGGCCCTCTTTCTTGGTGTTCCTGGAAGAGATTTCTTCTGCATCTTGAGATGTTGCCCAAATGCCACTCGCAGTAGCGACACATTCGGCATTACCTCTGTGATGACTCTGTCAGCATGTGGGTGTGCACGGGGTATTAAGAGAGTGTAAGTGGTACTGTATAGTTCGAGAAGACATAAAATGTGATCCCTGTTCATGAGGTTGACACGTTACTTGGGGAGACAAGACATACACCAATGAAACCATCCACTAACGAGACTGGATTTTGTACTTCGGTAGCTTTGTGTGCTGATACAATAAAAGACTAGCTGGAAATAATTAGAGGATAGTAGCGTGTGATACTCAGCTGATTGGGTGGTACAGTTAGTGCCAACGAGACAGAGGAGGGAGAGACTGGAGGGCCAGCGTCTGTCTGGAGAGGGGCTTGCTTGAAGCTCCACTGGACTGGCTCTGGGGGGGGCGGGTAGGGGGACCCTGCCGCTTCTCTGAGCCACAAGCTCAAAGAATTGAGTGTGAATGGCACCCACTGGAGCTGTGTAGTATGGCGCCCCCCCATCACGAAGAGCTCAGACTGCAGCGGCCTAGAGGCGAGCCAAGGTCGGGGAGGTCGGCCAGGGACCCATTACAATGCACTGTGCTCCACCCACTATTCCTAAATATTTTGAGCCAACACTTAACACATCAAGAGATTTATTATAATAATCCATTCTTTTCTGGTATCTCTTGAAACATTGGGGGATCTGGCCATGTGAGATTCACATCCCCTAGCATTCATCGAGACCTCGCTCGTGGGGTCGGTCGAAGTCATGTCGGCGACGGATAACACATGGTTGCGTGCTCCAGCCCGCCCCAGTTCCCATCACTTCTTGGAAGTCCCCAGGACTGCCAAAACATTTTTCTCCTAATGATAGAGACATATTTCTCTGTACTCATATCTCTATCATGAATGAGAAAAACGAAAGGCCAAGAGGGCTGTGTGTGTGTGTTTTAAAGCAATCACGAAAAGCCTATTTCTTCATAGAAGTGAAGAAAATGCAAATAAAGGGTGGCTATGTTGAGGAATTTAGCCCACCAGCCTCATTCATGTATATTTCTGTGGGGCCCCATGCCAGGGGGGTTTGTAGGAAACACGGTGGGTTGTATAATGGAAAGTCACTGCCTTAATAGTCCTACCAGCTAAGGTTTGTTAAGGGTTTATATGTGTCAGGTGTTACCTCATTGAGTCTTCCCAATAGCACTGTAAGATGGTCACTGTTATTTTCCCTGCCTCACAGGAGAAAAGAGACACAGAGAGGAGTCCTCCTTCATCCACGCAGGCCACATACCATGTCCTGTGGCAATGAGCTTTTGCTACATAACAGACCGCCCCACACCTCAGTGGCTTAAAAAACAGCCATTAGTCTGGCTCCCAGTTTGGTAGCGGTGGGGGGCACTTCTGGCCAAGCTTAGCTGGGTTGTCTAGCCCTCCCGGAGATTCTGTGAAGTGTACAATATTCTTTCCAATGAATTTCTGTTTTGCTTGAACCAGACTTTTTAAAAAAAATATTTTAACTTATTGATTGACTTGAGAGAGAGAGAAACATCGATTCATTGTTCCACTTACTTATGCACTCATTGGTTGATTCTTGTATGTGCCTTGACCAGGGATTGAACCTGCAACTTTGATGTATGGGGACAGTGCTCTAACCCACTGAACTACCTGGCCAGGGCCAAATCGGCCAGACTTTTTGTCTGTTAATTGGAGCTAAGAACCCTAACTTGTGTGGTGGGGTGGAGAGGGAAGCATACAGAAAGAAGGGACAAGGTTACGGAAAGGAGATACTGGGTGTACTTCAGTAGTTTGCCTGATGCTGGCCCCACCAAGAATTGTAAAGGAAACCAGGTAACTGTTTTTGAAAGCATGTCACAGTTTATTAGTTAAAAAAAAAATAGAATTTCAGGAGATAACAGATTAGCCCCTTTGAGAAGCCAGTTGGAAAAGCAAGGGGTAACTGTCTGAGAGGGGCTGACTTGGAGGGGTGCTGCGTGCTTCCGGTTTGGAGACCTGGAGCAGGCGGAGAACTGTGGGGAGGACTGGAAGCACAGTTACAATCCCGAAGCAAAAGGACTGAGTGTGTCATTCATTATTTTTCCCTGACGAGCATGAAGGGTTGGATGGGGACACGTTGAATCAAGAATACACAATTTGTATTTAGTGATTGATTTAAAAAAAAAAAATATATATATATATATATATTTATTTTCAGAGAGAGGGGAGGGGAAGGAGAAACAGAGGAGAGAAACATGGATGTGTGAGAGAAACATCGGTCGGTTGCCTCCTCCACGCGCCTCCATTGGGGAAGGGCCACAACCCAGGCATGTGCCCTGAACAGGAATTGAACCAGCGACCTTTGCAGGATGATGCCCAACAACTGAGCCACACCAGTCAGGGCTAGTGGTTTACTGTTTTAAAGGCCTGTGCTGGCTTAGCTAATAAGCATTTTTTTCCCTTAATAGAAGTGTTTTTATAGAAAAAGAGGTGAGTGAATCACATAGGATGTTACTGCTTCCCATGGCTGGTCAACTCGTAAAGTTTACTTTTGAGCTTAAGGAAATTCAGCAGCTGCTTCAAATGTAGGTGGCATCACTAAGAGGCATCAGTTTACTTCCCTACATGAAACACAGGGGAAATATACTTACAAAAAGCCAATTCAAAGAGTTTCACAACAGTGCAAAACGTGACCCTGATGTTTTCCTCTGGTGGCACAGCGATAGTTCTTGTCAGAGGTGGGGTGGGGGTTGGGGGACGGGTGTCCAGCCGTGGTCTGTTTCTTGGGCTGCCTGGGGTCACACCTCCACCTGTGGGTTACCCACCTATCCCCATTGCCTAGCTTATGAAGTGCCTCCTGCAGGTCCTTGGCCGTTTGTCCTTCAATGCACTGCTATTCCTGAGTTACCTGCACTGCCATTTAGAACCCCATTGTGTTCCTTCAGCACCGTCAGGCTCTTTGGGCAAATTCATATCTCCCCGACATCTGGTGCTACAGAGCCGGACGTGGCAGAGACGAGCGAGACGCTAGGTCAACCTTCAGAGGCAGGAGGTCCTCCCACACGCAGGAGCTAGATATCTACCTGAAGAAAGGCTGCACGTCTCTGGCCCATCATTGTTCCCTGAAGGCGTGGGCTTGCTGAAAGACGGAGAACACCTTTGATATGAAGACACCAAGTCTGAGCCCTGACTGGTGTGGCTCAGCGGTTTGGGTGTCATCCTGCAAACCGAAAGCTCATCGGTTCTGTTCTCCTGGATTGCGGTCCGGCGCCCAGCTGGGGGCGCGCGAGACACGGCGGATCGGTGTTTCTCCAGCCCATCGATATTTCTCTCCCTCTCTTCCCCTGTCTCTAAAAATATTTTTAGAGGGGAGAAAAAGAGAGGGAGAGAAACATTGATGATCTTATTTATTTTTAGAGAGAGGAGAAGGGAGGGAGAAAGACAGGGAGAGAAATATGAACATACGGTTGCCTCTCGCGCGCCCCCCGCTGGGGAAGTGGCCCACAACACAGGCCTGTGACCCGACTGGGAATCAAACTGGCTATATTTTTGTTCTCAGGCAGTCACTCAATCCACTGAGCCACACCAGCCAGGGCTAAATAACTAAAGCTTAAAAAAAAGACATCATGTCTGCAGTGCAAGTCCCTTCCTTCAACCCAGGCAGCAGAAACATTCTTGCAGTATCTCTACATGGGACCAGCTGGGTGTGAACTAAGCATGCAGATTTCAATGTTCCTGAGTCAGGACTGATCTGTGTGAGTGAGTGGCCCTCACCTGCAGTGTGCACTGTGCATCTTGGAAGCCAAAGGGACCTTCTTCCTGGCTCTTGGTGCCATTGACTGGGGACCTTCAGATGCTCAACCATCCCATAGGCATTGTGAACACTGGTATAGAAATTCTTTACCTCGAAGGTCTCTCATTGCTGTTGCTCCTCACCGCAGTGCCCATTTTATAGATGAAAAAGCTGGGGCTCCTAGAAGTCAAATGATTTGCCCAAGGTCACAGAGGCAGTAAAGGGGGAAGCCAAGTCTTTTAGTCCCAAACCCGAGTCTCTCTCTCTCTTTTTTTGAAATCTGGAATTTGCTCAAATATTACATTGAAATGATTTAGGGATTTGCGAGTTGTCTTCCTACAAAATGTCATACAGTCGGGGAATTTTTCCAGCCACTTTTTTTTTTAAGGCATCAACCCTGTGCTGGTTAATTTTATGTGTCAATTTGACTGGGCTAAGGGATGCCCAGAGAGCTGGTAAAACATTGATAGAAACGTTTACTTCTGGGTGTATCTGTGAGTCTGTTTCTGGAAGAGATTAGCATTTGAATCGGCAGATTGAGTGAAGAAGACCGCCCTCGCCAAGGCAGGTGGGCATCACCCAAATTCACTGAGGGCCTGGATAAAATAAACGGGTGGAGAAGGTGAGTTTGCTCTTTGTTTGAGCTGGAATATCCATCTTCTCCTGCCCTTGGACGTGAATGCTCCTGGTTCTCAGGTCTTCAGACTCAGGATATTCCAGAATCAGACTCAGGATGGAATTTACTATTGGCTGCCCCCACTACTTCCCCCACCCCTACTCCAGGTTCTGGACCTTTAGACCTGGATGGGGACTGGGGCTTCCCTGCCTCTCAGGCCTTCAGGTTTGGACTGAACTACACCACTGGCTTTCGTGAGCCTCATGTTTGCGATGACAGATTGTGGGGCTTCTCAGCTTCCATAGTTGTGAGAGCCAGTCCCTCACGGTAAGTCTCTTTCTCTGTATCTCTCTATATCCTGTTGGTTCCATTTCTCTGGATTAGTCAGAACCCTAACACAAACCCCAATCCCCCTTCCCTACGCTCTTCAGCAAGGGAAAACTTGTCACCGCCTCCATTCCACATGGCGCTCCTGTTCCCCCGACAGGATATGGCCCGTGGGTCAGCACCGCCTTCAGGGAGGTCGGTGCACAGTGGGGTACCAGGGAACTTTGGAAATCGCAGGTCAATAGGCCCATCTTCCCCACCGCCCACCCTGTATCAATTTTATTGGAAAAGATTTTGTGGGAGAATAATGCTATAATATCCTACCTAATATGTAGGAGAAGGTATACTTTGAAGACTAGTGTTTTTTATCTTTCGATTTAATGCAAAGAGAAAATATTTTTTAAAAGATTTTATTTGTTTTTAGAGAGAGGGGAAGGGAGGGAGAAGGGGAGGGGAAACATTGATGTGAAAGAGAAACGTCCATCGATTGTCTCTCATATGTGCCCTGACTGGGGACCAAACCCACAACCCAGGCATGTGCCCTGACTGGGGACCAAACCCACAACCCAGGCATGTGCCCTGACTGAGGACCAAACCCACAACCCAGGCATGTGCCCTGACTGGGAATTGAACCTGCAACCTTTCTCTTTGCGGGATGAAGCCCAATCAACTGAGCCATACTGGTTAGGATGATGCAAAGAAATCTTGCTTGCAACTGTTTTCAGACAACCCTGGGTCTCTTAGAGATGGCTCAGTCTCATGGGCAGGCTGTGGGGGTTTTGCTGAAATAGAACCCTTATTATCTGCAAGCCTCACTGGGTATCTACCATATGCTCTGGACGATGTCCTGAGCCATTGTTTTTCTTGTGTATTGCTAGATGACTTTTCTTGTCGACTCTGTTAGGTTATACCCTCCTTGAAGCTCTTGTAGTAATAACAGCAAGTGCCTACTACATGCCAGGAGTAGGGCTGGGACTAGGGCGAGGCAAGTAAGGCACCTAGCACACAACATTTAAGGAGGTTCCCTGGTGCCAACCATGCACAGCTCGGTACCCTGAGAGAGGGTGCTGGTTGGATTTTTGCTCCGCACGCTCCTTGCTTGCTTCACCTTTGTCCTGGCCTGGCTAGACTCTTTAAATACATTTTCTCCTGCAATCCTCACCACAGCCTCATTTTACAGATGGGAGAATCTGAAGCCCACAGTGGGTAAGCAATGTGCCCAAGGTCCCACTGCTGGTTCCAGTACACAGATAGTTGACACTGACATTATCTCCTTCAGTTTTACAGTGAACCTGAGAATTGGTCATGCGCGCTATTGAGTCAGTCACTACGCCCAGCCATTATGAAATAGTAAATTATGCAAAACTCATAACTAAATAAATTATATTAAAAGCAAATGTAATAAATATCCCCAACTCATCACTTCCTAAATCTGATTCTCCAGGATCAGGGTGGAATCCTGGCTTTGCCCCTCGCTGGCCCTGCGACTTTATGCTGTGAAGTCTTCACAGGAGTGGGGGAGTCCTGTGAAGGATGGAGGATTTGAAACCAGGCTCTCCAGGTTCAAGTCTCGCTCCACTCCTACTGTCTATGTCAGTTTTCTCGTCTGTAAATTGGGAGCAACTTATGGAAAAGAAAATTGATCCTGATGGTGGTGTCTGTTGTAGCTCTCACATGCTTTTTGTTTTTAATCTTCACCCGAGGATATGTTTGTTGATTTTAGAGAGAGAGGAAGGGGTGGGGGTGGAGGAGTGAGAGAGAAACATCGATTGGTTTACTCCAGGACTGTTCCCCCACCTTGCCCCCCTTCTCCCCTGGGGATCAAACCCTTTTGGTACACGGGGACGGGACAACGCTCCAGCTACACCACTGTCCAGGCTGCTCTCGCTTGCTTTTGAATGTTTGCTCATTATGTGACAAGCATCATTCTAAGCCACTTGCTTATATTTTCTGATTAATGTTCCAGCAACCCAGTACTGTTAAGTACTGAGATAAGTACTGTTTTTCTCCCATTTTCAGATGGGGAATAGCCTCAGCACAATTAAGTACCTTGCCTAAGTTCACACAGCTGGTAGGTGGCCAAGGTGAAGCTCATCTGAGAGTCCCCTGTACCTAGGACACGCTCAAAAACTCTTCACTGGTGGTTCCCTCAGCCCCCATCCAGGAAATGGCCTGGACCCCAGTTTCATTTTCCTGGCAGCTCCCAGGTCAAGTGTCCGAAAGCTTGAAGCTCCTTAAACTCTTCAGTTAGTGGGTCCCAAAGCTGGCCAGGCCCTGAATAGACAGGGGCAGCACCCAGACCCTGCATCCAGACCCTCTTGTGCTCCCAGCAAGGCCCAGGCAGCTGTTGCTTTGGAGCAAAATCCTCCTCTCTGAAGAGTGGGAAGAAGCTGGCTCCTCCCCATGCCAGGAGGAAGCCACTTCTTCCGGTCATTCTCCAGGGCGGATACACTGTAGGAATCAGCCACTGAGGCCGCAAGGAAGAAAAACACCCGCTTCCATGCTCCCAATTCAGGTGATGGAAAGCTCCAGGCCTGAGCAGCTTGTGACCTCTCCCTGGGCCCCAGAAGAAACAGGCTCCCCACTGGGGCGATGCGCTTCAGTAGCCCAGCCCCTGAAGGGTTAGATGAGAGAGGCTAGTGCTTCGAGGCTGAGGAGGCAGTGGGTCTGCAAGAGGGAGCTTGCCTTTGGGCACCAGCTAAGCCTGGGTTTGAATCTTGCCTCTGCCTCTTACAAGTTGGGTGTGCTCGGTTAACTTCTCCAGGCCTCAGTTTTTCCACCTATAAAATGGGAGGATATCCACTTTATGATCTCTTATGGAGTCATGGTTTCAAAATCAAAGAAATGTATGTAAAGCACATGAGACATAAACAGTGGAAGAAATGGAACACGTGTTCAGTGAAAGCAAACCCACAGCAGTTGTATGCCAGGCACTGCTAGGCAAGGGGTGGACCAGAGTCCAGGGCTCTTTGTGCCGGGGCAGAGAGACTGATCAAGAGGGAAGGTGGTGTGGACGTGGTGCGGGGAAGGAGCAGGGACCATGAGATAGCTCCTAACTTTCCCTGAGCAAGTGATTCCTGAGATCTGCTATGTGCCTGTGGGCATCATGGGGGATGCAGCTGTGAGTACAATTCAGCCCTTTTTCCTCAGAAATAAAACCACTGGGCACGACAAAGTAAGTGACAGTACAACGAATAAAAGCCTTAGAGACCAAGGTCCAGGAAATCATAGAGCGAGGCGTGTGGCACTTGACTGGGCAACAGGGAGGACACTTTGTTCAGGCTGGTAGGAGAGCCCTGCAGCTCAGGGGCTTCTGGAAAGGCCTGAGTTCTTCTCATTGTCTTTTAGCAAGGCGGAGGGGACAGAGGAGGGGCCTGGGCCCCATTTGCCTTTTGCTGCCCTAGCTGGTCTTCCTCCAGCCCCGGCAGCTGGGCTACGTCTGCCTCTGTTGCTTGGGTCCCGTGGATTAAGTCAGGGGATCCTGGAGCAGGGAGCCACGTGAGGGCTTCTGGGACACCCCTGTGGTGTGACTCTGGGAAAGTCATCAAACCTCCCAAGGCATGCTTCTCGCTGGTGGGGGCAACACGCCCGACCCGTTTTACAGAATTGCTGTGTGTTGGGGGAGGGTCAGATGAGATGGGGGAGGGTCTGCACAATGAGGACCAAGTGGTAAGTGCTCAATAAACGTTGGTGGTTACAGCGGCTGTGGCAGGCTGGAGTGTGGGGGATGGGCAAAGGACAGGAAGGTGGCATCTATTTCCACCTGGCCCTTTCTGTGTTTCTCTCAGGAAGCCCGGTCCTGGGGCGATGAGCAGCCCCCAAGGCCAGGCTGGCGTTTCTCCCTCTGTGGTACAGCCCTCCCAGCGGCACCCTCCCCGCTCCTTTACCTACATCAGCTGGGCCGTTGGTCACCTTGGGTGGGTCTATGGCCACCAGCCATGACAGAACACACTCATTGCACAGCCTCCTCTGTCTGGAAGCTTAAACTCCCCAGTTCTGGGACTGTGGGGTCACCTCCTCCCACGACCTGGCCACGTTTTCATTGCTGACCGTCCGCACTCAGGTTCTCATCCCCGGCAGAATCCCCAACACCTCCCGCCCCTGTGCTGCTGTGGTGGTTCTCTAAGCGTCCGTCACTCACAGAAACCAGAGGCTGATATCGGATGACCGGCCCAGGGCTGTTCGCTCGGTCCTTTTCCGAGAGACCCCTCTGGGCTGGTTTTCTGGCTCTCAGCAACATCGGTGCTCCTCGACTTCCTGTCTAATCTGGGCCACTGAGGGTCATTGCACCGAGGCTGGTGACCAGCTGTTCTTCGTCTCCCGGGGACAAGCAGGAAGCTCAGGCCGCAGTGAGGAGTGGCGTCTGGGAAGGGCCAGCGAGAACTGGCCTGCCACGTTGTTGGGCTGTAGTGAGAGAGCACCAGCCCTGGAGACCTTCCACAGACAGGATAGAGTTTCGTCTCTCAGGAGTGTGTCAGGGCAGCAGGGCTCACCCTCTCCTCCCTGCCCAGACGAAACGCGTCCTCCATGAAGATCTGGGCCCCGCTTCCCAGCTCCCTAGAGCTCCGGGACCACGCAGAACACCAAGCACCGCTCAAAAGCCTCATCATCCTTGAACCATAGCTTTCTCCAGGTATATGTTTCTTTAACTCCCTTGAAGGTGCGAGGACCACATCCCACTGATAGCCACATGTCCCTTATCACAGTCCCGGCCACTCCTTAAGCATCTCCTGAGGCTTTACTGCAGTTAGGGGCCGCTACTCAGAGCTGAGCAGAGAGGATGAGTCCCAGGACTGGTAGGTTTGGAAGAAGCTGTTAAAGGCCTGGAGTTTGGGGTGCTACATAAGGAAAGGGGCTCCACGGTGGGGCAGGGCAGTGGGGCTCAGAACTAAAAAACAGCCAGAGAGCATAGCGGCCTGGGGAGAAAAGACTGGGGTAGAGAGAGAGGTGCTGGGACAAGGAAGAACCATCTCGGAAGTCCCCCACGTGGATCAGACCAGGTAGGCCTCTGCTGGGCGGGAGCGGTGCGGGGGAAGCATGAGTGAGTTGTGGCTTTGAAAGAGATGGGACTTGGGTGGGTAGACCCAAAGGACAGCACCCTGGCCGGGAGGGGCACAGGAGGGGCACGGGAGAGACGAGGCATTCGAGATGCCACAGACTGACCACAGGGTTTACTGGGGGTGTGGCCAGGCCCTGCGCCTCTCAGGACAAACCGAGTTCTGGGGTTGGCAGGGAGTGAAGAATGATCCACCACGACAACCCTCAATGTTTGTGTGATGTTTGTGTGGTAGTTTACGAAGGGCTTTCTCATCTATTAGCTCATGGACTGGGTGAGGACTGAGGAATTTTGGCTGCCTCCACCCCATATATTCTCTGGAGGGCCTTAGCCTTGACCCTCCCATCTCTCCCCTCCCTGCTTCCCAGACTGAGGACTTGGATTGGGCTATGCGGTCATATGCAGCTTTGTAGCAGGGTGGCAGGAGGGGATAATGCTCTGGAAGGGTGCTTCTCCAGCAGCCCCCGTCACTGTCCCTTAATTCTGCCCCTTTCTCCTTCCCAGAGATGTGTCCCCACACCTGGCTTGCCTGGGTTCCCTGGAAGGCAAGGAAGGTAGAACCCATCTTCCTGTGTCGCCCAGAGGGGAGAAGCTCTGGGCTAAGGGGGGAACAGAACTCCTGGACCTTGTTGACATCTTGGTAACCCCTGCTGCTCTCCTCACCTGCCCTACTGACTAGGTCCACCCATGGCCTTCCATGTTGCTCTGCCAGTGCTCAGCGGGTCTGCCAGCCACGTGAGGCAGATGTCAGTACCTGTGTCCCACACCGACTCAGGTCTAGCCTCCTTTCTGCCAGATGGCACAGACGGCAGCGCCAATCCTAGCCTGGTTAAATGCCCCAAATTTCCCCGTAAGCACACCAATCTTTCCAACTTGAGGATTCTAGCTTTTGGACACTGAGCCGACACTTGCAGCTTGCTCCGGAGTGGTCAGGAAAGTAAGAGTCAGAAAAAAGGCGTGCAGAAGCCCAAAAGACAAATGTCGTTGACAAGAAAACGGGGGCAGGTACTAAAGAACAGGAATGCTGGCCACAGGGGAAAACGGCTCCTCGTACAGAGACGGGGGAAGTGGGCCAACACGAAACGCCCGCACTTCGAGTGTAGGGTGAGGAAGAGAAGCCACCCGGGCACCCATGTGCGGGTAACATCTGGCCACATGTAAGGCACAGATGAATTCAATATATATGACTTTGAACTAATAAGACTGACACACGAGGACATGGATATACTTCATAAAACCAGTGGCTCCGCTAGAATTTTTAGGCCAGGGTGTATAAGTATGAGTTAGATGTTCCATCTATTAAAAAACATGATGTGACAATCCAGCTCTGAGACATTGTCCTTTAAGAGTTGCAAAAGAAGGCACGGGGAGTTGTGAGTACAAAAAAAATCAAGCAAAAGACAGACAACTATGCTTGATGAACAACAATAAAAAACAAAAATTCTTGCAGCACACGGACAAAAACCAATCAAACAGAATAAAGAACCTGGGAAGGCCTGTGTTGTACAGGCAGGGTGGCGAAGGGTCCATATAATCTATGGATACTTTAATGTCATCAGCTAGAATTGTTTTCCCAATGAGAGTCAGTGGGGAAATAAAAAAAACATATAGTCAACCTTACTGGGACATGCCTAGTGTACAAAAATGAAGTCAGGGTGTGTGTGTGCTGCGGCAGCTACCGCAAAATCTCGGAGGCTCATGATAACGAAGGTTATTTGTTGTTTGTGCCACAGGCCTGTTGTGTGTTGGCCGTCGGTCTGTTCAGTGGCTTTCGCTCTCACCCTGATGGGGGGACATCGGGACTTTTCGATACGGGGCACTGATGGTTTTCCTAGCTGAAGCAAAGGAGACTCACACGTTGAATCACTCGCGGATCCTTAGAACTCTGTCTGGAAAGGATGCCTGCCACTTCTGTTCACTTTTCATTGGCCAAAGCAAGTCATATGGCCAAGCCCAATCTCCCCTGGGGGAGGGAAGTAAAATCCTCCTCTCCTGAATCATAATAAAGTCTACCACACAGAGGTCCCTAAAGTCAGTACTGCGTTAGGCCATACTGGGGTCCAGCCTCACCCCTCGTGAGATGCAGCGACCTCAGAATCCGGCTGAGGTCAGCTATCTGAAGGTGGGCTTAGAAACCAGTCCCTAGAGTGTAAGCTTCACAAGGGACAATTCTTGGTCTCTTTTGTTTGCTGGTGTATCCTAAGGGCCAAGAACAGGCTCTTCAACACATATTTGTTGCTGAATGAATTTTAAATGGGTTTAAGATGCAATTTGACCATTCCTGTCTCAGCCAGGAGTATCTGTTCCACACTCTGGTATGTTTGGATGTGCAGACAGACACACTCAGAGAACCCATAGCTCTCTGACGGAAGCAGATGAGTTGGGACTTTACCTTCTGCTTTGAGATGCTGTGTTTTTAGCTTGTTTTGGTCTATCCCAGGAGTCAGGAAACTTTTTCTTTTCCCCTGTAAAGAGCAGGTATTAAATATTTTAGGCTTTGCAGGCCATATTATATGTTCTCTGTTGCAAGCACTCAAGTCTGTTGTAATGCAAAAGCAGCCATAAACAATATGTAAATCTTCCGAGTCTGGCTACGTTCCAATAAAACTTTATTTACAAAGACAAGCAGCGGGCTGGATTTGGCTGGTGGGTTGTAGTTGGCCTATCCCTAGTCTAGCCACAGGGACGGCTTCTCAAGCTCCTGCTTTGTCTAGCATCACTTTCTGGACCATTGTAGGGTCATACACTTACCACTTCACTTTCTTCTCCATGAAACGAAGGGCCACGATATTGTAGTTCTGAGACCTCCTGTCTGCTTTGAGTGTTTAAGGCTTTGGGTTTTTTTTTTTGTCCAGGGATTATGTTAATCCCTAAATGTCCCTGACCTGGCCAGGGTTTAGGTCTCATGGTGCTATTGTAAGTCCCAGGTGCTCCACTGCACCGGTACCCTTATCTGTCTTGCGTTTGGGTCATGAGTTCAGTCGCCGTTTGATTTCTCCAAGGGCCCCCTAGACTACTGTGGGGGGTGGGGAGACAAGGGCCTGTGGTTGATGAAGGGGGAGGAGCTTGCCTCTCCCCTCAGTTCAGCTGGTCTGAGAAGTATAGCATCTATTTTCTTAGGGATGTGGCTCAGATATTTTCATTTCATGGAATCTGATACCTCAGACTCACAGATTTTTTTCAGGTTGGAATGCCTCTGGTATAATATGACAGTCTGGAGAGTATTAGCCAGCCACCCCCTCTTTCTGGGTCAGTACCAGGCTTGTGTAATTAGAAGTCCAAGGCAGAGCAAGGCAGACAGTCAGACTCACCCCTGCCAACAGCCTTCCCCCGCAGCCTTCTAGCTCGCTGTGCAGAATTTTAGAGCAGGAAGAGACCTTGTACCTAATGAACTCTTGTCCCTCTGATTCCAACTGGATGCTTGGACATCGCAAGGACCCCAGTGCAGCCCTCTTGTCCTGTGTGCCAAAGCCAGGGCCTTACCCCATGGGCACTCCACACCCTTCAACTAATTTTCAGACTGCTGCCCACCACCCCTCCCCATCTCCTCCAACAAGGTAAACACATCTGCCACCCCATCCTGAGGGAACTGGGAGGGAAGGAAGGAGGGAGGGAGCCCCCCCCAGTATAGACAATCAAAGACTCGGCCTTGACTTGGGCTGTGAAGAGAGAACTGCCTCCCTTCTCCAGCTGGCGGAGCAGGGACCCCAGGGAGCTCAAGCTGTGGGGGAGGAGAAATTGGCCAGGGAGAAAAGATAAAGGAGAAAAGGGGAGGAGTCTGGCCAGCTCCCACCTCCTGGCTGAGGGTCCAGCCAAGTGGCTGAGCTGGAGAAAGTGAACTGATAGCAGATGAGGGTGCTTGCTTTCCTGTGGCCTTGTTTACACAAACTTGGGTTCTTGCCACTGGTCCATGCGGGTGGGAGAGGAGGAGCTACGTGGGTGGAGGGCAGTGTGGGGTTCCTGGGCTGAGGCTTGCTTTCAGCTGGCCAAGGCCTGGGTGGCTTACATATTTCCCCCTTACTGACCCCCCCTGCCCTCCAGACTTCCTGCAAGAAGCCAGCTAGGCAATGGCTTGAGCTGCACTCCAAGGCTTTCCAAACTTGGAGTGAGTCTTTTTCACCAAAAAAGCAGTGGACGTGGCATCTCTGCCTCTCATCTGGCCTCCTGGGTCTCTGGGAACCTGGGAAAGGATTTCCAGCCATACAGAGGTTTATGGTAACATGCTTAATTGAGCTAATTCTGCACTGTGTTTCTTGCATTGCAGGGCTCAGCCTCCCTGAAAGAAACTGGGTCTGAACTGTGCTATATCTGAGGAGCTGGAAATGATGGAAGAGCCACTGGTAGGTGCCAGTGCTGTGCTAGGGCATAGGGACAGAGTAATGAACAAAACAGACACAGTCCATGTCCTCATGGAGATGAAAAGCAACGAACTGATTATAGAAATCATGGGCCGAACCAGGATGTGCGATTGGAGCAGACAGCAGGGACCTAACCTGCCTGGTGGTTGAGGAAGACTTCTAAAGGGCACAGAGGATTATCTGTCTCCCAGGAGTGTCCATACTTTTGGCATTTCTGGGCCACACTTGAAGAAGAAGAGTTGTCTTGGGTCACACATTAAATGCACTGTGACACAAAATCACAAAATAAATCTCATGTTTTAAGTAAATTTACGATTTTGTGTTGGGTTGCATTCACAGCCGTCCTGGGCTGCATGCGGGCTGCGGGCCACAGGTTGGACATCCTGGGACTCTAGACATTCGAGAGGGGAACAGCAGAAGGACATCTCAGAAAAAATACTGCAGATGAAAGCACTGAAGAAGTAACAGAGAGTGGGCTATTCAAAAAGGAAAGAAAACAGTGGTGTTTCATGAGACCCAGAGGGGGAAGAAGCAGCAGTGAGAAATGGGTCTGCAGAGGGCAGGCAGGGGCTGGATCTTGGGGAGCAGAGAGAAGGAAGAAGGGGGACCTGGAGGGAGGAAAAGAATGGGAGCTTTGGTGGCCTGGTTGGAATGGGAGGAAGGAGGACTCCAGGAGACTGTCCCCTGCAGGGAAATGGGAACTGCTGTCATCGCTGAGATATTCTTAGAAGGTAACTCCCGGAGCCAGAAGTCCCTTCGGTCCTACGTGGTTGATTCCAGAGTCAGTGCTCAGCAAGTGCTTGTGGGCTTGGGGTTCCTTCCCGTGGGTGTTCCTGCTGGCCTCATGCCTAATCTGTGACAGGCACGTGCCTGGTCCCTCAGCCCAGCCTTGGATGGCTTGAAGTAACACCAGACTGGTGATGTGCTGGGTGGGCAGCATCCAGACTGAAGGCTCAGCTGCAGCTCATCCAGGGACAACCTGCATCCTCTAAGCTGTCTGCATCTGTCCGCCGTTCCCATCTTGCCCTGGTAGGGTGTCAGTTAGAAGGATCCAGAACACCTTGCTCATGGCCAGCTCAACCTTTCCAGGTGTGCAGTCACCCCCAGAACCCCCACAGCAAGTCATCCATTTGTCCCCCACTCATCCCTTCCTTTCCTCCATTCCAGCCAATGGTTATTGTGTGTTTTTGACTTTCTGGCACTCGTGCATAGTAGGTACCTTCATTGGTTCACGCTCCATCCTTTGTCCCGGAAGTCCCAGAGCTGTTAATATTAAATTAAATGGGTCAGGGTCAGGCTCCGGTATCAAACTCTTGGGGTTCAAATTTCCTAACTATCTCAGTGACCTGGGGGAAATAACTTTTGCGCCTCAGTATCCTCATCTTGAAAACGAGGGATATTTTTTACCTATTGCATAGGCTGTTGGTAGATTAAATGACAGCATCCCTGTAGAAGGCTTCGTGCACAGTAAGTGGTCAACGGACATGAGTCGCTAGTGTTTACACATCAGCCACTCACTTTGCGAACACAAAATGGTTAGGAAGGAACACTTTCGGTGTTTTTTACTGAGAAGGTAACACAACAATATTATATGAAAGATCTCTACCTAACAGCAACTGGTTTTACTTTTTACATTCACTTCCAATATTTATCGTGAGATCATTAAAAAAATCCCGAAGTCCGCGGAGCTTCACGTTCCATGTGCTCCGGTCGCCAGCTATATATAGACTCAGGAAATGACTGGTCTGCCCTCACCCAGCCCAGGGGTGAGAGCCCTGGATGTGCATTCCTGTTCCATCCCTCTGTCTCGTGTGATTACGGATATGTTTCTTAGCATCTCGAAACCTGTTTCACCTCCTCTGTTAAGTGGAGATAATAATACCCTCTGTGGGTTATGGGAAGTAACGCGAACATGGGCAAAGTGCCCAGCACGTAACAGAGGATTAGTAAATGCTCATTCCCTGCCCCTCCCTCCGATTTAGCGTGGGGTTCAGAAAATGAGAGGTGCCCAGGGGCTGTTGTTATCAGGCCGGCCCAATCCTCCTTCGGCCTTCCCACAGGAAGACTGACCTGCCTGAGACAATAGGGGCTCTGCTCTGCCTTAAAGACTAGGGGTCAACAAGACTGACACCTGTCCAGGAAAAGAAGGGGCTGTGCCGGCTTCTCCAGGGCTGCCCATCAGCTGGCCCGTTGTTGGGGGTGGGGGAGAATGGGGAGCTGGGACTGGGAGAAGGCAAGGGAAACCCTTTCTTGAGAGTCCTGGGAGGGGTTGCATGGTCTGCGATCAGGGTGGGCTGACAGCTGTTGGGGGGGAGACTGTGGGGGTGTGGGTAGGTGGGCTGAGAGTGCAGAGTTCAGAGAGAGCTGATGGAATGAGCCACATACAGTGAGAGAGAATCTTCTGAGACAAAGAGGGGGGCACATGAAATCAGGCTGGTGGGAGTAGCCTGGTCAAGTGACCCCGACCCCCTTCCTGTCCTTCCACAAAGGGTCTTTCTCAAATGCCAGGAGAGCTTATGCTTAGGTTAGTAGGACACTTTACAAGGCCCAGACTTCCCTCTCTCCATTTTCTAATTCCAGATGTCACAAAGAGGCGGAAAGGGGGATAATGCTCCCGTTTGACACATTAGAAAACCGGGGCTCCAAGGGGCTAAGAAACTTGAGCTGGGACCTGAAGCCTTACAGTCCACGGCCAAGGCGCCCACACTGGAAGGCGGAGTAGGGATTCTCCAGGCAGCTCGTGAGTCGTCACTCAGATAATTTAGAACTTTCTAAAAATAAAACAATTAGAACTTTCTTCATTAACATTTTTTAAAAATGAAAAGTGTTAGCCAGCCCTATTCCTTTTCAGATTCTTTGGCTCTTTTCTGACCAGGAGACAGAAAAAACCCCGAGTGGAACAGCTCTCGGGGAGCAGAGAGCACACAGTCCCCTGCCGGAGGAGGGGTTGATGGCAGGAGGTGCCTATTAATAGGTGACTAATTGAGGTTACAAAATCCCACTGTCTGGACATCAGCTGTCAGAAGCAGGATTAGGGGGCTCCGGTCCAGTTAATTTGTATCTAAGAGCTCACACCAACACACAGTGTGAACCAGGGCCTTGGGAAGCCCCCCTTACCTCCCTGGGCCTCAGTTTCCTCATATGTAAATGCATGAACCTTGTTCTCCACACTCCCCCACCCACCATCCCTATTACTTTAACTTGACTTTCCGTGTGCAGGTCGGTAGAACAAACATTTCTTGAATTCCTGGAAACCAGTCCGGCTCTGCTATTACCAAATGGTGGCCCTGGACTTGTCGCTGAGGCTTTGTGGCCATGATTTCCTCATGTGTAAGGTGTGGGGGTTGGGGGCTCTTGGTTTTTTTCCCCCCAGCACTTAGATTGTCTGCAGAAACCACAGATGGGGTGGGGGGGCGGGGCCTGGAAGGCTGGGAGGAAAGTGAGGCCTCAGGGCTGGTCTGGGTGGTTCTGAATTGGGGGGCTGGGCAGATGTGCAGGGGGTCACAGCAGCCAGGGGAGAGGACCTGGAAAAGCAGAGTTAGGAGTGGGGGGTGGTAAAGAGGGAAACAGGGCACCCTCTCAGGCCTGACCCATCCTAATGGACCACCTCAAAAGAGGCTCCAAGGTCCAGGTCCAGCCTGGGAGACTGCCCGAGGAAGCTGGAGTCAGCTAAGAGACCTGCTCATAGAGACGGGCTTTCTGTGCCTGGTCAGCTCTCTGCGTGAGGCGGGAGAAGAGGAGAGCAGTCTCCCATCCAGTCCTTGACCTGGAGCACAGCTGGGCTAGTGTGGGCTTAAAACCCAGCTCTCTGGGCAAACAGCATCTTTGCTAGCAGGTTTGGATCCTAGCACGGAGGAGAGACGGAGTCTGTAGGTGGCCAGTCATGTCCAGAGCAGCACCGCTTAGGGCAGGGCAGTTGGCCGGGGCAGGGGGGTGGGTGGTGGGGGGAGACAGGCAGGCCTGCAGACAATGGCCCAACTGTGTTCACTCCGACTGTCCGGTCTTTCTCCCACCAGGGTCGCTGCCTTTCTTTAAGCAGGTGTCCTGGAGCCACCACCAGTCCAGCTACTTTGAGAGACCTAGAAACTTGTTCATTATTTCTCAGACCAGGGGGAGGCCTGGAGGGGTCTTGTCACCATGGCTTCCTGGCAGATCACAGGACCTGAATTTTAGTTCTTGCAACTCACTTCCGGCCCACCTAGTCACCTCCCCTTTGGCCAGGCTGTTCCTTCCGGCTCATGAGGGGTATCATGCCATTACATGAGGTCATGGTTGTCACAGAGCTGTGGGTCCTTAGAGAGACCCTAGGAAAATATAGAGGTCTGAGGTTCAAGATGAGCCTGATGGTGTTATTACTCATTGGGTCCCTGCCACCATGCTGACCCACCTGGGACATGGTTGGCCAGGCCCAGACTGAGCAGGAGCCAAGTGTACTTCCTTTTTTTCTAGTGCAGCCTCAGAAACTTGCAACTCTCAGCCCTCAGAGTCAGCTGATCCCCCTTGTCCAGCAGCCAGGGTGGGGGTACGGATATCGGTGTCTGCAAAGGGGCCCTGAGTCCTCCTGGGAAATAACGCCTGGCTGTAATCAGCCCCACAAGCCATTGCCAGGTGAAAACTGTGACCACAGGGTCATTAGCCTTGAGAGTTAGGCACCTTCTGCTGTGTAAGGGTAAGAGGTGGGGGAGCTGGAGACCGGTGTCCCAAATCTAGAGTCCGAAGGCAGGTCCCGGTTCTGCTGTGCGGCAGCCCCGCGACCTTTGCCTTGCGCATCAGCTCTCCACACCTCAGTTTCCACCATGACAACACATGCCTTGTAGGCTTGGTGTAAGAACTCAACATGAACTAGAATGTAATGGTCCCAGTAGAACACTTGGCACATAGAAAATGCCCAGTAAATGTTCTAGAAGGGAGAGAAGACAGAGAGCATGCCCAGTGCCCTTTCCCAGACCTGGAATCCGTGAATGAAAATCGCATGGGGTGGAAGTCCAGCAGAGACCCAATGACATGGCCGAAGACATCAGGCCAGCGGTATCATTCCAGAATGCAGCCAACAGCATTCTTTAGATAAACTTATTTGGGTCAAGGGAACACAGGTTACAGAGTGGGGGCAGGTTCCTCCTCCCAACGGAGCCCACAGGCCTTCGTAGGCAGGTGTGGGGAGAGAGGGCAGGTTCTAGGATCAGAGCCTAAGGCTGGGCAGGGAGGGAGGCTTCGATTCTTCTGGAAGTGTCTGTTACATCACCTGGAACAAATTTCTGAATCAGTTGCCCCTGGGCGAAAGGTGAGGCTAGAGACAATGGGTCTTGCTGCTTCCAAGCTGTGTGACCTTGAGCATGTCATTTGACCTCCCAGAGCCACAACTGCTCATCTGTGATGGCGATCATAGTGAAGCCTCCTTCGGATTATTGTGAGGATGGACAGAGATCCCCATGCGTACCGGCAGGTAAAGGGAAGGGGTGGCTGTGAGGAGCAAGCCGTCCTCATGTCAAGGGGCGGGGCTGGTTGCCACCTGGATTGAGCAGGAGGCAATGCTAGGATCTCCAACCCCCACAAGGCTGAACAAAGAGGGAGGTTCCCAGGTAAACTCTCCAGGAACTTGTTGGTGCCACCTTAAAAGAAATCACTTAGGAGTTTCAGTTCATCTGTAAATGGAGCAAATCCTACTGCCTTCCTAACAGAAGGGACAAATAAGAATTAATTAGTAAACGTGGCTGTCAAACTGTGGTCGGTGTTATTATTAACTTAATGTGTTTGTTTAAAAGGGGAGGCAGCTTGCTTCAGTCTAGGCCTGTGAGCTGCCAGCCAGCCAGGTTTGATGGGAAAGCCTGGAGATTGTTTCCACATGGGAGTTTACAGACCACGTAATTCGTTGCAGCAGTGGAAGGCCTTGGAGGCAAGGCTGGGGGTTCTGATGACGGGTTTTGCAGTCCTTCAAATAAAATGCAGAGGCGGTCCCTAAGGGGGGGAATTATTGTACTAGGAGCGTGGCACCCCACGGGCTGAGGCACCGCGTTCTGAAGCCAGCAGACGGGGTGACCGAGGGGGCGGTGTGCGTAGCGGGGAGCGGGGGACGATTAGGAGAAGACTGGTGTGGAAAGGCTGGTGTGTAGTGAACAGCGTGATCTTTCTGAAATGTGCTGGGTGTGAGGTCAGCTGATAGCATCTCTGCTCTGCGTGTCCCTTTAACGGACTGTGTGGCTTCGGCTGTGCTCACTGCTCTTTTCCTCTGTGTGCTAGGTTCCCATGCTTCTCAGTCCCTTCTCCCAAGACAGGACAGGGTAGTGGATACAAGCCTGGACTCTGGAGCCAGGCTGCTTGGATTAAATATTGTCTCTACCACTTACTAGCTGTGTGGCTTTGGCCAAGTTACCTAGCCTCTCTGTGTCTCAGTTTCCTCATCTGTAGAGTGAGGGTGACGATATCTTAGAGGCTTGATTGCGGGGACTGAATAAGTTCATACTGTGCAGCTTTTACACCCATGCCTGGCCCTTGGTAAAGGCTCTGTAAAGGCTAACTAAGCAAATGAATGCATGCTTGTTGCTCTGGCCAGTGGCAGAGTGGGCTGCTTGAGGTTGCCCATATCTTTGTATTATTTCCTCTTCCCCAAGCTGTTTCGACACACAGTCTAAAAACAACATGTTTGCTATGCACCGTTCCGTGGCTCTTTCTACGCCCATGGCAGCCCATAAGCTGCCCTGAGTTCACTATGGCTCTGGGAACACATTTTCCTTGCCAGAACCCCTAGTCCCGCCAGCTGCTGTGTTCTTTATTCTTTGAAAGATGATTTCCACTCATCAGGGAAGGTGAGCTTAGCCCCTCCCTACACCCATCTCGCTGTGCCTCTGTCTTCTGGTATTGGTCACCGCTGTGAATTGCGGAGGGTGCTGTTTCTACGGCACATGGGGTGGGTGTGTTGGGGTGCTGCTGTGTGAATTTTGAGTTCTGGTTTGTATCTGGAATTCTCGAAGTGCCCATGGTTATCTGCTGCCCTGGTTTTCCATGGGGTTAGGCCAGAGTTTTTTATGCATCAATAAAGGGCATTTTATTGACTGTTTGCTCATTTCTTGCCTACTTTATTGTGAGCCAACTCAATATTTTTGGTAATAAAGATAGATCACTGTTGAAAAGAGAACTGGAAAACAAGAGCCGGTGCAAACCAGGAATGCAGATAAGTATATGGCCATGGACTTCTCCCTGAAACCTGAGCAAACTGTGCTTAAAGGTGTGCACAGGGGTGTTGTATGTTTATCAGGAGTCTTTTTTTTTTTTTTTTAGTATTTTTAAAAAGATTTTATTTATTTCTTTTTAGAGAGAGGGGAGGGGAAGGAGAAAGAGAGGGAGAGAAACATCGATGTGTGGTTGCCTCCTGCGTGCTCTGCACCGAGGACCTGGCCTGCAACCCAGGCATATGCCCTGACTGGCAAATTGAACTGGTGACCCCTTGGGTTCATAGCCTGTGCTCAGTCCGCTGAGCCACACCAGCCAGGGCAAGAGTGTTTTTATTATTTATTTATTCATTTATTTGGGGGGAGGGAAGGGAGAAAGAGAGGGAGAAACATCCCTTGGTTGCCTCCTATATGTGCCCCGCCTGGGGACTGCAACCGCAACCCAGGAATGTGCCCTTGCTTTGTGGGATGACACCCAACCAACAGAGCTACAGTGGTCGGGGCTATCACGAGTCTTTAGAGGTTCACATCTTCGACCAAATTATATCACTTTTGGGAAACCATCCTGAAGAAATGCAATAAAAGTGGCCAAATGCTTTATGCACAAAGATGTTCTTTACACAGTTAATTATAAAGGGGAAAATTGCAAACAACTGACATGTCCAGCATCTGGGGTAAGGGTTCGACCAATTTCAGTGGTTTTCAAATTTTTGTAACTTTGTCAGTTGCTTGAGAAGCTTATTAAAATGAGGATTCCCAGTCTCCACCCCTAGAGATTGATTTAATGGTTCTGGGATGAGATCCAGAAATCTGCATTTTTCACATACCCCATATAATTCTGAGGCAGATGCTCTGCAGTTCATGTTTGAGAAAACTAATCAGCTTGCTGGGGTGCTTTGCAGTCATCTCTAGTGATGTTTACAGAGAGATTATAATCACATGGAGGAAATGCTTTATATTTAAATAAAAGGGCACGTAAGACTGCGGATGCGTGTATAACTCTGTATCCACTTGCGAAATACAACCATGTGAAACAAAGCAACAATGTACAAAACAGTAAACAAAATGTCACGGCGATTTTCTTTTTTTCCCCTCTACAGTTTCTATATTTTCCAACATTTCTAAACGTATATTTTTTTTATCATAAAACCCCTTAAATTCATACTTTTAATTTGTCCTTGGAACAAAGTAAAGGGCTTCCTGTTTTCTGGGAGTTGTATGCTGAGGGGTTTCACTGTGCCCGTCAGCAGACGGGGGACCCTGCAGCAACGCAGTGCTCGCTCTTCACCTGCGGACCGGCTCGGGCCGCTCCCGGGAAGGGCTCTCCCCACCGGCTTCACCGACACTCACCTGAAAAACTGCTAGTTATCCAAGAAGTTCCACCTAAAGAGTTCTTAGTCTGGATGGTACCACTGATTGCTCTGTAGAGCTGAATCATCTCAGTGCCGGTCTCTTGAGAATTATTTTGATGATATTACTCTTTGCATAAGGTAGCGAGGTCCTCCCTCCCGAAGTTGGAGGTAAGGAAAGGAAGCTGTGTTCTGAGAGGTGCATGTGCTAGTTTACTAGGGCTGTGGTAAGGAACCACAGGCCGGGTGGCTTCGATGTAGAAACGTATGGTCTTGGTTCTGGAGGCTGGGGGCCCAAGGCATTGATGTGGTTGGTTCGTCCTGAGGGCTGTAGGGAAGGGTCTGTTCCAGGCCCCTCTCCTTATGGATGGCCATCTCCTTCTCCCTGGGTCCCCACATCGTCTTCTTTCTGTATGTGTTTGTGTCTGAGTTCCCTCTTTTTATAAGGACACCAATCCTGTTGGATCAGGACCTTTCCCAAAGACCTCATTTTAACTTAATTAGCTCTTTGAAGACCATAGTTCCAAATATGGTCACATTCTGAAGTACTGGGGGTCAGGACTTTAATATGTGAATTCGGGGGGACACAGCGCAGTCCATGCCAATGCCTCACTAGGCAACAGGTGATCGGAGAGCTGCACAAAGACATCTTGTTTAAAGAGCCAGAATGGGTCCCTGACACGTCAGATTTAACTGCTGGAGTGCGTCAGACAGCTTTACAATGAAAAGTTAGAGGCAAGGTGGGCTTTTTCCACTGAGCCCCGACCAGGGAGAGCTCACCCTGGGCCCGGGGTTGCCTCCTGTCTGGTCCTGCTGACAGGTATGCACCTCTGCAGTGGAGATGAGCGCCTCTGCTTAACCTGATTCACTTGCGGCTCACTGGCTTTCCGACCTCGTGACTGCGGCTGGTTCAGGAACCTCTCTCTGCCTTCCCTGTAGAAATGGAAGTAAAAATTCCTGTCCTGCCTGCGTTGCAGGCTGTTATGAGATAAAACAGCACAGGCACTGTGCGAATGGCAAAGCTCTGTCTGTCCCCAACAAGCAGACAGAGCAGTGATCACCTTCTCTCACCTGGCAGCAGGTAAGCACGGTGCCCTCTCCGCCAGTTTCAGGTTCAGTCGTGCTCAGAGGAGTGTGGAACTTGAGTCGGTGTCCCAGGAGGTGAGATGGCCTTGACTCTGGTCACAGTATAGGTCTGCTGATGCAACACCATCGCCAAAGGCTTCTGTATGTGCTCAAAAAAAATACATATATAAAACAACCTTATTATGAAAGTCACATATGTTTCTTATAGGAAGATTTACAACTTTGACATAGAAAAACAACAAGCACCTGGCTGGTGTAGCTCAGTGGATTGAGCACGGGCTGGGAACCAAAGGGTCCCGGTTCGATTCCCAGTCAGGGCACATGCCTGAGTTGCGGGCCAGGTCCCCAGTGAGGGCCATGTGAGAGGCAACCATACATTGCTGTTTCTCTCCCTCTCTTTCTCCCTCCCCTCCCCTCTCTCTAAAAATAAATAAATAAAATCTTAAAAAAGAAACACAACAAGCGAAATTCCCCCTTTCTCTGTTCTTCTACCTCCTTCCACCCAGAACCCCTCCCCTAAGTCACATAACATCTTCTTAATGTTTTCCTATGCTTATTATGTGTGTATATACATATACACATATGTATACATATATGCACACATATATATGTACTTACTTTAAAACACACATACACAATTTGGTTTATACTGTTCGAAATCTTGTGTCTCTAATTTAATAATTGTTTATTTCTCTCCATGTCATTTCACATAGATGGGTCTTAACGTTATTTTTTTTTAACTGCTGCATAGTATACCACAGAACAGCTATACCAGACATTGTGTAACTATTTCTTCATTAATGGACATTTAGGTTATTTTCAGTTTTAAAAATATTATTAAAATGACTGCAATGCATATCTTTGCTCACATATCTTTGAGTACTTGTGTGACTGGATACAATTCTAGACATGAAGTAACTGAGTCAAAGGGCATATTTATACATTTAACATTTTGATAGGTTTGTAAATTGCTCTCCAACCAAGATTATGTCAATTTACACTCCTTCCAACAGTTTATGAGACTTCCTATTTCCTCCCTCCTTGCCCAACAATGAATGGACCTCATGCCGTTTGGCCATGCATTCTTCAGTATGTTGAGGCTGAATGATTTTGAGACCGTGTTCTTCCAATGTCTTCTAAGGATGGTTAAAATCATAATCACAAGGCCTTTTGGAGAGCAGCCCCTGGGTCTAAGACCACAGGAAACTGTCAACAGATTTCCCAAGGAAGCCTCTGAGCACTGGAAGTTTATTCAAGGGGGACCAGGATTTTCCACCTGAACCCGGATATTGCAGCAACTCACGGAGAAGCTACTCATCTCTCTCTCTTTACATGGGAAGAAGAAAAGAGAAACAAAGATGAGTCTGGATATCCAGCCGAACCCACTGACCTTGAATCAGTTCTGTAGTTATTTCTATCCAGTTATCTCATGGCCTCATCAGGTTTTCTGCTTCTCAAAATAGAGTTCGGAAGGGGTGCCCCTATGAGATGCCCAGTCAATCAGCTCCTTATCAGTGGGAAAGGTTTGGGACATAGCTGACCTTGTGAGGACACAGCAGACACTGGCTGCTGCCTAACCTAACCCTGTGGGCAGACCGGGGGCCACTGTGCCAGCAGGGCAGGGCAACGAGGAAAGTAAAATAAAACGCAGTTTCGCTCAAGTTACCCAGAATATTGTGTTTGGACACCTCCAGAGAGATGCAGTTTTAGCTTTGGCATACGCGCAAGCTTTGGGTTTAACGAGCTTGTGGCGTTTCTGGTGTGGATCACATTGCAGGCGGTGCCCCGAGCTTAGAGCTCAGGATTTCTAAAGGTCTGAGTTGGCTCCTCCTGTACCTTCCCCCCACCCCGAAGTCGTGACAGATTACGTTCGTGCTGAGGCTCCGGAATTTTCCAGGCCTTCACGAGGCCCTGCCTGCTGGGTCTGTAGAGATGGGGCTGCATGTCAGTGCTTAGATGCCGACAGCACAGGGTGGCAGTGGGGGATTTCGTCAGCTCGCACGTGGAGGCCCCCGGCGTGCTGGTGCTCAGGCAGTGCTTCTTTCCTCCCCTCACGATAAGCTGCTGCATCGGAATCCTGGGATTAACAGAGCAGGACTTTAAAGACGTTAAGAAGTTCTTTATTGCTTTATACACAAAGTACTAGAGAAACAAAAAGAGGGAGGCATGGAACTGGATTTTCGCTACGTTCTCCTTAGGCTGTAGCACATACACATGTGCATAGTAGGGTCCTTATAAATAGTTTTCCATTGAGTTTAGCTGAACTGAATGGAACCATACCTGAATATGCCCTACCCAAGGTCAAACGCGTGTGGTTCGTGATGGGGGAAAAGCTCTACTCCTCCCTGGAGCTTCTTAATCTTTACCATTTTCATTACCTATGGGAAACTTCTATTCCAAGTTGGAGAGAAGGAAGTAAAAATGTGCATTTCCGTCAGGTGCAAAGCATAGTGCCACATTTTATAACTGAAGAACCAGAGTTTCAACCATTTCTCCCCAGGGCCTCACAGGTGACCGGGGCAGAGCCAGGATTCACACCCAGGTCTGTTCTCATACCACTTGCCACCTCCATGGAGTCAGCCTGGCCAGAGTAAGTCCATTTCAGGAACGTCAGCTCATTACTGAGTTTCAGCTCTGAGTATAAACAGAATCCCTGGCTAACGCGCCGGCAGGTGAGCTTGGGCTTTGTTTGGCCACAGAACATCGGATGGCTTAGACGCATCGACCACTGCTGTGGGATGAAGCCATGTCATCCCGGGCACAGGAGGTGGGCACAGAGGGACAAAGGGCCTTGGTGGTGGTCATGGGGAGGTGCAGCCTCCTTCACAGGCTAGACTCTGATGAAGATCCTTCCAAGGCCCCTTTCTTAGGAGAGATCCGCCTTCTTAAGTGAGCCTCACCGGAACCCAGCAGCTACTCAGAGTCCATTCATTCACGTGTTTGTCTTTCAGTCATTCATCCAGTGACTCTTCACTGAGGCGCCCTGCTCCCCCGCCCCAGCAGTAACGAAGGAAGTCACTGTCCTCGTCTCTAGGGCCTGGCTAGCCAGGCAGTAGTTACGAGTCAGCAGTCACAGAGGGCATGTGTTGACCACAGTTTTCTAAGTGTGACAAGGAGAAGAAGCTGTGCAGAAACCTAGAAGTAACATTTACACTCAGACCTGAAGGGTGAGCTGAAGTTGGCCAGGTGAACAGGTGGGAAGAGCATTTACTGAATAAACACACCAGGCATGTTTTAGTGCCAGACAGATACTAACTCACGCTCACAACAGCCCTATGAACAGGGTACTCCTCCTTTACAGGTCAGGAGACTCAGGCACAGAGTTTAAGTGACTTGTTCGAGGTCACCCGGCCAGGATACAAACTCATTGGCACAGGAGAGGCTCTCAGAGTCGGGGCACGATGGGGCTGCGTGGGAGTGAGCACAGTCAGGAAAAAGAGAAGCCACAGGATGGAGACCGGAGTCAAGCAGATGGAGAACAGTAGTCAGGGAGGGAGAGTCGAGGCGGGGTGGTGGGAGAAACAGAAGGAAGAATTTCTGACGGGGGGGAGTGATCAGCTGGCCCAGTGCTGCCGAGAGGTGGGGAGGTCACCTGAGAGCTGACCAGTAGATGCTGTCGTGACCCTTGGCGAGATTAGCTTCAGGTGCGTGGTGGGGAGCAAAGCCCAATTGTAAAGGGTTCAAGAAAAAAAAAAGGAGAGGTGGTAGGGACTGTGAAAATCGATAACTCTTTTGAGGAATTTTATTCTAAAGGTGAGAAGAAAAATAGGGTGGTAGCTGAAGAGTGTGACCCAGTTCCAAATGATATTTTTTTTTCTTTTTCTTTTAAGACGGGAGGTAGTGAAACATGTGTGTGAGCTGCTGGGAAAGCTTCAGCAGAGCAGAAACTGGCTGGGTAGACAGAGCACACCCAGTGCAGAGCGGGGCCCTGGGCACCGTAACAGGATGGAGTCCAGGTGGGATGCAGGGCTGATCTCAGATGGGGTGCCTCAGGGGCCACCGCAAGTCGGCTGTCGGCCACTACCACCCTGTGAAGCTGCCAGAGGCCCTGAGCAGCACCCCGTCCTGGGCAGCACCCCCTCAGAGCTGCATGTACTCACTGTGGTCTTAGAAGAGCCATCGAGGGGCAGGCGACAGAAGAGGAAGGGTGGAGGGGCATCTGTCTCGGGTGTCACCGGCGTTGCAGGCTGAGAGGAGAGGGGCTGAGAGTGGCAGGTGGGGGTCACCAGCCCACGTGTTTGTTCCTCGTGGAGCCACGAGCTGAGTGAGTAGGAGAGGGTTAGCTGCATCGACGAAGGGAAGTTTTCCCGAAGGCTTGCATGGCCCTTGTTTTTCAGGGGCGCTGAGGGTCCTGGTGTCACGTCATAGACTCGGGACACCTAGCATCGGCTCATTGGACAACCAAGATGACCATGAACGGTATTCCAGTAAGTTATCTAAACTTATCTTTGAGTTTCTAATGCACAAAATTGGCCAGTCAGTGGCCTAGGGTGATTTTCTCTTTTTAAGGCTTGAACATGCAGCCCGCAGTCGGCAGCCCAGGTTCCCTCCTGTCCTCCAATGTGCGCCTCTCAGCCCACGTCTGTTTGACAAGGTCATACGCAAACAAAAACAGGGGAAGAACCAACTGAGGAGAGCTCCGAGTGCAAAGTCAGGGGATTCCCCTGGTTAAAGAAGAAGCGTGGGGTGCACGAGGCAGGGACACCGGCGGTATCAGACCCCGGCATACCACAGGCCTGCTTACTTCATTAACCACGTTCTCATTTCAGAAAAAGTCTTAAAAGTAATATGTAGGGGGAGATATATATATCCCTGACCTGCCACCTGGAGGAACTGTTCAGTTTCTCTTTCCCCCAGTTTATTGTAGGCTGTATTGTAAGCCATCTTCCCACGCGGTAATAAGATGTAAATGTGGGTTTTAGGTTTGCTAATGTTTTGGGCTGGCCAAGCGTGAGTTCCCTGCCCCGGTGGGTGAGGGGCCCGCGGGAACCTGTGAGACCTGAGTGGGAGGCGGAGAGGAGAAGGCAACAAAAGGTCCAGTTTGAGAAAACTGGGATTGAGGACACACTGCGGGGTTTGTTGTGAGAGCTACAGACACCAGGGGACAGCAGAAGTGGGTTTGTTCATTAACCATCAGGGGCAGGTTGACTTAAAAAGGGCCCGAAGCTGTGAGCACCTCCTTAGGAGAATCTCTCCTGCTGCAGAGGAGGGGCTGCCCCTACTGGAAGGTGGCGGTGGATGGGTGGGCCTGGGCTTGACTCCTGAGGACGAGCCCTTGTGGAGAGGGGGCCAAGAGAGGGCCGCAGTGAGGGGCCGGAGGTGGAACAGGACCGGCTGAGGTTCCCCGGGGAACATGGTGGAACAGGACGCGGCAGGTCGTTGGTGTGGGGACCCATATCAGAATGCTGGGGGTGCCTTCCACGAGCTCACTTTCTTTTAAACCCATTTCCCAATTTATAATGGAAATAGTGGTGAGAGAGGATTCCTATATAGAAATTTGCTGAAAAGCAGAATGATTTGGTAAAATAAAGAGTGCATTAAGCTCCAGGATGAGATTCATCTGTGAAGGCTTCACAAAAGAAGGTGATCTGGGTTTCGTATTTCTGAATGGAAAATCCAACTTTCCCTATACTCTAAAGGCAGGCCCAGAGGGGACTCCAGGGCAGCTGGGGACCCGCCAGGATGGAGGGAGGGAGGGACAGCTAGGGGCACATGCAATGGGAACGATGCTGGACAGAACCACCGTCAGGCCGTGGAGAGCCACGGAAAGAATAAGGGGCGTGAGCAGGCGAGGTGAGTAAGTGGGGAGACACACTGGGCAGCGAAGCAGTGAAGCAGAGGTGTGCATGTGTCGCTGCTGCCAGCCCGAGGGCCTGCGAGGTGCTGCCGCATTGTAACCAGAGAAGCAGAAAACGTTATTCCTGCCCTCGAAGAGCTGACTTAGAAGTGTGGGGCAATGGAGCAGAAATTAGTGTAAAACCATCTTGGATTGTCCGGTGCCATCCCATGGGTGGTGGGATGCGAAGGGAGGGAGGGAGGTCGCAGTGGGATAGTCGGGACGGCGGCCAGAGCCGAGGCTTCCCAGGAAAGGGCCATCGAGCACATATTGCATTCTAGGTGACGAGAACCTCCAAGTGTTAGATATGAATAATAGTGACCTGAAAATAAAGCTGGCTTTTTTTTTTTTGGTCTGTGTCAATTTGGAACCAGATCTTATCTGGCAGCAAAACTTGACCCGAATGGTGAGGTTTTTACTGTCTTTGTGCCCCTCCGAGTGCGTGTGGAAATGTTCTCTGCAGACCATGAATGTGTCCGACTGAGGGGCACTGCCCAGGAGCCCGCCGCGTGATGTCTGTCAGAGGGTTATGTACCATGTTGCCGCCTGAAAGAAGAAAAATTGAGTGCAGTAAGTCAAAGAAAAATAGTGTCTGATCTTACTTATATGGGAATCTAGAAAAAAAAAAACAACCCATAGATAAGAGAGAACAGATTAGTGGTTGCCAGGGTAGGGGGTGGGCAAAATGGGTGAAAGGGTCCAAAATTATAAATTTCCAGTTATAAGATAAATAAATCCTGGGGATGTAATGGTAACTATAGTTAATAATCCTGTATTGTGTATTTGAAAGTTGCTAAGAGAGCAGATCTTAAAAGCTCTCATCACAAGAAAAAACAATGTAACTGTGTGGCGACGGATGTTAACTAGACTCATTGCGGTGAGCACTTTGTAAGATGCACATGTGTAGACTCATTAAATTGTACACCTGAAACGAATATGTTGTATGTCAGTTATACCTCAGTTTTAAAAAAGTTAAGTTACGATCTCTGGCCCGAAGGGTTTTGAACAAAGGATTGACAACCTGTATTCATCACATGCTAGACTGTGAGAGCCAGGCATCGTACCAAGGGTTTTACCCTCATTACCTCATTTCACCCTCACAGCAACCCTATGAGCCAGGTGCTATTATTATCCCCATTTTGCAGATAAGGAAACTGAGACCAGAGAAGGGAAATAGCTTGTTCAAGGTCTCGAACTCGTTAGTAGTGGGGCCTGGCTTGAAGCTAAGGTGTTCCTTTTTGGACAATAGCATCTGGGTGATGGCCTTGGTGAGAACAGTTTAAGAATCAAGCCCGGCTGGTGTAGCTCAGTGGATTGAGCGCGGGCTGGGAACCAGAGGGTCCTGGTTTGATTCCCAGTCGGGGCACATGCCTGGGTTGCGGGCCAGGTCCCCAGTGAGGGCCACGTGAGAGGCAACCATACATTGCTCTTTCTCCCTCCCTTCTCCTCTCTCTGAAAATAAATAAAATAAAATCTTAAAAAAAAAAAAAAAGAATCAAGGTAAAGATGGAGGTCGGACTGTGGAGTCCTGAGCGGGGAGGAGCCGGAGGGGAACTGGAACCCCAGCACTGAGTTACCCATCTGGGTCTTGACAACAAGGGAGGGCAGGTGAGGGTCTGACGTGACGTTCAGACCATGTGGGCCCTGTGGGCCCAGGTGAGTAGCCAGGGTTGAGGGCTGCTGGGGGTGGGGCTTCTTGGGAGAGTCTGGGCCTCTGGCTGAGGTTGCAGTTTGGAGAGCACTGAGTTCCAGCGACCCTGGGTTCCAGGTCCCCAACCTTGGCCTTTAACTTGTCACCTACTCTCAGGCACAAATGGCAATCCTCAGCCCGCAGCCATTCCCCTTCTTGTTGAAAGAGGAAGCAGCCCCAGAAGGTCCCCTTCACCCACTCTCTGTGGTGGGAAGAAGAGGAACCTGAATCTGATTTGGAGTTTTTGAAGAAATCTTGCTTTGATGTAGACCGATTCAACTTCTTCATTTGCTAATGTGACAGGGACCTTGGTGGCTGTACCTTCTCAGGGACCGGCCAAGGGGACTCTCTCAGACGGGGACCCCTGAGGGTGGAGTTTCCCATCCTTAGGGTGTGTCCAGTTATCTCCAGGCAACATTTAAATATTGAAATAAACAATATTTGTTTATTGTGCTGCAAAAGTAGACCTATGGGAGAAAGAACAAGCCTATAACAAACCAGTATTATTTTGGAAAGGGAAGAGGAAAAGAGAGCTATAATCTTTTTAATTTGAAATTTTTTTATTTCATTGATTTGAAAGAGAGAGGGGAAGGGGAGAGGCAGAGAGAGAGAGAGAAGAGATATCGATTTGTTGTTCCACTTATGTATTCCTTGGTTATTTCTTGCGTGTGCCCTGCCCAGAGATCAAACCTGCAGCCTTGGCATCTCGGGGCAACACTCTAACCAACTGAGCCACCTGGTCAGGGCTGGTATGATCTGTTTTACAGATGTCAGTATTCGAAAAACATGGCCAACTAGGCACTGTGGGGAGGGAGGACTGGATTCTAGTCTTGGCTTCCTCATTTCCTCACTGCATGACTTTGGACATATCTTTTAAAGTTTTAATAAAATAGGGCTGGAGATGGTTTCACCAGGGTTGCTGGGAGGACTAAGCAAGATGGGGTTGCAGATTTTAAAGCGCCGCAGAGCGGAGAGAGGGTCAATGCCGCCTGACCGTCAACTCAGAATAGAAATCCTGCCATCTCACCTGCATTGATTCTGCTTTCCTGATGGGGTGGGGGAGTATCTGATAGGTATCTTTCAGAGTTACTCAATATCCATATTTTCTTCTCTAGGCCCTGATTTTCATATTAGTCAGGTTAAGCCAGGCCATGCTGCAGTGACAAATGAACCCCCAAGTATCAGTGGCTTACTGTGCTCCAGCTTTATTTCCTGCTCTGGTGAGGATGGATAAAACTCCTTCCATCATGTAGCCATGCAGCCAGATCATGTAGACTATAAAATCATAATGGTAGGGTAAAGAGGGATGGAGGAGGTGTATCACCTCTTAACTGTTTGGCCCAGAAGTGACTTATAAAGTCTATTGGCCAGAATGAATCACATGGTTTCTACCTAACTGCAAGGAAGACTGGGAAATGCAGGGGGAGCACATGGATATTCAGTGAGTATTCATGGAATCTGCAAGTTTCCTCATCTCTAAAATGGGAGGGTTGGACTAGATGACCTCAGAGTGGGTACCACCAGCTCTGGCCGTAGGATTGGGTGAACCAGACACCTGGAAGTTGTGACCTATGGCAGGTCTTAGCTTCCATGGGAAGAACTATATATCCCCCCGACCCCCAAAATCGATTTCATTTTCCTCACTTTTTCCCAGACCCTTCCCTGAGCTATTTCCTCTCTGCTGCCCCTCCATGAGCTTCCAAGTCCCAAATTCTCCAACCTGTGAGGTACAATGGCCTTCAGGTGATCCAAGATCAGTGCAAATGGTTTGCTTTCTGAAAGAAATGGGGCCCGCCTTGAAGCAGGATGCTGACAAAGAGCAGAAAGCCAGGCTGCTGACAGGCCGGGGCCGCTGGAACCACTGGGCCCCGGGGACCCACCTTCACTCTCGCATCTTTAGAGGAGTTTAGGATTAATTCTATAGACCTCCATTTGCTTTCTTTTATTGTTCTATTGATCTGTGTACTGGCTGCTTTCCCTGTCTGGTGAGATCCACATTGAACTCAGATGCTTAAAGACGGTTCACGTGCATTTAAAAGGCACGAGGATCACTAGAAACTGGCACGGATTCAAGGTGTGAACTGTCAGATCAGGAATATGCCCACAGATATAATATCGGGTTGGCCAAAAAGTTCGTTTGGATTTTTCCATAAGATGGCTCTAGTAGCGCTTAGTTGTCTTTAACATCATCGGAAACAATTTTGTTAGACTGTGTTGTTACAGCTGTCATATTAGTGTGCATTAAAAAAAACTTACTAAAATTGGTGAATTTTTGTGTAGCCATTTTAATATTCAACATGGAAGAAAATACACATTTTTGGTATATTATGCTTTATTATTTCAAAAAAGGCAAAAATGTAACTGAAATGCAAAAAAAGATTCGTGCAGTGTATGAAGAAGGTGCTGTGACTGATCCAAAGTGTCAAAAGGGGTTTGTGAAGTTTCGTGCTGGAGATTTCTCGCTGGAAGATGCTCCGCGGTCAGGTTGACCAGTGGAAGTTGGTAGCAATCAAATCAAAACATAATGGAGACCAAAGTTATACCATGTGGAAGACAACTGACAGGCTCAAAATATCCAAATCAATAAAATTATTGGTAAAAATGAAAAAAGTGTATTTTATTTTACGGAAAAAACGAAACAGACTTTTGGCCAACCTGATATTGTAGATTTCAGCCCAGGCCCTGGCGAACCCTCCCGCGCTCTCCAGAGGAGGGCCGGCAGTGCCAGCGGGACCTGCCGTAGCCTCGGGTCACACGCTGCTGGTCTAGCCCCATGCACACCCCCGCTGTGTCAACCGGGCTTCTGCCTTTTTCAGGAGATCCACCTTGAACTTCTGTTCTGTTAGAGGGTCCTTGTCGTGGTAGCCTGGTCGGTAGTCCTCCGCGTGGGAACATCAGAGGGCTCCGATATGGCTTCTTTTCGATTGCGCCTCCCTGTGGAGTAGCCTGCGGGCCAGATTATACACCCTGCCTTGGTGGGAGAGGTGCACCTCCACGTGCGTCTGCACTTGGGTGTAGGCTGTCGGAGCTGCTTTGGCTGTTCTGAAATTCTGGGACATTCCTTTCATCCAGAGGTGGGGTCTGTGTTCCTCCCCTTGAATCTGGTAATCCTTGTGACTGCTCTGATCAGTGGAGTATGGAGAGGGTGATCCTCTGTGGCTACAAGGCTTGGTGCTGAGAGGCCCCGTAGTTTCTTCCCGCTTCTCTTAGAGCACTCACTCTGGGGGCCCCGCGGCCGCACTAGGAGACATCCAAGCCACATGCAGAAGTCACATGTGGGTCTAAGTGGGGCAGTCCCAGCTGAGCCCAGCCTTTGAGTCATCCCAGTGCTGGGGTCAGACATGTGAACCAGGAAGCCTCTGGGTGACTTCAGACGCCAGCTAGTCAGGTCACCTCCCCCTCACCGTCATCTCCTGTTCCCACCTGAAGCCCTAGACGTGGTGCAGGAGAGAAAAGCCATTCCTGCTGAACTCTGTCCAGATTCTTGACTCAGAGAATTTGTGAGCCTAGTAAAATGAGTCGCATTATCCACCACTGAGTTTGAGCTGCTTTATTCCATAGCGACTGGTAACCGGGAAACCGCCTGGTCCTTGCCCTGCCTTTGGCATGGTGATAAGGGGATCAACTTCTAGGGGGCCGTCTTTAGTGGTGGGCTGCAGGGCCCATTCCTATCCAACCCCTTTGATGATGAAGACTTACAGGGTGCCACGACAAGAGTAGCAATGAAACAGCAGAGGGCTGCTTGGAAATGGCGGCTGTCGTACAATGAGATAGACCGGCATGCCACTGGAGGGTGGGGTCCACATCCTGAAAGATCTTAACTGGCTACGTTGAACCTAAATCCCGCACTCAAGTTTTAGAATGCAAATGCGGAAGTACAGGGTGAAGCAGTTAGCCAGGTGGAGGCAGAGACTGGCTATCTCAGGCTGGAGGGAACAGCTGGGGGGATGGGTGAGGCCTTGCAGTCCTCAGGGAGGGTCACCTGAGTGCGGCACCAAGGATGGGAGTGACTCAAGTGGGCAGGGTCGGGTCAGAGAAGGCCTCGGGGCCAAAGCAGGGACGTTGTTCAGCAGCAGCGCTGGGACCTGGGGTCAGTTCGCTGGCATCCTTGCCCTTGGCACCGCGGGGGTCTAATGGACTTGGCTGTTCAGCATCTGGTTGTCAGTCCTCCCTGAACACCCTAAAATGGGACACACTCGTAAGCCACAACAGCGTCTAAACATATGTTTGCAGGGACCCAGGACCAGAAATTCCTGGGCTTCCCAGGAATTCATTCTGTCAGGTTCTGTTGGGGGCTCCCCACCATCCCATCTACCAACAGCATGGGACACACGGCACGCTGGAGTGGCTGCATGGAGAGACTGCTGGCCTTGGCGGGGGGGGGGGCTCCTGACTCCTTCCCTTGGGAACAGTCACCCTGGCAATGCTCATGGATTATGTTGTCAGGGGGTCCCCATCTCCCTTCAAGAAATTCCTGAAAAGCGCGGGGTGGGGAGAACCTTGATTGGGGTGAACCCTGATTGGGATTCCTGGGGCAGCCACATCCGAGTCTGGAATAGGAGGGCTGTGGACACCTTTTTATGCAGGATCTGGTCTGGGCGAAGGGCCTGGGAAGGACGAGTGGCCTGCCAGCACACGGCCTCCGGGCAGCTCAGAGGAGGAGGAGGATGGGCGTCCTGGGTACCAGTGAAGCACAGCACGGGCCCCCCCTTGCTCCTTCTCCGAGCTGACCAGGAGGCCGTGCCATCTCCAGGCTCAGTCCTCCTCCAGGCCTGCGTGCCGGGATACAGAAGAAACTGGAAACTAGCTGGCTAAGCAGGCAGTGGCTGTGTACAGAACAGGAGGACCCCTGCAAGCGGCCTCCTGTGTCCCGTGGATTTGTTTTTCCAGGGCCAGGAGGTGGAGATACTTTTGGAGGCAACAAGCAAGGAGCAGAGGGCCTTTTCTGTCCCCTGAAATTCAGGAGAAAGTGAGGCCTACACTGAGACTGCTATCTTGACTGGCTGCCGGATGTACTGCCTCACCTGTGGCTGCCACTCACCCGAGGCTCCCCAAAGCCAGCCCGCGTGCCGGCTGCCCGCAGCCCCGGGTCCGCTAGTACTGGCGCTTGGGTGCTGGGCTCTGCGCGGCAGGTGGAAGAGACTGACTGTGGCCACTCTCTGAGCATTTGACTAACCCAGGCAGAGTTTTTACAGCATCACTTACATGTAGCCCTCATAGTAATCCCCTGAAATAGGTATTATTCCCATTTTGTAGGTAAGGAAACTGAGACTCGGAGGTTACGGGGCTTACCCAGGTCACACAGATTGTTAGGGGCTGAGCAAGGACACAAACCTACAACTGCTTGGCCCTAAACCCAGTGCTCATAACCAACACACAGTGGCGGTTCTTTCAAGGGGAGCCACTGAACAGCAGGTGGAGACCCCCTGGGAACAGGAAGCAGTTGGGCGGGGGTGTCCTGAGCTCTGTGGATCAGGGAATGGCCTCAGGGGAGATGTGGAGTGGTGGCTGGTACAGGCACCCCGCCCCACCCCTGCCGTCCCCACTTCCCACCCAAGCCCTGCTGTGGAGCAGGGGCACGGTGGACACCTTTTGACCAGCTCTCAGGCCTCACTCAACTGTGACTTGGTGAGAGGTGCCTCCAGATCTCCTGGACCACACCTCCCCTCGCTTCCAGGCTGCTCAGGGCTGGGGGAGGGCGGGCGCTGGGGCTCTCAGTCCCCGGAGGTTTGGGTCTGGGAAAGGGACAGAGGGTCTGATGGAGAACTGAGAAGGGCTGTGGCGGCTGAGGGGACCCTGGGGTGGTAGAGCAGCCTGCGGGATTCTTCCATAACGAACACGGCCCTGGGCATCAGCTTTCGCTGCCCCGAGGCCCACAGTGAGGGAGAGCCAGAAGTGTGGCCTCCTGGGCCTGGCGGAACGCGTCGCTTTCTCCTAACGGCTGAGGCCTGACATCCCCTTTCTTTGCAATGTCACTTTCTCCTCCGCCAAACGCACTGTTTTACGTTCCTTTGAGACCTTGCTGGATATGGTCCCTGAGCATGAATCTCCCGGGGTGGACAGGTTTAAAGACATGTGAGGCATGGTGGGGAATTTGAAAACAGCTCTGGGTTTGGGTGACAGGCTTGGGTATGGAGTGGGGCCGAGACAAACGCGGGAGCTGGCTTGGAAGACACTTCAGGTGTTCCAGTCCTCAGGGTTCTCATCTCTTTCTCTCCTGTCCCCTGCCTCTTTGTCTCTGTCCTTCAAAAAGGTGTCAGGAAGCTCCCCAGCTACTTGAGAGTGTAAGAATTCCAGAACACTTCGAGTGAAAGAGCCCAGGGCACGACACTATGTTAGTATGGTTTTATGCTACCTTGGCTCAAAAAAAGAATGGAAAAAGCACGTATCTATGAGTATATTTGTCTGTAATTACGTTTGTGAAGAAAGTCGGGCCCTGGCTGGTGTAGCCCAGTGGACTGAGAGCAGGCTGTGAACCAAAGGGTCGCTGGTTCGATTCCCAGTCAGGGTACATGCCTGGGTTGTGGGCCAGGTCCCCAGGGGGGTCACGTGAGATGCAAGCACACACTGATGTTTCTCCCCATCTCTTTCTCCCTCCCTTCCCTTCTGTCTAAAAATAAATAAATAAAATCTTAAAAAAAAAAAGTCTGGAATGATGTGTAAGAAATAAAGTAGCCACATGATCATAAGAACTGGACAGACGGGGGCTGAGGTAGGAGTGTGATATTATTTATCCCTTTTTGTTTTTGTCTCCAACCACAGAGTTGTACTCCTTATCCAATGAAATAAAATAAAACGTCCTTTTTTAGCTCTGACCTACCCCTGCCCCCCACCCGGCTCTTAGAGGAGCTTCTGGGCCACTGCCTGTCATTTCCGACCCCTATTCCCCACTCCATTTTTGCTGACTTTATCACGGCTTCCTCTGCCTGACTTTTCCCTCAGCCAGTTCCAGGCCTCCTTGTTTAAAACCAAACAACAGGGCTTTCCCAACCTAAAACCTCCTCCGGGTGCTTGCCCTGGACAGAGTGGAGGGCGCCCAGGCAGGCTGTCCCTTCACCTCGTTGGCCCTTGGGCTCCGGAACCTGGTGGTCTGGCTCTCCCAGTGCAGGTGAGGCTGCGGCGGGCCTAGAACCCGCCCCACCGACCAGTTGTTTTCAGTCTGTCCAGGACCATCCACACCCCTCTTCCTGTTTGGACCCACTGGTCAGCGGGTACGGAAACGCCCCTCTGCCACTGCCCATCAGACCACCGGTCCTCATGGACTTCGCGGTTCTCTGACTGCCTCCTGGTCCTTTCCTTGCCGGGCCGACCACTCCCATTCGCATCCCTACGTTTACCACCCAGTCATCATTACTTGTTTTTTTTTTTTAATTCCTCCAAACAGTTCTCTTGATTTTTGCTTATTTTTTTAAAGGATTTTTTAAAAAGTTGTTTATTTTTAGGGAAACGGAGGGAGAGAAACATCAGTGTGTGAGCGGCTCTCATATGCTTCCCAACTGGGGGCCCAGGATGTGTCCTGACCAGGAATCGAACCGACGACCTTTTGCTTTGCGGGATGACACCCAACCAACTGAGCCACACTGGTCAGGGCTTCTCTTAATTCTTAGAGCCTCCGTTTTCTACTGAGAGGGTACGTCCTGAGACCAGAGAGATCAGTGGAGAGACTGCTGTACGGTTTCTCTCGGCCTCTCTGCTTGGATGCCTGTGGAACAACCTTCTATGTCTTTTACGTGGCCCCGTGCGTGGCAGTGTGGAACACCACCCCCTTTATCTCAGTCCATCAGATCTTCTTACTGTCTCACTGTTTCCACTGATTCAGGTGAAGCGTGGTCTTCATTTAGCTTATCTTTATCATACCTGTGGGCTGATCCTGTAAGCAGGCCTTAGCACGAGTTTACTTGTGGGTTTCCTTTTCAAAGGTCAGTGTGAAACAGGAAATGTGACTAAGAAAACCTTCTTCCTCCCTGAAGCCTCACTTCACTAACTGGAAAAAGGCCCCTGTCCCCTCTCCCCGAATACTTACTCATGGCCCAAACAGACACATTTCTAAAGAACGCATGGTTCCCAAAACACTGCGCTGTGCGTACGAAGACTCCTGTGTGGGGCAAGTGGTTATTTGCCAGGGTTGCTCTGTCGGGGTCCTTCCTCATGCCAACATGTGCTGCCTGTCACTGGTCTCCGCGGAGTCCGAGGGTGGGCAGGGACCTGGGAGGTCTGGGAGCCCTTGTGGCTGACCGAGGAGAGGGAAGCTTAGGGGCTGGAATGGTTGGCAACGCTCTTAGGGATAAAGGCTGAGCCAGAACGGGAATCCACGTCTGCTGACTCTCAAGCCGCATTTGCCCATTGAAACCGCCTGCCTACTTCCTTAAGCCTCCAGAGGGGCCCCTTGCGTCTTTCTTTCTGTACTCGATAAGCCAGGCAATGCCCTAGCGTGGACACAGGGTTGCCGGGAGAAGACTCTAGCCTTTCTGACTGGGCCTCTGTGGGGAGTCTGGATTATTTGCTCTGTATTTGTTGCACTTGGGATCCCCCAGTTTGCAACCTTGCTTTGGTTTTCTCACCCATAAAGTAGAAAAAGAATAGTCCTTACCTTATGGGGTTATCATGAGGTGAGTAGAAATGAATACACAAAACCATTTAGAGTAGTCTTGGTGAATGATCACTCGGTCAATGTGAGCTATTATTATTCTGATGGGTTGGTCAGCTTTCCTCCATTCTATTCAACTCAACAAGAACTTGGCACCAACCGTGGACTTTGCTGGGGCTGTGAAAATGGCCACACTGAAGCTCCACCTTAGCCCTGGCCAGTCTCCCAACGGCCAGCAGTTTGTCTTAAGAAAGGCTGAAAAAAAAAAATACAGATGGTCCAATGCATAGTCCACACTGATGGGGGTACGGGTGTCTTTCAGACAGGCATGTGGCAGGGAGCCCACCTCTGCGAGGGCCTGGCTCAGGGCTGCCAGCAGTGCCTGCTCTCAAAGACCTTGTATGAGTGGGGCGGGGGCCCAGAGTTGATTCTGGCTCGGCAGCTGATACTGTTACAGGGAGTGTGGATGGAGATGCAGGGGCTTGGGGCTCCGTGGACCAGGACCAGAGGCAGAGAGCGAGTGTGAGATGATGTGAGGGGAGCCACGGCCAGGCTCCAGGGTGCTGAGGCCCAGCTTGACTCAGCGTCCATCTGCTGCTCTCACGTTCAAGCCCTTTGTCTGTCTGCTGGGAAATTCCTGGGGGGAGGTTAAACCCCAACCCCAAAAGGCACGTAGACACTTCTCCAGAGCTTCAAGTTGCCTCATTGTGCCTAACAGCTTCCTGAAAATGTAGTCTTGCCACACCAGAGGAAGGACAGGCCATCTGCAGTGTGGACCCCCCACCCCCAGCAGGATTCACCGTGTTTGTGGGGGGCGGGGCAGAGCTGCAGCGGATTGGGTGAAAGTTAACAGGACCAAAGTTTTAATAAAACTGTTATTTCTATGGCTCTGATGTTAATTATATCTTCAATAAAACTGAAAAGTAAAAGGAAAAAAAAAACCCACCCCAAATAGAATATATGTGGCATACAGCAGGCACTCAATAAATACAAACATTTACTACCTTAAAAAAAAGGAAGAAAGAAATTTGCTCTATTTCTAAATAGGATCAGAACGATCCTTAAATTCTTTTAGGGATCCCTACCCAAAATCCATTCAATCTTAAAACACAATGACTATGGGTCAAACTTCTCTTGATTTCTAGCTGATTGGCGATGAAATTAAATTCTGGAGTAAAAAGAATTTTTTGGTAAACTTAAAAGTGGGGCTGCTAGGTGTTTTCTAATTACTAACCTAGTATTGAAATACATTTTGTCTTGATTTTCCTGGCTTTTACTTTGTCTAGGTTCCCTCCCTCCTTCCGGAGTTTCGTATGCAGATCTGGGAAGAAACAGCAGGGGGAGAAGAGCCGGAGTTGGTTTGGGGGTTTGAAATGGAGAGGAGGAGACATTTGCAGTTCCCAGCATTCCTACTTCCTGAATATCTTCCGAGCTCTTGTCCTCTGCAGCTGTGCTTGTGTCTCCGAGCGCCCCTGGGCCTCAGCCGCAGGGGAGGGGCACTCCCCACTCCCAGCCTCCTGGGCACGGGCTTGGGGAGAGATGCGTGTGCAGGGCTGGGAGCTTCACTCCTTAATGGGACTGAGCAGGCCACACCGCCTGTCTCTCCCAATTAGTTTCCCAAAGGGAACAAAGCCTTATTTCTTTCCTCTCTGTTCCCAGGCACTGGCAGGGGGGAAAAACAATCCTTGGCAGCTCAGGGGTTAAAAATAAAACACAGCGAGGGGGAAAACAAGCCAGGCAGCTGCAGCGGCTCCTTAGAGCCCACTCCAGGCTAAACAGAGGCCCCAGCAACTCCTTGGAGACTTGAACCCTGGGCGATGGAATTTTCCCTTTCATGGAGGCTATTGTCCTCTGGAAAGGGCCAGGGCCAGAGGAGGGCCTGGGGAGCACTGATCTCTCGGAGCCCACAGCCAGGGAGCTCCTGAGAGCCCAAGGGCTCCGAGCCACCCAGCTGGGGTTGGGTGAAAAGGCAACAGGGGTGCAGCCCACCCTCCCCCTTTGAGAAAGAGGTGGGGTGTGGTAGGGGGCTTCCCAGGGCCTGGGCACCAGTTGTTACCCCACTCTTCAGCCCCAACCAGCCAGTCACTGGGATGGAATAAAAGGCTTGGTTTCCTTGGCAACCTCAGGGTCTATAGTCTTTCATGGAGTACAGGATGGGCTGGGGGTGGGGTAGGGTGGGGGTTGGGGGCACTGGTAGAGGGGTGAGAGGAAGAGGGATGGGCAGCCTGTTACCAGCTCTGTTGGAGGGAAGCTTTTGTAGGTTCTGGCCTGGGAAATACAGGATACCCTAAGTGTGGGGGACATTCCTAACTGCTTCCCCGTTTTGAGCCACAGGTGGTGGGAAGGGGACTGCGTAGGCCTCACATTAACTTCACTGATGGCTCAGGAGAGTCCAGCAGAGCCTACCCTCATAGGCACCGAGGCCTGGTCCTGCTTTATAACTGGAGACCCCTGGAAGTGTTGATAGATGCTCAAGGCCATAGAGAGCTATTTGTGAAGCAAAGATTAGAATAGCAGGCGCCTGTCTCCTGGGCCTGATCTCAATGGACTAGACAAAGCTATTTTTAATATCAAGCCCAAGAGTTGCTGAAATATGGACAAAGTGCAGAACCTGGGCTGACTTTGTCTCAAGCACTAGACTTTGTGTGAGGAGTTAAAAGAATCTATTCACATCCAAACAGATGTGTTTAGCCTCAGTGAAAACAGGTGGTGAGGGACAGGAGACCTTGACCCGGGACGTTGGGGTGAGTGGTCCCAGCGTGTTGCCACTAGCACAGAGGTGTGTGGGGCTCTCGGGGTAATCCTCTCTGAGGTTTTCGATTGTGAGGGCTCCCAACCTGGCGTCGACAGAAAGTGCCTCTTATGATGCCCTTAAAAGTGTGGCATCTACCAAGTAGGACAAAAGAAGCAGAATCAGTAAGTTGATCTGGTGGCTGAAGAAAGGTGGATAGCATAAATCAGCACCCTGATCAGGAGTCTTAAAATGCTTTTTTAAAAAAATGGAAAACCAAAAACCATACCAAAATGCCTACTGGGTGTAGCCAAGCAATTCTCAGAGACAATGAGAACCGGTGTTCAAGGCTGCTTCTGGCGGAAAGCTTGCTGGGCTCTTCTGCTTTTGCTGGAGGATCTGGGGGGAGGGAGGGGTGGAGAGGTCATTGTTTCCTGAGAGAGTGGCTAGGGCCATTATCAGTGAAGTACTTCCTCACGTAAGGTACCGGGGCCAGTTCCTTCAAAGCTCGGCTCCAGTGGGTGGGTCTCATCTGAAAGACACAATTTGAGGAAATCTAGAGGGTGAGCCCTAAGGTGAGGAAACCCCTGGGTGGCAGGTCCTTAGCACTGCAGCTGCTTTGCATGCACCACCTATGGCCTATCCGATGGCCAACTGCTTTAGTGATCATCATCAAAATAATGACAATGATGATGATAATAATAAAAAAGATCAAGGAATCACTTATTACCTAATTAATTTACTTGCTGACTGGTGAATTGGCTGAGGAAAAAGTCTGGGCACTATAGAATTACAACACATTTAGAAAACATGCAGAGAATGGGAACCTCGATAAGAGAAAGTAACATTAGCTCACCATGTGTGTGTAAAATCTCCTTTCAGTTTTATGACAATTCAATGAAGTCAGTGTGATTATTATTCCCATTTTATAGATGAGAAAACTGGGGCCTTGGCAGGTAATTAACGTGAGCAAGATCTCGTAGCTGAAATGGAGAGAGCTGAGTTTTAAATCCTATCTGATTGTCCCAGATCTATAGAACAGCCTCTTTCAGATATGAAATCTCAGTTGATTCTCCAAACTACTAATTAAGGCAGGAGATTATTCTTGTTTACAGCCTCAGACGTTGAAGGTCCTGGAGTTTAAGTGACTTGTCCTGATCACAAGACCGATGAGTGGTGAAGCTCTGACTGCTCCGGGGCTTTTCCTACAAGGCACGTAGCCTGGTCTCAAGTTCCATTCTCCTGTATCTGAGGTTTTAACGTCCACCCTTCACACATTCACTGATTCGTTCCATCATTTAATTAATATTAGTTAAGTGCCAACCACGAACAACACATCAAAGAAATAGAAAACAAATTAAGATTTTTTTAAAAAGTCCTTGTGAGTCAAAGAATTTTATAATCTCACAGTCTTATGTCTGCAGTCATGGTTGTCCCTGGAAATTTTCCAAAATCAATGTGCTAACTGAGGTGTCTCATTTAATAAGCTGATACATTTACAGCAGGAGAATGAACACATTAAGAACTATTGGATCGTGAACACTCCAGGAAACCACGCTCCTTAAAATGGACTGAGCGCTTCGGCAAGCTTTGGCTGGATTCACAGTGACACCTGAGGTGGAGGTGGAGCGCAAGGAGTTTCGGCCAAGGCTCCTTCGGGCGGTCCATGTTTGCACGGGCCCTCGGCCTAGCTGGCATTCCTGTCTCCCCGGTCCCTGCAGACTCCATTGTGAGGTGGCCCCGCCCACGGAGAGACTTCCTTCCATATCTGATTTCATGGTCTAGCTACTTCCTGGACAGGACCAAACGCTTATCAGATGCCTGAACTTATATCGGCCCAAGTCAGGGTGTATGCTGGTCATATTCCCTACTTACCATCTGTGCGGGATTACTTATTAAAGATGATTTCTCACACGGAACTACCCTGGGAAAACCTGGCCCCCCAAGTGGCAGAAGTCACTGTAATATGTACAGGGGGGCAAGAAGCACTTAGAGACAAGCGGGACGTGGTGTTTCCTGTGAAGAGCCCGCAGTGTCAGGCAGGCCCACGGACAGGTCCATATGGCAGTCCTTCCCTGTCCATCTGCCTGACATGCATTAATTCGTATGTGTCAAGGTGTGGGATTTCTTTAGAGTGCAGGGTGGTGGGGGAGAGGTAAGGAGGGTTTATTTTATTTTATTTTTTTAAGGAATTTGGAGATGATCATGGACCATGGAATGCTGGGGAATGACTTTTGAAGAGAAGTGGTAGATTCAGGTGTTCAACGAATATATACCCCGAGCTCTTTGCCTGGGACTTGGTACTGCTCTTGTTTATGTGGTGCCTGGCGCTCAGCAGGTTTCTGTGGCTTGAGGATGGGACCAGGGTGCTCAGGCTGTCCCAGGAATGGAGGGTGATCTCTGAGAGGGGAGGGGGAGCCCGGGAAGAGCCTGAGAACACAGGAGCCTAAGGCTGACGTCCACCCCTATCCCTGGCCGGGCTTTGGTTGCGAAAAGGCACCCAGGGAACATTCCTCAGGAGACACTGCTACCTGCTGTGATAGGAGACAGTCTACCTTTCAGAAGCTCGATTTGGAAACCTTTCACATTCTTTCTGGTAAACACTGATGGTTCCATTATTTATAAGTGAGACCCAAACTTTTTTTTTTAATCTTCCACATTTTGCTATCACTTTCCTTCATGTCCTTGCTCAGAGTCTCTGCCACTTTTCCCTTCCCCTCCTCAGGTAGGACTGCTGAATTTAGGAAATCAACATACAAGAGACTCAGTTAAGTTTAAATTTCAGATACATAACAAATAATTTTTTAGTATTATTTGTTGTGTATCTGAGATTAAAATGTAATGGGTGTCCTTTATTTTACCGGGCAACTCTATCTCTAGCCTTCCACATCCACATCTCTTTGACTTGATTTTTATTTCCTGTGAATATGCAGCACTTCTCAGGGCAAGAGTTGCAAAATTTATTCTCTTCCGTGGGAAGCAGAGTCACAAGTTGTAGACACCTCTCTTCACTAAGTGTCCCCTTTCCAGCTATTTCAGAGAATGGTATATTTCTGCTGAGTTTATTTATTTATTTTTACTGATTCTTGTGTGTCGAGTAGCAGGATGAAGCTCTAACCACCTGAGCTTCTGGGCGCCAGGGCCTAGTTTCTCTTTACTTCTATGGAGGTCTGTATCCCCATTTGGCTTTCCAAGCAGGAAAGGATGAGGTGCACCAGACAGTTTTCCCAGCTGACTTCCGTGACCCTCCCATCTTTTCGGTCACCTCTCCTCAGGTCTTTGGTAGAGGCTTCTGAATGGACAACATCCAACAGTACCACTCATCCAGATATAAAGACTCAGGGGGGTCACGCATGGGCAGGGTAAGATTCTCTAAGGTTTGCCCCGTTCCCTTGCTGTTGGATGTCCCTATTAGTCAAGAGCTGAATGTTTACTGAGCACATACCAGGTGGGTGAGGTCATAGGTAGCATAGGTCCATTCGATAGAATCCTTTAAGTCTACACATTTTGCCTTTTCCTGCTTCACCTGGCGTGCGTACATGCGTGTGAGAGAGAAAGAAAGAGAGAGAGAGAGAGGGAGAGGGAGAGGGAGAGAGAGAGAGAGAGAGGGAGAGGGAGAGAGAGAGAGAGAGAGAGAGAGCGCCTGAGAAAATGAAGAAGGGACGGCAGGTGAGAAAGATCATATTGTGGTTTTCACGGTGCTTTCGTCAGAAGTGTAAGCAAGGCCCTGGCTGGTGTGGCTCGGTGGATTGGGCGTGGGCTGGGTCCCCGTGGGGGCCATGTGGGAGGCGGCCGTACATTGCTGTTTCTCTCCTTCTCTGTCTCCCTCCCCTCCCCTCTCTCTAAAAAAAAAAAAAAAAAAAAAGTGTAAGCAAGAGCACACCATTGGGATGGTGGCTGTTAGGAGGCACAATTACGATTCTTTTTTAACCTCTTTTCTGCTTTCCAAACTTAATGCAATGTAGTTCTCTAATTGAAAAAGAAAACATTTAAAAGAGAGCTTAAGTTTTTATCTTAAAAAAAAAAGACAAGGTCTTGCTATTAAAATACCACTGACTATAAAAAAAACATGGCGTTATAAAATTAACAAAACATGTAAATGCTTTATAAGGTTTACATGCTGTTCTGTGAGTCGCTTTGCACAACTGCACGGCTAAATGGCAGTGTTGCTGGAACTGAACTCGTCTCTGCCTGGCTTAAAACCCAGGCCTTTCCATTGTGTCGTCGCAGGAACTTACCAGTTGGATCTTGAGGAATGTGTTCATTCAGAATCTCAGGAGTGAGAGTCACGTGGATTTTAGCAATTTATTACTATATTCTTCCTCTACACTCTGAAATCTAACATTGCCTACCTACACAATAAAGATTTTCGTTATCGGTTCTTCAGAACGAAGTTTCTACAGCCGATGAATGACTCAGCAATGAAAAGTCAATTGTAACAATGAGTCCTTTTCCTGGATGCCATGTGCCAGGTACTGGGAGGAAATTTTACTCATTTCATCCTTGCAAAATTCTGAGGTCAATTCTAGCCCTATTTCAGAGGCGAGGATATGGAGATTCAGAGCTATTAAGATCATGCAGCTGCAAGTCTGGAGGCTGAGATTCAGAATCAAAAGCCTAGTTAGGTGCAAAGTGTTTCACTGCATGCTAATCCTTTAAAAATGGAGTCGCCCTGTGGAGAGTAGTAACTATGCATCAGAAATGGAGAATACTTGCCTCCCATCTTCCCTCTCTAAACAGTGGATAAACAGTTCCCTAAGAGCCTTAAAAGAAGAGAATAAGATCCACAGAGTTGATTTAACCCCTTAGACTGATAAACTGGGAGGCAACTTCCTGAGGGATCTGCAAGTTCCAGATCTTTCTTATGCACCCCATTAAATTGCCACTTCCCTTGGAGTTTGTGTTGGGCATGTTACAGGGAAATCTGCTTCTTCATTTCTTCCCAGGCCTCGGTAGGATCATTTTCCATACTAACCAGAGCATCGTACATTGCTGAGAACGCCTCTCCCGCAGACTTGTTTTGACAACCACGAGGGAAGGTGGGAGGCCTGTAGAACGGGCTGCAAGCTAGTGCCAAAGCAACTGTTGACTGTGTTTGATTGTTTTCAGATCCCGCTAAGGCTGGGCTTTTCAGGGAGCATTTGCAAAGGGGAGACACCTGGCTCTCTAATTACCTCCCCCTGTCAGAGGTGTGTTCAGAGGCTTCTATACTGATAGTGACCTGCTAACCGTCGTGCTTCTGGTCAAAGGTTTGTTTATGTGTTTCAGTGAATAGGTTGGGCATTTATCAACCATTACTGGTGTTTCATAACCATTCCTGTTGGTGTTGTAATTGGAATTCTTTAGCATTCTCGAATTTGGACAAGTGGTTATTTTTTTTCTTGATACTTTGGTTTCAAACTCATGCAATTTCTACCTTTGTGTGTTTGCATGGGGACATAAAAAGAAATTGGGGAGAGAAGGTTCTCCTAGGACTTTTATTCTCAATGTCTTCTTTCCAGAAAGCTCCACTTAATATTCTTTTGGTAATCAATTTCATCATAAGTTATAGATTTCCTTTCCTTATTATCTCTAGGGTAGGCATTTTATAGGCAAGGAAAGGGTATTGCTTGAAATCTTATCGATTTTGCTATCCCACCAGAGTAGTACTTTTCATCATTATGTAGCAAGAATATCTACACAGATTTATTGGGTAAAGCTTCTATTCAAAGGTTCAGGTACTGATTAACACTGCTTGGCCCACTGAACAATGGGCGTAACCTGAGCTTGATAAACCAAATAAGACCTTTGTCTTGTTTTGCTGGCTGCTCAAAATTGCCTCTACCATAAAATCATTCAGCCTCCAAGGAGTGGCCAGCGTTCTCTTTGTGAAGACCAGGTTTTTACTTCCTGTCTCTGACGACAGCTGAATGCAGGTGGGGGTACTGATAGGAAAGGCCTTGAGGACGTGTGTGTGGGTGTGCCTGCGCACACACTCACAAGCACACGACTTCCCACAGGAGTCTGGGTTGTGGGGGATGGTACGGTGAAGCCACTGGTTTCCTGCACATCAGGTAAAGCTTAGATATGAATTGTTTGTGCCAACTCTTGCTCTAAAGCATCCACATCCTCTTGCTCACCTCCCCTGATCCAGGCCTCTCTGTCCTGGTGGATAAAACAAAGATCTGTGGAAGCTGCAGCTCTATAGTTTCCTGAAAGAGCTCCTCGGCTATCCTCCGAGGTCCCTGGAAAATAGTTCAAGTGAGCACAAGTATGTGACCAGACTCACACAAACCCACCCTTCTCCTGGGGAAACTGCTTGGGCTTGTTCCAGACTGTGGTCAATAGTGTCTCACTTGTTTCCTAAAAATACCTTAACTTGCTAAAAACTTTTTTATAAAAAATAAAATCCTCTATACCCTAGTGCATGCCTTATATCCCTCAGAAGCACAGCCTGGACCTTTGAGCAGAACCTGAGTCTGTTTTCTGCCCCAATCAGCCTCTGACATGGGCCTGGTTTCCTGACAAGGGAATGAAGCATCAAGAAGACTCCGTTCCTGTGAATATGATGCCTGGCCGTGGCTATGTTTTGTAACGCGTTATCTGGGGGACAGGGAATGCTTAGCCTGCAGGGAAAAATGCTCAAAAGGGATCAGGCTTGTGGCCTTAAACATACCCAAAGGTCTCTCACAGAGAGGAGCAAATACACTTACTCAGACTATAGCTGAAGGGTGGAAGTTTCCGGAAGGAGTATTTTGGTTCAATATAAGAAAAACTGTCTAACCATCATTCAACAATGAATGGAAATCTTCCTTGAGGTGCTGAGAAAGAGCAGAGGACAGCAGGGATGTCGTCATGTGAATTCCAGAATTAGGCTCAGGGTTCAACTGATGACCTCTGAGGTTCTGTCCAGCTCTAAGATTATATGATTCTATATCTGTAACTTTCCATTTCCCTATTAAGAACAAATTTTCCACATTCAAAGTTGTTTTAGTATTTGATCATGTTTGTGGGAGGATTTCTGCTCTGTTTGCTTTAACAGGGGGCTTACTCTCTTGCCCTGTGGCTTAACAAGACATAAACACATCAGCGCTACTTGTCCGGCAGAGGAGATGGGAGTTCACCGCTTGGGGGGAAGGTCCTGTTTACACAGGGCCTGGCGTGAGGGGTTGGGAACTCCGCATCTTGACTCATACTCAGTCTCTGAGATTCCTCCACCCAAAGAGGACCTGGGCAACTTACCCCAGTCCGGATGGCGGACGTAGGAGAGCAGATCTGGAGCCTGACTGTGCCTTTCCCCACCTGCCTCGGCAGTTCTCTGAGCACCCTCCCAGTCTGCCGCGGTTCCACGGCCTGCTCATGAGGCCTGTATGATAGGAACTTCAGAAGGAATCGCCTAAAACTCTTAACTCTTACTTCTCCTTTACTTGAGGACAGAGTAAACTTTCTTTGAAAAATAACTGACTCTTTTTGAAATGCTCCTTCCATTCAGCTATCATAAAGAATAAAAATACCTATTAAAAAAAAAATAAGGGCCCTGACTGGTATGGCTCAGTGGGTTGGGTGTCGTCCCACAAACTGAAAGGATGCCAGTTCAATTCCCAGTCAGGGCACATGCCTGAGTTGCAGGCCAGGTCCACGTTTGGGGATGTGCGAGAAGCAACTGATCACTGTTTCTAACGCTTTCTCTCTCCCTTCCCCTCTCTCCAAAATAAATAAATAAATAAATAAAATCTTTTAAAAAATTTTAAAAATGAGGAACACCAACCTAAACTTCCATTAAATACTGTATTATAATTTCACCTGACTTACTGGTAACTTTTCAGTGGAGATTTCTTTTATTTAAACATAGTTTAATCTTTATTTTGAAGGTTGACTGGTTAGTTTTTTTTCCTTATAGTTAGTTTAAGAATACTCTTTCCCTCTCTTTCTTGGGTTAAGGACATGTTGCAAGGAGAGTTCTAGAAGTTAGAAGTAAAATACCGATGATTTGTACATGAATAAACTTCTACCAACTGATTTTCTATCATTGTTCACTTCAATTAATAGAGCGTGATCAAGGATCTGGGCTACAAAGACCTCAGCCATGATGGGACCCCATGCAGAACCCAATCCTCAGCTCTTCCAGTCATTGCCAAGGAGAGGTAATTATTAGCTGTCAGATTCCTTTAGCTAAATTTCAGACAAAGGCAATGAACAAAGATACTCAACATAATTAACCACCAGAGAAATGCAAATCAAAATCACCATGAGATACCATCACACATCCATCAGAGTGGCTAAAACTTAGAGACTGACATACTCAAGTGCTGACGAGGATGTAGAACAACATGGAACACTCATGCACTGCTGGCTGGAGTGTAAATTGGCACAACCACTTGGGAAAACTGTTGGTGATGTCTACTACAGCTAAAAGTAACCCAAGATCATCAGTTCCACTCCTAGAGAAATGAGTCCATATGTCTTCCAGAAGAAACGTACAAGTTGGTTTTTTGTTGACCCCAAATTGGAAGCAACACCAATGTCCACCAGTAGGAGAGTAGATAGATTGCAGCATATTTATACAATAGAATACTACACAGAAATAAAAAAGAACCAACAGCTGAAACAACTGGCCCCTCCCGAGGACAGGAGCGGTGCCCTCTGGCAGACCTGGTGGGCGGGAGGCGCCGGTGGTGGCTGGGCATGGAGGAGGCACTCTGGCCCGGCTGCCGAGGACTGAGCTGTTTCCTCCACCGGCTCCGCACAGTGCTGCGTCCCCACCTTCTCCCCTCGGAGACACAGGTTCCTCCAGACTCAGGTTCTATCGTCCCCCAGGAGTGAACACTGTCTCTCACTAAGCAACACCTCACCGGCTGCCACCTTCCGCCTCCAAACAGTAGGCCCTGCGCCAGGCCCCTGTGCCATGCCAACCCCTGGAGCCGAGGGGCGAGCGCAGCTGGTGAGAACGTGCTTGGTCCCGGTGTGGCCCTGCGCCCCACTCTGCGCCGCCCGAGTGCAGGAGCGCACTCGGCCTGAGCTGGCAATGGCAGGCTGGGCGCGGCCGCCACACGTTTCAGGCCACCTGTCCTCCGGTCTTGTTGTCTCGGGGGCAAGCTCTCCCCTCACATTTCTGACCCCTTGTCACCCCAGGCTGTCGGGATGCATCCTGGATTCACTCGGCACCGTGCCCACCGCTCTTGCAGGCTGCGGTGGAGCACGGCTGCCAGCCCGCTCACCCCCGTGTCCCTAGTCCAGCACCGCCGGCCCGGCCCCACCTTCTACGGCGGCCCGGCCAGGGACGGAATGGCCACGTTTGTTAGCACTGAGAAGCCCGGAGACCTGAACAGCAGCAAACGGGTGACACAGAGAGCAGACCACTCACCCTTCCCGAGGGGTTGGGCGTGAGGTCGACCTTCAGGGGCTCCACTCTGTGAACAGACGGTAAGACAGTTTCGCTGGGTCTGAGACGTGCAGCAACTGAAACACGCACGGTGCGCCGGGACACTTGTTCACATCGTCCCCGTGCGCTCGCGCTGCCAGCCTTAGGACCCGACCCTCGTCACTGCAACCGCCCTTTTAAACCACACAGAGCTCGGAGGCTGTGCCGAGTGCAGGAGGAATGGCCACGCCCAGGTACTGCGGCCCACACGCCTTCTCTCCAGGGTGGCCCTCCATGGCCACCGTCTGGCTCCTCCAAGTCCTGCCTGACCTCCTGAGGCGGCACCATCTCTGCTGCCTTTGTTCGCTCTTGCTCCCTGGTCCACGCCCTGCACGCAGTTAGTGCTCGATAGTTGCCAGCGCCTTCATTTATTGGCGGAAAGGATGATAGCGAAACATCACTTGGGCTTCCCCACAGGAGGAGAAGGCACAAAGGGAGGGAGGGAGGGAATCAACTGCTTCGTCACTTCCTGGCTGCACGCTCAGCGCCGGAGCCCGTCCACCAGCAGGGCACAGGGCCCGGAGTGAGTGGGCCAGGAAGCCTCCAGGACCTTCTGGGCTGCGGGTGGACCCAGCTCCCGGCATTTCAAGAAAAACAGGTGGAGGAGGGATGCTCTGCAGGGAGCGGCAGCCAGAGGTGGGTCAGGGTCCCATTCTATCACAATGTTTTTTGAGTGAAAGAAGCCAGATACAAAAAGATTATATGCTCTATGATTCCGTTAATATAAGTTCAAGAACAAGAAAACTAGTCTGTGATGATGCAGAACAGGAGTAACTTTGGGTGAGGAAGTAGGGACTGGGAGGAGGGAAATGTTCTCTATCTCAATCTGAGTGGTGACTTCATAGTTGTATACACTTGCAAAAATCCATCTGGCCGTTAATTTAAGATCCGTGCACTTCAAAATCACAATGAAATATCACTTCATTACCACTAGGAAGGCTAACACAAAAAAGACGGACAATAGCAAGTGTGGGTGAGAAGGAGGGAAAATTGGAGCCCTCATAGATGGTTAGAGGGATGATAAAGTGGCTTTTTTAAGAAAAGAGTTTGGCAGTTCCTCACAGAGTTACTATCTGGCCAACAATTCCGCTCCGAGCTACGTGTGTCCACACAAAAACTTGCCCGTGAACGCTCACGGCGGCAGCACGCAACATTCAGAGTGGCCCGAGGTGGTGACGATCCACATGCCCAGAGACTGATGACTAGATAAACAAATTGTTCTATGTCCATATTGTAGAATATTGCTTGATAATAAAAGCAGTCATGCACTGATACATGCTGTTACATGAATGAACCTCAAAAATAGGCCATGTGAAAGAAGCCAGTCACAAAAGGCCACGTATTGAATGATACCGCTTACATGAGATGTGCAGAAGAGTAGAAAGGAAGTAGATGGATGGTTGCCAGGGGCGGAGGGGAGGATGCCATGGGGACAGAGTGCTACTGAGCACAGGGCTTCTTTTTAGGGGGGATGAAAATGTTCTTAAATAGTGGTGGCGGCTGCACCATTCTCTGAATGCAATAGAAGCCACGGAACTGTAGATTTTAAAAGGGCGAATTTTATGGCATGTCAATTATATCTCAATAAAGCTGTCATTAAAAAGAGATTAATGCATTTTACTGCATAGAGTGTACACCTAAAAAAGGGGGGGGGTGGTGAGCAGTAAAGGCGAATTCTTCAACTGAAAAACCAGGGAAAGGGGTGTGGGTTAAGAAGAGAGAAAAAAGAACCGATTTGCTTGAACATCTCCAAGTGCCAAGTACTTTATGTATAGTAGTTTTTCATTTAATTGTCAAAGAACTATTACATATGAATTCCCAAGATAAAGGTAAAGAAATGACCTTATGTCATTTGCTAATATTTCCAAAGCTACAAGTTGGGGTTCCAAGGTTTTTCTCCTCCATCATACTGCTCTGTCTCTTCGATGCATTCCCACTGGGGGTTAGAGTTTGCCTTGGAGCTGACTTTGTCTGGAATGTCCATTTGGCAGCAGAGGACCCTGAGACACCCTCCCCCCCCACGATGTGATGTATACAGTCCCATGGGCAGCCTGTGGCACAGCTGGATGAAACCATAATGTACTGGAGTAGAATTCGGTTGTTAATAGCATTATCCCAAGCACTTTATTAAAGAGATCTATTTGGTCCAATCATCCCAGAGAGCATTCTAGAAGGGTCAAGGGCCTTGAGAATGTGTCCACCTAAGGCACAAAAACCCCTCCAGAGGCTCCCACGCAGAGCAATTCTTGCACGGGCCGTCAGCACATTCATTTTGGCCTAGTTTATGGTGGCCTAGTTGTCCCTCACCAAGTAACCAGATAAGTCAGTTGTGGTGGGCGCACGCTATGGAATACTCACAGCTCTTAGAAGCAGTGGACACCATGTACATACCATGATAGGACAATTATCTTAGAGCTGGGAAAAAAAAAAAAAGGCAGCAACCAAATGCTATTTGGAGCATACCATTTTTGTACATTAAAAACACAGCTCCCCACAAAATAATACCACATAATTTGCAAGGATTTATACATATCAAAATGTATCTAGAAGCACACCAGTGACTACCGGGGGGGGGACAATGCAATGGGCCTAGTGATGCCATGGACAAGAATAGTACGGCTAACTCAATTCTCTACCCCTGAGACCTAGGAAAAAATTTTGAATCGCAGCATCAGATATTTTATGGAGAAACAAATTTATCTCCTTTACTTAACTGACAGAGGCCTGAGTTTCCCTGAAAGTATCTAAGTCTAAATCTACAAACAATGGAAGTAAGGAGAGAGAAGTCCAAAGAGAGATGGCCTTTAGCTGGGCGTTATCTGGGGATCTTCCGCAGATGCAGCTGCTTTTCAAGGACAGCTCACAACAGGCTCTTTACTGCTTCCTACTTTGTCCTTGACATTCACAACACAGGTCTTTTTTAAAGGCATAGGACCACGCTGTCTTCCTCAGAAAGCCCGCCAGGCTGGAAAGGGATTCCAAGTGAGAAAAATAGAAGCACAGAATGGGAACATGATTTGGCCAAGACAGGTTTAATGGGCTGAATTGCACCCAAAATTTGTATGCCGAGGTCTTAATCCCCAGTAGCTCTGGAGGGGACTATATTTGGAGATAGGGACTTCAAAGAGGTAACTAAGTTAAAAAGAGGCCATTAGGGTGGGCCCTAGTCCAGTCTGACTGTTGTGCTTATTGGAAAGAGGAAAACTGGACACACAGAGGGACACGGAGGTGGGGTCCCTGTGGGGCACGTCCAGGGAACACAGAAGGCGGCCATCTGCAAGCCAAGAAGAGAGGCCTCAGAAGAAACCAAACCTGCTGACTCCTTGATCTCGGACTTCCAGCCTCCAGAACTGTGAGAAAATAAGTCTCTTCTATTGTTTCTATTCTACTGTTTAAGCTGCCCAGATTATTGTCAACTGCCAATAATGAATTCCTTTACAAGTGCCACTAGCCTGAGTAAAGATGTAAATATGCTTAATCCTGTGGATCTTGTGATGGCAGCCCTAGCAAATGAATACAGTAGGAATTATGTACAGAGCTGGGGACTCGCCTCACAAGTTTAAGAGTAAGTCTTGGTCCCGGGTTCCCCGATTAGTGAAGTTATGCTGTAGGTCTTGCCTTAGTGAGCAAAGCTCCAGTCAGATTTTCCTAGTAAAGACGCTCCATCTCTTGGGGTTTGGAAGAACTGATTAAGGTGGATCTCAGAAAGAATCAGAAGAATTCTATGAGCTCACCCAGTCCCATCACCCTACTGGGTAGTAGTTAGGGAAGCCTTGAGCAGCTGGCCAATGGGTAGAGCACCTGGCAGTTATTGGGCCCCAGGTGAGGGGAGTTGCCACACCTTGGGAGAGACATTCAGCTGGAAGTGCCTCTCAACCACCAGTAATTTCTTTACAAGTGCCACGGGCCTGAGTAAATATGCACTTTTCTTCATGGGCTTTTCTAAAGACTGCTCACTCAAACAGGCCCACTGTACGTGTATGAAAGCACAAGGTCCTTCTGATAGCAGACCAGAGATTACTGTTCCTCTATCAACGGATAAATGAAATTCAGCAAAGCTCAGGAATAGGAGAGGCTGGGCCTGGGTGAATAACGAGGCTGGGAAGCCATGCCAGCACTAAACGCACTAGAAAAATGTCCCAGCAGGGAGTGAAAATAAAGGCTACTCCTGTATTCTTGAGTTTGAGCCATGCCGAAGCAAAGAACTGCTCAGTGTCCTCGATGTAATGCATATTGGCAGTTGGCAGTCATTAGGAACCAAGGATTTCACTGGTCAAGGAGAATAGATAGACGTTGTGTGTCTGTGTACCTGGGGGAGAGCTTCTGGCTGGGATTTGGGGTATATGTATGTGATGGGAGGGTGGGGGTAAAAATAGGTAGAAAGGAAGGAAGAAGGAATAGCTCAAGCTTCATCGACTCCCCTGAAAGGTCTGACAGCCTTCTGAAACTCGGGCTCTTTCTCAACCAGCATGTGCTACTCAAGAGCCTGCTTTGATAAGGCCTTGCTACTGCCCTCCTGTTGGTCTGTGACAAACCAAGCCAAGTCCTATGAGGTTGAGGGCAGTCCAGGCCTGCCTGGGCCATATGTACTTGTTTGCTTGACTGGTCCAATTAAAATACTTGTTGAATAAGTGTTTCAGCTTATCTCAGTTCAAGGGAGTTTCCATCCCCTGCAAGGCTCAGTGTCTGAAAACCAGCCACCCAGTCCCGGGGATTCTGATTCTACATCTACAACTTACATAGTGTGATTCCTTGGTGAGCTGCAGAATGCTTGAGCCTCAGTTTGCCCAACCATAAAATGGGAGAATAATTTTGATTTCACAGTGGCTGAGAGGAATAAGTAAAATAAAATTATAAAATGCTCTTGGTGCAGGGCGGGCACTTTAAAATCTTATTTACTTTCTTTTCATCCAAATACCAGCTGGGAGTTTGTGCCATTCATTCATTTATTCAACAAATGTTTGTTGAGTGCCAGGTAAATGCTAGTGAATAGTGCTCCCTGCACTTAGGCAGCCGGGTGGCCCAGATGTCCCTGCCCTTCTGAAACACGCAGTCTGGTTGGTAATAGCCTAGTCAAATCAGGTGTTAGGGAAGTTGTGGCATCATGTTTTCTCAGCATTGTTCTTTGATGTCTTGCCATTTGGCCATGAGGCTAGACATGAACATGCTGCTTAAGGGGAACTCTCTGAACTGACCATGAGAACAAGTCGGTAGTGACTAAGGACGGGTTAGTGTCTGGCAGCCACAAATGAAGGGCTGGGGAGGAGTTCAGGGAATCAAGCAGCTGTCACAACAGTCATCATCATCTTCTGTTTGTGTGGGACTCTTATCCCCTTGCAAGCTAAGTGCTTTACGCACATTACTCAGTAAATTCTCACGGCTTCCTCGTGGGGCAAGGAGGAGACAAGGATGATTAGAGATGAGGAAACAGGCCTGGCAAAAAGATAACTGCCTTGCCTGACGTCATGCAGCCAGCAGAAATGCTAGACCTAGAACAGGGTTGCCCAACTCAAAGTCCACTGGCTCACACTGACCATCAGGGCAGTGAGGTCAGGATGCCATGTGTGAGTGTGGGAAGCAGGACTTGCTGGTGGCAGGACAGCCTTCCAGCTTGTTCTGGTACTTCCCAAATATAGGTTCTAATTCTATGCTCTATTCTGCTCAGGTGGCTCTGAGCATTACCTTTAGGAATGTCCCAATGGTGGCCTCTTCCCTGTCCTTTGATACTGTCCTTAGGACGTTAATGTGATGGGAACTTGGAAGTAATCCAACCCAAACCCCTTGTGCTATGAATGAGGAAACTGAGGCCCAGAGAGATGAAATGACTCCCTGAAGGCCACACAGATAGTAAGGACTGAGTGAGATCTAGAACTCAGCTCGCTCAGCAGCTACCAGCCCAGGATTCTTCCTCCTTCCCCAGGAAGATTCCCAATAATGGCTTTGCTTCCAACCCTCTCAGTTCCTGTCTGTAGCAACTCCTGACATCCCCTGTTGGAATTCCAAGCTTCCAGTTCTGCCGTTTGGGATTTCTCTAGGAGTACCACCTGCCTGAGGGCTGTCTTGAATACTAGCTGCAGGATGGGGGCCTGGAATTGCAGTGAATCTTGGAGCTCCAAGGGTGGGAGGCTCAGGCTGCTTCCATTCTTGCTTTTTCTGCAGTACCAGCCTTCTGAATCTTTCTCACTTAAGCGCAGACAGCACTTAGCATATGTGGGAATATTTTCCATTGAGAGGGACTGCTTCTCCACCATTGATAACATCTGCATTATAAACTCTTTTACCCACTGAGCTTCTCACTTCCTTCCACCACACTGTCATACTACCCAGGAGGCCTCCATGGTTCAGTCAAGTGCCAGTGTCTCAAGCCTCTGTCTGCTGACTGTCCTGCTTCCCATCATTTGTTTCTGACCCCTGTGGACCAGTTGGCCAGATCTCGCTCCCCTTCTTCCTATGTTGTTCCCACACTTGAAACCCTCTGGTGACAATGTGGGTAGATGGCTGTTGGTGACAGTTCTGGTTGACAGAAAGGCAGGAAAAGAGACAGACAGGAAATATCCAGGTTGAAGAAAAATTGCTAATTCTGTTGACGAAATGAGTACCCCTGTTCAGAGGGTGACACTGCCTTGTGACACAGCTTTGGAATCCTGCAAGCATAAATGGTAGGCCTGCCTGTGGAGATGAGATAGAGATGACCCGGGGTGTGCGGGTGCTGGTGCTGGGGGTGTGGGTGCTAGGAGGTGAGTGTTCTTAGCACGCCCTTCTCAGTCATGAGACATCTGCTTTGGGGGCCTGCTGATTCTTCATCCGTTCCCTGCCCTCTTGGGGTTATCTACTGCTTCTCTTCCTTTATGCTCTAAGCTCTTCACAGTTATCTCACTCATCTGTGCACTCTGAGACATGGGGAAGGGACAGGTATTATTACCGCCATTTTGCAGATAGAGAAACTGGGGCGCAGAGCAGGTGCGGCACGTGGGTGACGCCAGGCTGAGAACACGGGTCTGACCCCTGCTTACGGGACATGCTGTGTCCTTTCCCATCCATGCTTTCCTCTAAATGAAACAGCAACAACAACAAGAACCACTTTAGCCCTGGCTCACATGGCTCAGTGGACTGGGTGCTGGCCTACGGACCAAAGGGTTGCTGGTTCAATTCCCAGTCAGGGCACATGCCTGCATTGCAGGCCAGGTCCCCAGTAGAGGGGCATGTGACTGGCAACCACACACTGATGTTTCTCTCCTTCTCGTTCTCCTCTCTCCTCTCTCTAGAAATAAAAAAAACAAAACAAAACACTTCAGTAAAAAGCCTTTTATCTGATGGCAAACCTAATATATATTGATTATAAAAAATTCAGATGTCACCAAATTCGGGATATAGGTTCTTCTGAAGGGGAGGAAGGAGGAGGGGTCACGGTGTCAGGATAGTCTGGGGGCTTCAGTTCTAATAATAATGCTCTGGGTTTTGTTTTGGATTTATTTTTTCATTGGTGAGCATATGGGTGCTATGTTTTTCTTTATTTCTTTTCTGTATGTCTTAAATATTGCATACTAAGTTAAAATCACTTGGACAATACAAAAAGCATAAGATTGCTGTTCAAAATAAAAGTATTTCACCTGTCATTTCAATACCTAGGGCATTAGGATTGAAAGGAGGCGGTGTGCTGTTCGTGGGAAAGGGGGAGGAGCATTCATTATGAAGTCAAAAATTGAACTAGGCATGCCACAAATATTTAATGAGGGCCTACTATGTGCCCAACACTGGGTTAGATCGTAAATAATGTAACATGGTTTCTTTTCTCATGCAGCTTTGATTCCAATGAGAAACAAAAGTAAAAATAGGTCAGTAGTCAGCAAATTTTGTACAAATTAGGCTGACGACAATAGGGAGGGGCTTAGAGATAACAGTTTAGAGGGAGAAGGCCTCTTGGAGGTGGGCATCCCCAAGTGGACCTGTCTCTTGCTCCCAGAGGGCTCCTCTGTTATTATCTTCCTTGAGGAGAATGAGGTGAAGGTGAGGACAGAGCCAGTACAAGGAGCACCAAGGAGGCCTACAAGCCTAAAACACAGCCAGTCCCTGTGCTGGTTCCACCCTGGGTGTGCCCAGGGCCTGTGCATTATACTCTAATGAGGGGTTGGGCCAACCGTGGTGTGTTTCTTTCTTTCTTTCTTTAATGTGAGGTGCTGTTTTGCATAGATAAATACTGTGATTGTGATGTGGGAACCAAAAGGCAGATCATTATGCAAAAAGCACCAGCAGAGGTGAGATTGTGAAACCAGTTCTGCTTCAGGACTGCTGCCTGAGTGTGGGAACTAGGAGGTGTCTGTCTGGGCCTCCACCCGGGCCGACTGGAAGGTGGCCGCCCTCTGCAGCTCATCTCCTGGCAGCGGGGCCCCGGCGGGATGCACTCCTGTCCACCTTCTACTTGAGATTCAGAATACCAGGAAGGGGAAGTGGATGGGGAGATGCTGGAGGCTTCCCTACTGTCGTCCGCACCCAACGGTTAGGTCTGCAGTCGGTGGGACCAATGCTCTGCAGGAATCAGTCTATGGAACAGATTCCTGATTGTGGCGAAATAAGGGTGGGGGCTTCAGTATCCCAGGTGAGGCTCAAGTCGGTCCTAGGCCTGGGAAGAGACAGAGAACCGAGAAAGGAAGAATGTTCTTGGCTCTGAGTTTATCAGCTGACTTCCTAGCAGGGTGGCAGGATCTCAGACGAGGAGGGGGAGACCTCCAGAGAGACACTACTTGAGCAGCCGGGGAATAAAAATTCAAGCAGGCTGAAGAGAGATGGAGAAGGCGGCTGAGGAAGAAGAACCAGGGCTTCAGTTTCCAGCAGCAGGTGCTCCCTTGGTGCCTCACGAAAGGAGGGCTCTGCAGCTGCCAGGGGGTTGGCAGCTAACAAATGTACTGCACTTATTTTGTATGGGATGTTTCGTGTACTTGATAACTATTTGTGGAACGCCCGCTATGGTGTCAATAAGACAAAAGTTTTTGTCTTTGTGGAAGTAAAATCAGAATAACCTTATTTTACACATCTGGAGAGCAAGCAGATTGTTCCTCCTGGGTTTTCCCTAGTTCCTCAACACACTGTGACATCAGCTTCAAATGGGAAGTGAGACTTGGCTAATGGTCTTCATTATGTCCAGACTTCCATTTGTATCTTCTGCTGGTGGAGCAGCTGAGAACAGGACAGGATGGGAACTGGGGGAGTTGGTTCTACCCTTTTCATAGTCTTGGGACTCCATGGAACACCTCTGGATATTACCTAGACGTGCTGGGTGGTATGTGGTAAGGAGTGTTAATGATGCAATTCAATTAGGCCAGGTTGTTAATGAGCTAAGTGTTGTATCTTTATTATGCATCAAATACTGGAACATTTTAATTACCTACAGTGTCTCTGGCCTTCCTAACACATGCTGCACTAAGATCACGATTCTCAAGACGTTCAGAACTCCTATTTGTCCAGCTTCTTCAATGATCTGACCTTAAATTTATCTGTAAAACTGTGACCCTTATTCTGAGGGCTCTGTGAGAGTGACTTAATGGAGGATTACCATATTCATGTGTCATGTCATCTCAGGAGTAATCTTTGGACCTTTTTTTATTCTGTTCTCCCTATAGGGAACCACTGTAGAATCCTACCACACCACTAATTCTAGTCCTAGAAATGAGTTCTAAGGAAATCATTCAACAGAAGCAAAAAACTGCATGTTTGAAGGTGTTCATTGCTGCTAAAAATTGGAAACAACTTAGTACATAGGGGATATAAAATATTAGAGGACTAGAACAAATTACAGCAAATCTGTATATCATACAGTCTTTAGAAATGATAATAATAATGCCTTTGCAGAATGTTGGAAAATGTTTTTTATATGGTAGTAAAGGGAAAAGGTAGAATATACATTTGTGCATTTTGGCAATCTGTAAAGTATGCAGTCGTGTTGAAGGCTATTTACAAAAAGGATAATTGTGTTAGAATGGTGGGATACAGGCCATTTTATTATTTTACAAAATCAGTGTTAAGGTTAGATGTAATTTTAAAGCGTGTCAAAAGAAGCCAAAATATGCTACCTTAGAATATCATAGTAACTCTTCATGAGTAGCCATTTCCCCTATTACCCTGATTTTCAAAGTGAGGAGTGAGTTCTACCAGCATCCAAATGATCTTGGGATCATATTCAACATCCTGATTCCTGGGCCCTGCCCTACTTGTAAGCAGAATCCCTTGCGACTGTAATCCAAAATCAGCAATGCAGCCAAGCTTTGAAGTGATTCTGATGCATGTTCATGTTTGAGAACCACTGTTCAGGAAGTTCTCAGAATCAAATTATAACTGAGAAGAGGGAGAAATGGTTTTTCTCTCACGAGAAGCAGGACAATTCTCTGAAAGCCAAGATACTCAGGAATCAATGCATCAATTCTTTTTTTATTTTTTAAGATTTTATTTATTTTTAGAGAGAAGTGAAGATAGGGAGAGAAACATCAATGTGTGGTTGCCTCTCACACATTCCCCACTGGGGACCTGGCCCATAACGCAGGCATGTGCCCTGACTGGTAATCAAACTGGCGACACTTTGGTTCGCAGGCCAGCACTCAATCCACTGAGCCACACCAGCCAGGGCAATGCATCAATTCTTTGAATTTACCAGGTTTACCAAAATTGTTTTAAACAATAATCTTCTGAAATATATTCAATGAATATATTTTCCATGAACATATGATTGTATTCTGCTTGAATATGTTAGTAACTATACATTAAAAATATATTCTGCCCTGGCTGGTGTAGCTCAGTGGATTGAGCGCCGGTCGGGAACCAGACGGTCCCGGTTCGATTCCCAGTCAGGGCACATGCCTGGGTTGCAGGCCAGGTCCCCAGTGAGGGCCATGTGAGAGGCAACCATACATTGCTGTTTCTCTCCCTCTCTTTCTCCCTCCCTTCCCCTCTCTCTGAAAATAAAATAAAAAATAAAAATCTTAAAAATATATATATATTCTTATTTGACTCAATATTTTCTTTTTTTTCAAAATTTTATTGCATTTTTTCCATTATCATTTAGTGCCCTTTACCCTCCTGCCCCCACAGTCACCACACTGTTGTCCATGTCCATGAGTACCTTTTCCTTTTTGCTCGATCCTTCTACTCTCTAACTTTCCCTACCCAGAGCTGTCATCCTGCTCTCTATCTATGAGTCTGTCTCTGTTTTGTTTGCTAGCTTTATGAATATGTTTTCTTGCACATATATTCATAAGAAAAATAAAATATTTTCATTAAATACATTTAAAGGAAAATATATTCATAAGAAGACTATATAAGAAAACTAAGTCATTCTAGGTCTCTGAACATTTGACAAATTAAATATTTCTTAAATTGCTGGTAAGAAAACATATTCATTGAGAATATTCAGTACATTTTTGTGAAATTAGTGAATTTGGTGAATTCAAAGAGTTGTCAGCAGACTTATCCTTTGGGGATTCAACTTTTGTTGACTTGATCTAGAGTCCCTTCAGAAAGCCCAAGGGACCCCAGCCGTGCTGAGGGCAGCAGCAGTTGGAGGTGTGGGTGTCTGAGGCCATGTTGGCAGGCTGTGGAGGGACCTGGGATGTGAGGCGTGTCTCTCCCTGGGCCCTAGTGCTCACCCTTTGAGTTCTAAGGAGGCCAGTGGTAGCTCTTCCTTTGTCTACATCCAGTAGGGTATGGAAGCTACAAGCCATTTCATCACATGGAAAGAGAGGAGCTCTTAACCATTCTTTTAAAGATGTGAGACCCATTCTTTCAGGAGCTTCACAAAGGAGGGTAATAGTTTGCAATTTAATTGGAGAAGTGGAGACCGTCTGCACTCAAAGAGGAAGCCACTGCTCATATATCTTGAGCCCCCTCACCTGAGGTGGGACTTCCACACCGAAAACCTCCTCTCTCCCTTGAGTGACCCTTATCTGTGACGCTGCCAGAGCTCTGTTCCTTGTCAAAATTCACACATGACCACCACTTTGGGCTTTTCCCTGACACCCCTTGAAAGGAGATTGTGCTGAGGCCAACAGCCATGGACAGCCTCAGTACTGAAAATGTCAGTCACATTCATTGAGTGCTTTCTGTGTAAGAGCGGCGTCCTCACTGTTCCTGGTACCGTCTCATCTAATTCTCACCATAACGCTCTAAGGTAGGTGTTATTATCATCCTGACTGACAGATTGGGAAGGTGAGACCCAGAGACACTTAACTGTTGCTGGAGGCTTCACAGCCTCTGTGCATTTGACTTGATCTTTGAAACCCGGCAAGTTGGCCCCAGAGCTTCTGCCTCCTTTGGTTAGCAAGAAACTCTCAGTTTTATTACCTGAAACCCACCTGCTGACGGTGCAGTCTTGAGGACAAATGTTTAAAGAGAAAATAGAAAATCAGAGGAAGAGGCGTTCTCATAGGTGGCCTCCTCCGAGCTCGTTACAGACGTTCAGATGGACCAAAGGCATTTGAGTGGGCTCCGGGCCTCAGGGCCCAGAGCAGATGAAAGCCAGTGGTTCTCTGCTGAATAAAAAAGGAATTACTCAACAACACAGGTCCCGAGGAACTTCTCTGAGTGTCTAACCCCAAGGGAAATGGAAATCACCAGACTTAGGCTTTCTTTGTTGGGTTGCCAGAGAAAATATGGGGCGCTCAGTTACATTTGACTTGCAGATAAACGCAGCTAGGTTTTTAGTACTAGTATATTCCAAATATATGGGATATACTTACACGAAAAAATTTTGTTGTTTTTTATTGGAAATTCACATTTAACTGGCAGTCTTGTATTTTGGTGGGTGGAGACAGCTCACAACCCAGGCATTGTGTCAATAAGGACAGAGTGAGAAGCACAGATAATGAGGCCTTCGGAGAAGGGAGAGCTCTGGATTTAAACCCAAGGAGGTGGCGTGATCTCCTGGGTAACAGACTCAGTGGGAGAGGCCTCATGGTGGAAAGGCTTCCTGGCAGAGCTGGTTTCTAAGGATTGATGGAAGCATCTGGAAGGGTAGAAAGGGAGGAAGGCCCAAGGCACACGCCGGGACAGCAAGCAGACGGTGAAGAAGAGACTTCACGGTGGGGAGGACGGAGGTAGAAGGTCGGTTTCTGGAGGGTCTTGAATGTCCTGCTAGGGATTTTGGACAATGTCCTTTAGACAAGAATAGGTGACCAATTGAAGTAGTATTTTAGGAAGGTTAATTCGGTATGTACAATGGGTGGGAATGGTGGGTGGGGAGCTCATGAGGTGACGAGGCCTTGTGGGAAAGGAAGGGTGACCAGAAGGACATTCCAAAGCAATGGCCTCATCTTTCAGGTAGAGTGTCCAGGTGTCCATCAAGAGAACGGGTGGTTTAAAGTGGCTGTCTCCTGTCAAGTGGGAGATCCAGGCCTCTATACTGGGTATAGAGGAGGAAAAGGCAGCCATGGTGCAGGATCTCAGGGGAAAGATTTTATGTTAGAGGTACCCTCAAAAGCCTATTGCCATGGGAAGGCAGCTAGAGGAGGGGAGAGTGTTACATCTTGTTCTCTCCCACCCCCTCATTGCAACACATGCCCCACTGTGTGCCTATTAGGTTTACATAGATTCCCACAGAGAGCGAACTCCTACTATAATGTCAAATAATATTTATTAGGGATGCAGTTTCAGCCTTTGGACTGTGTTGTTTTGCTTCCCTTGGAGCCAGTCTTTTAAAGCATCTATTCTACCACCAAAGCTGTCACCTGCTTCGCATGTGACCCTTCTTCTCTGGGTCCTCCCCAGCTGGGATAACCCCTATTTCTTGTAAAAGTTTTCAAGATCTTCTAAACAACTCAGCAGCACATGAGATTGCCTGTCATAAAAATCCCGCTCAGCTGTTCTAGGTCTGCCCAGAAGCGAGAAAGGAGAGGTCCAGACATGTTGGAAATGGAAAGTGTCCCAGCCCTTGCCTGGGACTGGGTAGGCCAGGGCAGACCCACAGGGGCGGGGCCGGGCAGGTGGGAGGAGGCTCCTCCAGCAGGGTCTGAGCCTTGGGTGCCCCAGCTCTATCAGATCCCTACCCTGCCCTGGGGTGATTGAGGGCTGGGCTTGCAGCAAGGGTGACTTTCCGGAATGGCCTGGAGGAAAGGTGTGGCCCCAGTGGACGGACAGTGTTTGGTGAGGAGGGAAAACGTTAGCCTCCCAGTGGGTAATTGGTACTCAGTGAAAGCAAGGTGTTCAGGCTGCATCTCAAACACACCATTTCCTCCTGCCTCCTACTGTAGGGCCAGGCAACAGTTACCTCTTCCCCCTGCAGGGCAGGGTGGAGGGGTGTGGGGGAGGAGGGCTGGGTTTCAATGTCTTCCCCATGGAACTAACCAAGGCCAAGTGTACTTGGGGTTAGGTCTCTTGCAGGAACAAGGGCTAGCTTGCTGAGATCAGGACAGCTTGACCTTGATATGAAGGTGACCTGAATGTCAATGGTAGAGGTGGGGAAGCAGACTGCCCATTCAGTCTCACGGCCACCAGCCCCTTTCCCATGGGAAAGACTCACCCCACCCTCACTTCCCTTGCCCAAGAGCTAAACTGTGCTGCCCACCAGGGTCCTATACCAGCCCTGCAGACCTGCGGACTTGCCCTGTGCCTTGGGCCGCCCTAACCCGTGCATGGGCAGTGCGCCCTTTCCCTGAATGCCCTTCCGCCACAGGCTTCTTCTGCCTGGTGAAACCTTCCTCATCTGACAAAATCTGCTCTAAAGTCACCTTGTACACCTTCTCCTTAAGGCTCTTTTCTGTCCCTTTGCTGGAGAGAGAGGCCTTATAAAAAACCAGTTGCACTGGCGGCTTTGTGCACCGCCCCTTCCCACCCCCCATCCCTCATCCCTTTGTGAGGCTCCAAATTTGGTCCTCGTGACCTTCCTGACTCAGCTTGGGTCCACTGAATGTTTGGGGTCTAGCCTGGCTAGACCTTTCAGGGTCTCCGGGAGGCAGTGCCCAGCATCTAGAGCTCTGAGCTCCCTTTCAGCTCCAGATGGCCTCCCCAGGGGTGGGCTGCTTAGCAAGCAGAAAGTACCCAGGTCAGTGCCCACGCATACCACCTGTGGCCTTGCCTCAGCCTTACACCCTCCTTCTCTGGCTCATCTTTGAGGCACTGGATTCCTTCTTTATCCCCCAGACTCCTCCACTGACGGCTCCCTGGCCCAGCACTGGCATTTCTTGCTGAGTCAGCCAGTCCGCTAATTGCCACCAGCTGGGCCAGGCTGCCTTCCTGAGATGCAGCGGGCTGCCTGCTCTTGGAGGCCAGCTTTGGGCGGCCCATTTGCTGGGGAATTGGCATTGCTTCCTCCAGTGAATGTTGGGAAAGACACCTCAGCCTGGCTTGGGGGTGGGGTGAGGTGGGGGGCAGGCCCAGGAGAATGTAGGGAGATGGGAAATGGACCTGGGAGGTGGGGGACCAAGGGGTCCTCCTCCACTGCCCATTGCCTTTCTTTAGATCAACTGTTCTCAACAGGGGCGGGGGTGATTTCCCACCCCTCCTGGGGCTTTTGGCAATATCTAGAGATGTTTTTGGTTGTCACGACTGGCAGGAAGGGGGGAGTGCTATTAGCATTTAGTGTTAGAATTTGGAGATACTGCTAAACACCCTACAATGCACAGGACAGCCTCCCCCTCCCCCCCTGAGTTGAGAAGCCCTGCTTTAGAGAGAAGAGGCCAGGACCAGCTGGGATGGGGAGGCCTCAGGCCTGAGAAGTGGTCCAGGTGCACCAGGATGCCTCGTTCTGAGAGCACAGGTGCAGCCTTCTCTGCCCCTTTCGGGTCCTCACATAGAGCCGTAGTTCTGCCTGCAATAGCCCTGCTCCTCACTGTCACCGTCCCCTCCCCCCACTCCACAATCAGGGCCAGGGGCCAGTTTCTATAGCCAGTGGAGATCGATGCTGAGAACCTCTTACCTTTTATTTTGCTCTACATCAGCCCATGGGTTTGGAGGGGCAAGGAAGTCTATACACACTACATAAAGTACTTTTTTTTTCTTTTATCGCTACACAGTATGATAATAGTACTTGCTACCACTCATTGATTGCTAGTTTTGTACAAGAACTTTCACATTCATAATATATCATTGTCACAACAATCCTATGAGATAGGTGTAGGATTATTCCTTGAAAAAAACCCCAGCTGAGGTTCAGACTAGTAATGTAATTTGCCCAAGTCACATAGGTATGAAGGGCCGTGTTGAGATTGGGACCGAATCTTGGCCCCCAGACCTGTAATTAAAACAGCCCTGAAGATTTCTCCTGTAGGAAGTCATAGAGAAATGTTTTAAGTGTCTGCCTGGGTTGGGGGGTCTGGGTAGGGGAGGCTGGGAGAGAAGTTTCAGGCAGGTAACCATGGGGGAGGGGTTCCCTAAGAAAGAAGAGGTTACTATAGGACATGGCTGATTCCCGAGGAAGGGTGACAAATGCTACAGTGAGTCAGCCTGGGTCCGGGAAGTGTCCCCTTCCTCCTCCCAGGCCCAGGTCCTAACCCTGGGGAGGCTGGCCTATGCTCCCTAGCCCTGGGGTTGATTAAACTGCCTGAAAGGAAGGACCAGAGTGGCCCTTTCCAACCAGGAGAGCAGTCCTCTGGCCCCTCGTCTGTCCAGGCATCCATCCGGGGAGCTCTGGCTGGGCTGCTGCTGGAGCTTGGAGGCCACAGGAGGCAGGCGGTAAACAGGAAATGGTTAAGTAAGAGCAGGTGGAGCACAAGGGTGCTGGAGCAGGGCAGGAAATAGCTGAGCAGCTGAATGGACTCAAAAGAATGCTCTGCCCTCCTCCCCAGGCTCTGGCAAAGGCGCCGTCCACCCACTCCTCTGCATCGCAGTGTGAGACGCCCAGCATGGCTGCAGCCTGTTGGCCCCACCCCCCCCCTCTCAGCTCAGCAGGTCTAGGGGAGGTGCTGGGAGGACAGGGGCCCAAGGCACCAGGAAGTTCAGCCTGGACCAATGGGGCGAGAGGGAGAGAGTTCCTTCCCTTGCAGGACTGTGAGTCAGGCCCATCTCTAGTAGCCCAGGGGTGAAGGACTTTAGGAGGTGGGCAGGGAGGTCTCTCCAAGAACTAGGGTTGTTTTCCTCTTCCTTGTTCTTATTTCCTAGAGGGCTCTTTGCATTGACTGGGACTCTCAGGAATGCTAAGTCTTACTCTGGGCAGAGCACACGGCTGTGTGTGTGTGTGTGTGTGTGTGTGTGTGTGTGTGTCCCCACCAGCCAAGAAGGAAGGAAGGATGCATGGGGTTCTCTCCTGCTTCCCCTTTGCTCTTACAGCAGCGAGTGCCAGGCAGGGAAGTGCGCTACCCTTTAAGGGGAGATGGGGAACCTGAGCCCAGGGAAGCGACTTCCACAGTGAAGGAGAGCTGGGGCTTGAACCCTCATTCTGCTTCTATGCTCTTCCCCTGCACTTCCCTCTGCTTCTCAGATTCAGATTTTCTTTTTTTGGTTCTGTCTGGGGAATAAAATCAGTGCTCTGGGTACCATCTTGACCTCCTTCTTAGAGGGTCCTAACCTCATGGGCAAACAGGGCTCTGCTTCCTAGGGTCCCCTTGCATGCTGAGCATGGGCTTCCACCCTGCACAGCAGGTGGTCTAGTTGCTCTGGCCTTGAGGTATCACTGACCCATAGCTGTCTGAGGACTCCAAGTATCCAGGTATCCAGGTAGGAACTCCTGACTCAGGCCTCATCAGGTAGAGACTGCCCCACTGCTGGGCACCTGAGTAGACACAGGGATACTGAGGTAGGGGGTGGTCTGTTCCCACTGCTGCTGCTGCTTGCTCCCCAGCATGTTGCTCCTGGGAACAGTAGTGCTACCATGAGCCACTGATGGCCTTGACCCCCGCCTGAGTGGGAGTTGATCAGTGGGAGAAGAAGCTGTACTCATAGGCTTTCTTGACAGCAGTGGATACCACATGTATCTCAACCCCAAATGATGATAACAATCCAAGTTTATTGGGTATATAATCTATTCAGTTTACATAGAGTAAGTATATATTGAAGTATGTCCATGTGTTTATTTATACATATCTTGACTTATTTAATCCCCTTTAAGCCATCCAAAGAAGAGGTACTTTGATTATTCCCGTTTTATAGATGAGGAAATTGAGGAACAGAGAAGGGAAGTTGCTTGCCCTAGTTGCAGGGCAGCAGTGGGTTCAGGTACTCTGAATTTGGACCTGGGCAGCTGCCTCCAGTCCACATTCTGGCCACTACGCTGAATTGCTGACATGGGCAGCCTTTTGAGGAGGCCATACTGGCTCCCTGGATGTCCCTAATGAGATCCCTATTCTTTAGGAGAAATTCCTGTTTTCTCAGGAGCCAGAAGTTTCTGAGCATCCTATTCTACTAGCTGAGGCTCTCTAAGAACACAGGAGAGAGGAAGAGAAAATGGCGGAAAGCTTATCGTCTTTCCAGGCTGAGCTGTGGGCATGGCGTCTTCCCATGGTCAATGTCATGGGGCCCGGAGGAAAATCTGCCATTGATTCTGTTCATTCAGGAGCCATGTGTTGGCACCAACTTTTCGCCAGGCTCTGGGCTGGGCACTGGGAGGAGCCTGCTAAAGTAGACATAGTAGGTGCCCCAGGGGTGTTGGTTTAGGAGAAGAGACAGTCACTTCATGTGTCTATGGATTAAATATGGTAGATGCTGAGATAGGGGGGTGCATGGGCCCGGGGGGATGAAAGCAGGGAACCTGACACTCAGCCAGCCTAGAAAGCCAGGGAAGGTGTCCTGAAGGTGAGCACACCTCAGCTGAGTCTTGAAGGACGATCCAAGTTAACCGGGAGAAGGAAGAGGGGTAGGGTGGGGCAGAGGCAGGGCCTTCTTGGCAGATGTGCAGGCAAGGCTTGGAGGCCTGACTTTGTGAGGTAAAAGCAAAGAACACAAGCACATCCGCATTCCTAGAGGAAGTGTGATAGGAGATGAGCCGAGAGGTTTGCATCACAAGGGCCTGCAAGGCCTATCAGGGCCCTGGAGCTTTGTCCAGATTCTGCCTCCTGGCTTGAAAAACAATGCAGCTAGGTGGACTCACCTAGCAATTCTGATTTCTGATTTCAGAATTGCTGTGAGGCTAGAGTAATCAAGACAGAACTGATAGAAGGATGGATATTTATAACAATGGACCACAACAGAGACTGCAGAATGTACCCACACGTGCATGGTCAGTTAATTTTTGAAAAAATGCAATTGGAATTCAAGGGAGAAAGGATAGTCTTTAAAATAGAAATGATGCTGGAAAATGTATACATCCATATGCAAACAAAACAAAGCCCCGCCTTGGCCTATAACTCAAAATGAATCATAGACCTAAGTGTCAAACAAAGAAGTATGAAAGACAGAAACATAAGAAAGTACAAAAGAAAAAAAAAAACCCTAGAAGTATAAAAGAGAAAAACACAGGAGAAAATCTTTGTGACTTGAGTTTGGCATAGATTTCTCAGATATGACCCCAGAAGCATGATCCATAAAATAAAAAGTTGATATATTGGACTTCCCAACATTAAAAACTTCTGTTTTTCAAAAGACGTTGTTAAGAAAATGAAGACAAGCCACACACTGGAAGAAAATGTTTCCCAAATTTCTATCTGGCAAAGGATGTGTATATAGAGTACATAAAAATGATCAAAACTCAATAATAAGAAAAGAAATAATCGATTTTTAAAACGGGCAAACTATTTGAATGCATACTTCAGCTCAGAAGAAATGTGGATGGCTAATAAACACACGAAAAGATACTTAGCATCATGAATCTCGAAATTAAGTTTCTCATAATGAGAAAGCTCTTCACACCTTTCAGAACAGCTGAAAGCAGACAACGGACAATACCGAGTGGTGGAGGGGGTGCGGAGCGACGGAACCCCTCACTGCTCGTAGGAATGCGAAATGGTCCAGCCACTTTGGGAAACAGTCCGGAGGTCAAGTCTAAAGTTAACCATACATTGATCATATGACCCAGCAATTCCCACTCTTAGGTATTTACCTAGAAAAATGAACACTTACATCCATGCAAAAACCTGTATGCAAATGTTTATAATAGCATCATTCATAATGGCCCCAAACTGGGAACAACCCAATATCTTCCCATTGCTGGATAGATAGACAAACTGTTACACCTCACACAGTGGGAAGCTGCTCAGTGATGAAAGTGAACTGCCGATACGTGCACTAACATGGACGAATCTCAAGTTCACAAGGCTAAGTGAAAGAAGTCAGCTTTGGGTGCCTTTATACTATATGATTCCATTTACACAACATTTCGGAAGAGGCAAAAAACTACAGTAAGGACAAAACTGCTGAGTGGTTTTCAGGGGCTGGGGCTGGGGGCAGGGTTTAACTACAAAGGACACCCTGGAGAATTTGGGGGCGGGGTGAAGAAACTGTTCTGTATCTTAATTGTGGTGTTGGTTACCTGACTGCATAGATTTGTTGAAACTCATAGAACTATATTTTAAAACGAATGGATTTTACCGTATGTAAATTATATTGTAATAAATCTGACTTAAAAAAACAGTGCAACTGGGTCACAGAACCCACCTTGGGCCTGGCTCCTAATTGCCTTTCTGCCTCCTCAGACCCCGTCCTATCCTGGAGGGACCCCTCCCCCCACCAGCTCAGACGGAAACCTGGCTCCTCGCGGTTTTCCAGGGCTGCCAAGGGAAGTCTTTATTAATGAGCCCTTCCTTTGTCATGTGGGATGCTTCTTTTTATTAAACGAAAGTGCCCCTGGGAGGGTGAATAGCTTAAGCTGAGGAAGGCTCTAGCACAATGAGAGAGAGTGAGGCGTTGGGAGGGAAGACAGTTTCCAAGAGGTTGGAGAAGGGTGGGGGTGGTTGGCTGCACCGTCCTGTGCCCCTCGTTGTGGTCATGTCAGGGGCAGTGCTTAGGAACTCTGCGGAAAGCGAGGCTCCCCTTCCCCCCATCGTTGTCTTTGGCTTAGAATGCAAAGTCCTTCCTCCCCACCTGGCAACCATAGCCCTTGCCTGGGCTTCCTTCCCAGCACCTTCTCCCCAACCTCCTAATTACCCAATTCCAAGTACAAATCGCCCAGACAGGTTTGGGGGATTATTTCTTTATGGTAACCAAACACAAAAGGCCTCAGCATCCTTTCTCAGTATATTTCCACTCCCCTGGGTCCTCGGGGGTTCAGATCACCTTTTGAGTTTCTGTCCTGTTGGGAGTTTCCTGGCCGGGGAGAGGAGCAGCGGCCCTGAGTGGGCACCAAGGCCTCAGGCTGCAGTGGTCTGCTGTTGCAAATTACGGGGCAGGGCGATTGGATTGGTCTCTGTAGCTGATACTTGTATTTTTTTCTAGAACATTTTCTTCAAATGTGCTCTTCGCCCCCCCACCACGGGACCTGTGCACATACTGTTCCTTGTCTCTGGGGCTCCTCACCCTCTGAAGTTGAATTAAACCCCCATTTCCTGTGCCTTACTGTGTGCATGGTGCTGAGGAGCAGAAATAAGTAAGAGGGAATTCCTTACGTAGAAGACTTCGGCCAGAGGCGAGTGGCGATGACCGTGGCGGTAGTAGTGGTACCAGGAGTAACGACAGCTGCCGCAGCAGCAGCAGCAGCAATGGCAGGACTATTTACGGAACTTCCTACGGGTCAGGCCTTTATGAGCACAATGTCATTCAAAAGTCACTACAGTCCTTCAAGGCTGACATTATTATTATTCCCATTTTACAAGGGAGGAAACTGAGGCTCAGAGAGGTTGAGTCACTTGCTGAGCAGGTCCTTGACTGGACTTGCCAAGGAAAGTCCTTGCCATAGAGGGAAAGAAACACAAAGATAACGTTGATCTGTCTCCTGGGATGCAGGCTGCAGCCGGAGGTGCCAGCCCAGGACTGTGGGCAAAGGAGGGCTGGGCCAGGAGGCTGCACCCATGGCCAGCCAGCCCCCACCTCTCCTCCAAAACCCTCCTTATTCATCGAATTCTTGGGGGACATTTTCCTAAGGTGTAAAATGTAGGCCTGGCTGCTTAGAGGTGACCAGAGGCCCTGGGAAAGTGCTCCGAGGATGAGCCTCCCTGGCTCAGCGCTCTTGCACTCCCTTTGTTGGACCGAGGTAAGGCGTGTACCCGATGTTGGGCCCACGGCAGACCAATAAGTCACGTTCGGGGCCCCAAAGCCCTGGTGGAGCTCTGCTGTCTAGTAAACCAAGGAAAACCATTAATGAGTAATGCGGGTGTGATGTTGTGTAATAGTGATGGACTGAGGGTTGACTCACTCCTGAGGTCCTCGAATCAGAGCCATGTTATTTCCTTTGGCTTCCAGTGGACCTCACCCAGACTCCCCTGAACATCTGCCTCCATCGCTGAATCAGAGACGTGGGCTCTGGTTGGTGTCGGACGGCTGTGACCTTACTGTGGCCCAAGACTGGTTAGAGAGAGACATTGCTGGGGACATGATGTCCTGGAGTCAAGGCTTTACAGAAAGACTGGTGGGGCAGAAAGGGGTGAGGAGGCCTGGCCCAAGGGAGGGGGCATATGTACTGAGCCCACGGAGAGAAGGGAGTGCAGCATTTTGATTGAAGCCGAGAGAGCTTAGACGGAAAAGCAAAAGATGATCCTTGAGCAAGATCTGATTACCTTTGCCCCTCCCTCTCTACCTCTCCCGCCATGAGGAGGTAGACAGAGGAGAAGCAAAGCTAGGAAAAGCCTCCGGGTAAAGACAGCCTTTGGAAAGGCCAGGGCTCGGTGCCCGCATTACAGCCTTAAAATAACTTTGAGTGAAATAACTTCGACTGAGACCTGACCAGGTGGAGCCCAGAGCTGGTGACCAAGCTCGGCCTGCGTGGGGCTGTTGGGCACATAGCAAGCCGACTGCCCACAGCCCAAGGGATGGGGGTACAACACCACCAGAAAAGCGAAGCAGGGAGACCCTCTACCTGGGGAAGCCCCCTGAGAGCAGGGTGGAATCTTCCCTTCTTCCTCCCTTCCTCCCTTGCTTCACGCCCTCAATGCCTCCTGAGATTTGGACAGAGTAAGCACATGTTCCTACAGGATAAAAGGCCCAAAAGAGGGTGTGGAAGAAGACCCTGGGAGGGAGACTCGGGGGCTGGAGATGCCGCAAGCCAAGTTGGAAGGACAAGACTTAAGAGGGACATTTGACGATCTCTGCAGGTCCAGGTGGGAGGTGTCCAGTGGGAATGGTGCTGGCTTTAGGCAAATCCAAGATAGACGATGCTTCTCCAGATCGTATGAAAACACTGTACAAAGATTGACCCTTCCTGAGACATCTGAAATTATTACTTGTGAAGGGGAGCAAAGTCTGTGCTGCTTTGGCATGTGGATTATTTTAAAGTGAAGGTAATCAAGACTCCGCCCACTCAGGAAAAACTTACCTCTCCCTTAACTGCCTAAAAGAATCTAGATGAAGGGGCATCCGGCCCAGAAAGAGAGCTATTACCAAGGATAACTTCTCATTGGAAAGACTTAGCTGCACAGCAAGGCAAAGTCATTACCAAATACCCGCTCTTCTTATCATCCTGCGAAGTGCCCTCCTCACCTTTGAGGCCTTGGGCCCCTCCCATTCCTTAGCTCAGGAGGGCACATGAGCCTCAGCTGCCTGCTTGCCTTGGGGCTCATATTTTTATGGGGCTCCCATACGTATGAATTAAATGTTTTTCTCCTGTTAATCTGCTTCATGTCAATTTAATTATGAGACCAGCGAAAGATCCTAGAAGGATAGAAGGAAAACCTTTCCTACCCAACCCTTGAATAGCTCCATTTCAACCCCCAGACAGCTTTGGGGAACATACCTATTGCATAAAGTCTATTTTTTCATGTGAAATGTCCAAATGGCAGGTCATTCACTTCCTGGTCTTGAGGAACATCATAAAGATAAGGGCTCGGAGACTCTGCTATGCTCTTTGCTTTGCTCCCCATTTCCTTCTGTGGCTTTGGAAGTCCTGAGACCGGGATGATTTGCTCTGCAGAGAGCCTGGGCTCTTTCTAGGGGGCGGGAGCTGCAGAGACGGGACCCTGCTGTGAAAGGTGTGCGCAGCAGCCGGGGCCAGGCCTGGGGCTGGGGCGCTTACTGCTTTGGCAGTAGGAAGCTGAAATGCTAACTGGGTGGGCTTCCCTGCTTTGGGGACCATTCCTGGCATCACAAAATGTGGCACCGGAAGGGACTTGAAGGCCCTAGTCCGACCCCCTCCAGCAAGTTTCTTCTAGAAAATCCCAAAGGCTGCTCTGGGGCCGGCGTGGGGCGTGGGCAGCACTCCCGCTCCTGTTGCCCACCCCCCCTCGCCCCGTTGTCTGCACACCTTGCCGGGTCTTGTGTCATTTGCTCTGAACGTTCCCTCTTTCCCTCGCCCTCTCTCCAAGGAGAGGGGTTTTCACTCCTGTGTTCTACGGATGCTCCCAGCTCCTCCGAGGGGGTGGAGTTGAACCCTTTCTTCAGCGAGGTCTCCCAGAGAGCAGCCTGCCTCACTCCCCAGTGGAGCCGGGTAAACAAAGGCAGGTGGGAGCCTGTGTGGCCAAAGAAACTAGTGGTGAGGTTGACCAGGAGGCCGTGGGCTAGAACACTCGCTTGCTCCTCTTCCCAAACCACCCCTTAGGTCTCTCAGTACCCTCTCGTGTTTCATGTGCTCCGGAGCTCAGCCACAGCTTCCAGGTGCCTGAGCATGGCCTTCACACCCTCACTCCCCTGCCATTCTAGGCTCACCTCCCAACCTCCCTCGGCATTCTCGTGTGTTGGCCATGCTGACCTGCCGAATAGCAGCACCTGGAATGGGGCTTGGGCGCCTCCATGCCCTTGCACCTGCTGTCCCCTCTGCCTAGAATATGCTTGTTCCTCTGATAAGCTCCTACTCATCTTTCCAACTCAAATCAGATCCCCTGAGTCTTCCTGCATCTCCCAGAGAGAGTTAGGCAATCTCAGCATGCCTTGCCAGCCTCTTTTTGGGAGAAAGGGGACTCTAATTGCACTGTAATGAATTGTTGGTCTTACTGTCTAATTCCCTTGCTGCAGAGTGACTGCCTCGGGAGCTCCTGCTGCATTGGACATGTAGTAGTCACTCAATAAATGGTCACGTGAGTGAATGGATAGAAAAATGAGAAAAGAAAACGGAGATGAACCCCGAAGGGAAAACCTGCCTCTGAGAATCTTGCTTAGGCTGTCCTCTCCAGAGGTTGCTTTTGGTCAGTTTCCCTCCTCCCGCCCCCATCCTCAAGATGCTGCGCCACCTGCCCCGCTTCCTTCAAGGATTTCTTCATGGCTGTTTGCCTGTGGTTTTTCTGGTCAATTCAATGAAGGACTTGTGCATTTGGTGGGGACTCAATGCCCCAAAAAGCCTGGGAATCAGGTCTGGGTGAACTGAGAGAGGACCTTACACTCTGCAGTGGGCTCAGGGGCAGCAGGGACCGACAGGAAGGAGAGGTTCCAGGGTTTGGGGATGGTTCCTTTGGGGGGCAGGAAACAATAAGAACACTTTATTGAGTTGAGGTTGGGTGGGAGGGGGCGGGGGGCTGGTGGCAGGGGTGGGGAGAGAGTGAGTGGATGTGTGTGGGGCGGCTGTGGGAAGGAAGGGTGTGGGTGAGGTTAGGAGGGAGCAGGAGAGTGGGTGACTCAGTGGCACAGCTGTACAGCAGCTGAGTAGTAAGTGCCTGCACAGGTCTGAAGTGAGAGCTGGAGAAAGGAAGTGGATCAGGGAAGCACAGGGGCCGGGGTCATATGGAAGGAGCACTGTCACTGGGTCAGTGAGAGTCCTTGGCTTGGAATTGCTAACCAGGCCCAGAGGTTGCTCAGGGCGCTGGTTAGGGCCCCAGAAGAGGTGGAGGGAGCAGGAAATAGACATTAGGACTTGGCCAGTGCCAGGAGTGGTTCTGTGCACCCCACTTTCCTTACAACACATGGAACATCAGGGATTTGGGGGCCAGGCTAGTCCCATGCAGGACATGTCCCAAGCTGCTGAGGGTCCTGGCAGCCAGTTTCTTCATCAGTCCCCTTCCCCCCCCTATCCCCCCACCCCCCAACAAGTTCCCTTACCCAGCAGTTATATACTAACAGCCCACAGCACTCCAGGAGGGGGTAAATCGGGATCCATTTGTTTTTCCAGGGCTTTTCCAGGGTTTGACCTCTGGGTAAAACTCTTCCCCCAAAATGTGCCAATTTAAGTGAAAGCGATAAATCAGCCCCTTTGAAATGCAGAAGCAGCTTGGGGAAGCCCCCTTTGATATGCAGCTTGGAACCGAGGCACTTAAAACCTGGGTTAATTCTCCGGCTTTATTGGAGGCAGAGAAAGGGAAGAGGAGGAAACCCAGGGCCAGTCATTAAGTCTGGGCACTTGAAAAGCCTGGGGCAGGGGCGCAAAGGGATCACGAAGGCCCGGCGGCCCTGGGAAAAGCGTCCTAGGCCCTGGAGAACTAATCCCGGTTCCCACCCAGACAGATGAGACGGGTTGAAGGGCGGTGGAGAGGAGGGGTGGGCAGAACTGGGGAGAGGCTCGGAAGGATGGGGAGGCGGTTGCTATGGAAATGGAGTGGGGCCTTGGGAAGGAGAAAGCCAAGGGCCAACTTGGCAATTTCCTGAAAGGAGCTGAGAATTCAAGTGAGTGTGTCTCATTCATTGGGCAGTTCTTGCTTTCAGAGGCCGGGGACTGCAGGTCCTCCGAGGGAGCCAGGGCCGAGGCTTGCCTGCTACCTGGGCGGGGATGGGGAGGTGGGCGGGCGCGGGTCGGGGAGGCAGAGCAGGGAACCCTGGTCTGGACACTCATTAGAAACATCTGTTCCTGGAGGCGCTCCTCATCACAGGATCACAAGGCTGGGGGAGGAGTAACGCCTGAGGGGTGGGGCTCTGAGGACGCTTGGCTCCCCACACCCCACTCCCAGAAGGGTGTGGGGAGCCTGGGTGTGGAGACACAAGAGGCCCCAAGGTCAGTTGGTGCTGGTGAGGTGACCCTGCATCCTGGAGTTCAGGATAGTGCCCACTGTTATCCCTACAAGTGACAAGTTCAGGTCTTGGACTTGTCAGGCAAATGCTCCAGTTTGAGGCTTGGGACAAGCAGCCCCAGTGACTTTAGCAGGATTGCCTGGAGCTCCTGAATGTAGCACCCACAGCTGATGGCTGTTCCTGCTTCTTCCAAATGGCCGCGCAGGCCGCCTGTCTACCCCTGTTCTGCTTGGTCTGTGCTCTCTGTTTTGTTTTCGAGGCAGTTGGGGGTGGAAAATGGGAGCTGAGAAAAGAAAAACATGACCCCCTTCCCAGGGGCGTCCAACCTGCAGCCCACAGGCCGCATGCAGCCCAGGATGGCTGTGAACGTGGCCTGACACAAAATCGTAAATTTACTTAAAACATTGAGACATTTTTGTGATTACGTGTCCCAATGTATTTAATGTGTGGCCCAAGACAACTCTTCTTCCAGTGTGGCCTAGAGACGCCAAAAGGTTGGATGCCCCTGCTGGAGCTTGGTCCTTTCATTTCAGACAGGCCAGGGCGGAGGATGACTGCCAAGCGCTTGCCACCCCCTGCCCCCTCTGACCTGGGGGTGCTGAATTCTGGGGAACGCATTGATCATGCAGTTGGGCTGGTATTTGCCGCACAGGTCCTGGTTCAGTGGCCTCGGGGTTCACATACACAGACACTCAGGGTAAGCTTAATGGCCAGTGACAGGGGCTTTTCCTGAGCCCCGAACACTACCCCCACCCCCACCTCAGGAATTGGGCACCCATGTCCTTTTGGAGAAGTTTCTCCTCCACCTGTGCCTCCCAGGTAGCCACCAGCTCACCTTGGGTCCAGCGGGGACCTCAGGGGCCTGTGCGCCCTCCCAAAGCCTTTTCCTGTCAGAGCGCTACGCTTATGATTGTATGCCTCAGTAGGTCTCAGACAAGGTGTCAACTAAACAAATCACAGAAATAACGTTTAAGCTCTTTTAACTCAGGATAAGCCGAGAGCCCCTAGAAGGCACAGGCAAAGCAGTGATTTCTCTGTGTGCCACCTTCCACCCCCCTGGGGGATGTGAGAGGGGAGGGACAAAGGACCCTGGGCGGGTCCAGCTCTCCCGAGCTGTGGCCCACCTCCAGTCCCTGTCCTACAGGAGGGGTGGCCAAGAGGTGGGAGGCTCCCTGGTGTCCACTTCATCGCACTCCCACTGTTAGTCTCCAGATGAAGTGAGTTTATATTACACAACTCCAGAGCACTTCACCTGAGTCAAAGCAGCAGGAGCTGAGCCACTTCAACCCAGCCCCATGGCCTTCGAGAAGTCCAGGGTGGGGGCGCCATTTTGCCTTCCCCTCCCCCTGATGCTGGGAAGGTGGGGCTTGGGAAAGCGGGGTGGAGTCAGGCTCACAGAATGCCTGCTTGGAAGCAGAGCCAAGGGGGCTTAAGAGATGGGGGCAGGCCAGACAGTCTACCAAAGGCCCCAGAAAAAGAAAGAGGACGGGTGGAGGAGGCACAGGGGTGTGGAGTCCAGGAGATGAAGGCAGGAGAGAAAAGGCAAACCGCGGTGGCCAAGGTGATGTCAGAGCCAACCCGGAGTCAGGGAGAGTGAAGGCCAAGTTCGTGCTGTCTGAGGTGTTACTGGGAAAAGATCTGTGGTGGTGGGGCGTGTGCACGTGCATGCCTTTGTGTGTGCACGAGCCCGGGGGCCTGTGTATGCGTACACACGCAGAGCTACAGGGTAGGCCTGTGCCAGAAACTGCTGCATTCCTCTTCACCCCAAAGCCAGCTCTCCTTCCAAAGTGCTTTCTCATTATTCGCAGGCACATTTTTCCCCACCACACTTGGCTCTTGTTTCTGTATTTCTATATGCTTGCTGCAGTTCAGACTCTCCTGCTCTGTAATGCAACTGTGAAAACACCTGCATTTTATTAATGCTGCCTGGAGCTGGGCCGGGCCTGGGCCGGGCCGCCGTGCTCCCGCAGCCCCCCTCCCGGCTCTTCTCTTCCACATGCTCAGTGAAGCAAAGCCCAGGGGTTAACCCTGTGTGTCTGGGTCTCTGTCCTGGAGATGTGGAGACCCATGAGGGGGTGTGGAGCCTGCAGAAAAGGTGGAGGTCCCCTAGGTCCTCTAGACAGCTTGGCAGGTGGTGTGGGAACTTCCCTGACTCCATGCTTCCCTTGCCCTAAACGTTGGCCTGTTCCTCTTGTCACTCCCCCTCACGGTTTCTCTTCAGAATTGGAGGACGTCATTCTGTCTTGCAAGGAATTATTGCAAAGTTCCTAGAGAAACTCCTAAGAAGGCTGTCCCTTTAAGCATCCACTCCATCCTTTCGCCTTTAGGAGCCAGTGGGACTCCCAGAAACCATTCCAGAAAAATAGCTGCTTTCCTCTTTAAAATATTTTCAATAAGGAAAGCATAAAGAATATAAAAATGGCCCATAGTTCTATCACCCTGAGAGTCTTGTTAACGTTTCTTTTAATACGACACATGCGCATTGCTTTAAAAAAAGAAAGAAAGCGTAGGAAGCGTAGGAAAGCTTTAGGAAAACAAGCGTAGGAAGGTACAACACAAACCTCGAGCTTCTGTCCTCTCAAACCACAGTGGCTCCTCCCAAAGATAATGGTCGCTAATGGGGAAGAATTTGAGTGTATACTGACATCTTTTTTTTATTAAAAATAAGTCTGAGATTCTCACCAAATCAGCACATGGGGTCCCCCTTTGTTCTTTTTAACGGTTGCATAGTGATTTTTAGTATGGCTGTATCGCGCTTAACCAGGGTCCTGGTGACGGGCACCGAAGACGCTTCCAGGTGAGAGGCTTTGCAGGCGTGGCTGCAGTGAGGGTCTCTGGAGATATGCCTTGGGCGTGTCTTCGGGGAAAGTCCTACCAGCGCAGTTGCGGTGTCAAAGGATGTGTTTATTTAATAATTTGTCTGCTCTTTTTTTTTTTTAAACAGTCGTTTGTTTTCCTGCCCTTCTCCATTTTCTTTTTCCGACCAGGCAAACTCCTAGTCATCTGTCAGAATCCAGCTCAAAGTGCACCTCCTCTGTAAAGCCTTCCCTGATTGATCCAGGAACCCACAGGCTCCCCCTTCCATGCTTTCCTAAGCCTGGTTTTAGCTCGCTTTAAAAAAAAAGTCTGCTCTCTATATAGGATCATGATACAAGCACATGGACACCGTTTCTCCTTGAGCACGAAGTGTTTTTTTTTTCCAGAGAGAGGGGAAGAGAGGGAGAGAAACAGCAATGTATGGTTGCCTCTCACATGGCCCTTACTGGGGACCTGGCCTGCAACCCAGGCATGTGCCCTGACTAGGAATCGAACCGGGACCCTTTGGTTCCCAGCCCTCACTCAATTCACTGAGCTACACCAGCCAGGGCTCGGGCACAAAGTTTTTGCCTTTTAGCATCTTTCTTTCTTCCAGGGGACTTGAACATCTATTTGTACACGCAAGTTCATAGCAGTAGAAGCAATCCAAAAGTCCATCACAGTTGGACAGATAAAATGTGGTCTATACGTCCAGTGGAATATTAGCCTTAAGTAGGAATGAAATTCTGATACATTCTATCTACGATACGGATGAATCTTGAAGATATCATGCTAAGTGAAATAAGCTAGTCACACACAAAAAAGACCAGTATTGTATAATTTCATTGACAGGAGGTACATAGAGTAGCAAATTCATAGAGATGGAAGGTAGAATGGGGGTTGCCCAGGGCTGGGGAGCGCAGGAGTGGGGAGGTAGAATTTAATGGGTACAGAGCTTCAGTTTAGGAAAATTAAAAGTTCTGGAGACGGGTGATGATGGTTGCACGAGAACATGAGTGTATGCAATGCCACTGACCGGCGCACTTAAAAATGGTTAAAATGGCAAATTTAACTTTTATTGCATATATTTTACCAAAAGAACAGTTTTTCTTTCTTCCTATGAAAATGTACTATCTCATAGACTCAAAGTTCCCGGCAGGCTCCCTCCATGGGTGGACGCGCCCATCCCCTCACCTCAAGGCGATGCTGACCCGTCCGGACTGGAGAGCACTTACCCTATTTTCAGATATTTCCAGGGAAGGGAGCCCATTACATTATTGGGCAATCTTTTCCAGTGTCTCAAAACCCCAGACATTCTTGGTACCAGGCCTTTCCTGCTGCACCTGAAGTTAATTTTTCCTTGGTCAGTAAGTGCTTTGTCAGGCGCTGACTCTTCACATACCCCCCCGCCCCCCCCCCCACCCCGTCACATCATCCCCCAACTTGAGAACCGAGGCCACAGAGGAACAGGCTGTTGAGCGGACTCTGAGGGCCTCGTGGAGCCTCCTCGGAGGCTCCATCCTCACCCGCACGTGGACGGACATTGCTGGGTTTGGATTCCTAAGCGGAGTCTGGCACACAGGACCCCGGGGCCCTGGGAGGTGCAGCAGTCCTCGGAGCTCTCCCCTCGTTTGGGGTGTGGTTTGCTGGGCACGTAGAGCTTTCTCCTCTCGGCTCTCTATCTGCACCCTTCTGTGGAAGGTCTTTTGATGACAGGGAAGAGTTCCCTAAAAGACAGGTGCAGAACTAGTGAGTCATCTCAGCGACCCCCTCTGTCCTGCACCCAGAGATCGTAGGGCATCTGAATCAGCTGCTTGGAACGTGTATCTGGCAGGCACGTTCCCACAGCATGGAAGATGCTGACCTTGTCAGCTTAGAAACATCAAAGAGCTAACGAGAGTGGAATGAGGGCTGAGAAGACCTCCTCACCTGGGTGCCTGTCGACTGCAGGCTTGCAGGGCCTGATGGGGCTGAGAAACCTTGTCACGAGCTTGGAGGAAGTGGAGGCTTCTCTGCTGAGAGGATCTGTCCCCAGCCCCCCTTCTGGGGCACAGGAAGGGAAGAGGGTGCTGCTAAACAGTGGCCCCATGCTCAGTGACTCAGATGTCACTGCTACCACAAAGGGAAATCTGTGTGGGAGTGAGCACCTCCAGAGACCTCACTCACCTGCCATTCGAGGACAATAACATCACTTTTGTGTTCCTGGGCCAGGCCCGTCAGCCCGGGAACCTTAGTCAATGAGCCTGTGTTGACATTTCTGATTTCAACTCATGTTTTGTATGTAGGACTCGGCCTCAGGAAGGAGCTGAGGCAGGAGGAAGACAGCAGCTCTAAGGTACTTCCTGCAACAAAAGCTGAGATGAGAAAGGAGAGTTCCCACAGGTCAGTCCAGTAGCTGGAGTGTCACGTGAGCTAGGTGATGGGCACTAACGTTAATACGGTTCCTGAGTCACAAGGTGGTCTCGGTCCTTTCCATTTCCCAGCAGCTGGAATGTCTCCCACAGCAAATTTCAGACGCCCTGGTAGAATTTTCGTTATGATCAGGTTGCTAAGGGGCTGTACTCTATCTATAAGCATTTGGAAATGCTAGTACTAGTGTTTGGTTGTTTGAGTTCTTTTTTGGGAAAAAAAAAAACCTGTGGTGTGTTTATTTTTTGTTGTATTTGTTCCTGTCCCACCCCTCAACCCCCAGGCTCACCCACTCAAATTGCTGGTTTCGGGAAACTCAAGACATCACGTGCTGCAGAATATGTGGGAAAGGTTGCCCAGGTTTTACAAGAAGAAAGGGACTGTCGTGGTGTTGATTGCCGTTGCATGGCCAGTACCTTGCATGTTGCAGGCATGTAGAGGCTCCAATGAATAGTTGATGAATCTTGAATGGAAGAAAAAATAGTCCAGAGAGTTCACTGGAGTTGTCTGAAATTCCACAGCAAATCAACAAGAAACCAGGAGAATCTGTCCTTCCAACTCACATGCCAGTTCTCTGCAAGAAGCCTTGCTGTGTCTCTTTTTCAGTCTCCTTTGCATGGCTTCAGGTGTCAGTTTGCTCTCCCAGGGAAAGCAGCAGCCAAGGCTGGGTCTTGAAGCTCAGGGCTGGCTTTGGGGCTGTGCCTCACACGGGATGGACAGGGCTCAAAGGTCTGGAAGAGCTGGGAACGTCTCTGATTTTGGTAAAATTGAGCCTTCCTGCAGCAATTGGCATAAGGATTGACTTGGTCTTTGGGATTGGAGTTCCCTTGGCCCCGAATTGCTAGGCAGCCAAATGTTAGGACCCAGGTCATCGGAGGTGTTTCTGGAAAGGGTCTTTTCCCAGCCTGGCCCCGTGGAGCTGCGGCGAGGGGGGCTGTCTCCTGTAGGACAGGCTTCAGAGAGCCCAGAGCGAAAGGGACTGTGCATCTGTCTGCCTTGTTCCTCTCTGTTCTCTTTCTTAAGGAGAAAGCTTCCTACTCTTTTTTTTTTGTCAGCAGTGTTCAGAAAGCTCCCTTCCCCGTAGACAACTGTGACTGGATCAGCATGTGAGTAGGAGGGAAATCATAACTTTCCAGTAGTGCTCTGAGCTTAGATTGGCCATCACTTTGTGTCCTGGTGCTGAGAACCGTGTGACTGAGAGCATGAGACAGAGGCAGTGACCGACCCAGGCTTTGGAACATCTGTTTGCTGTGCCTCAGTGTCTGCCCAGGAGCCTGTCGTCCAAGCGTTTTGGAAGGCCAGTCCGGGAAAACACCTGAGGTTTTAGGCAGCTCTGGTCCTTCCCCAGGCCCTGCTGTCGAGACTTCCCCAGAGTCAGATGCCCTTCACACAACTTACTGTTCAGTCTGCGGCCCAAACAGCCTAGGGCCTGACGGTGGTTTTGCAGAGGCCATCAGAAAAGCCGGCGAAGCATGAGCAGAAAAGCTCATGCAGCGTTCACAGAACTGGCCGGTGTGGGCTCCCACAGGTTCCCTACGGGACGATTAGCTCACCCACCTACAGTCCACCAAAGGGCTTTTCACCATCCGGTCCGTTTCTGTTCATTGGGGCTTCCCTCTTTACACCCTCTCCCACAGCCCCTCCTCTCCCTAAGCTCTTTCTGGGCACCATGTCGCTGCAAGGACCCTGAGACCTGAAACATCTCATGGAGCTTTTTTCAACCCAGGCTCCATCACTGGGAAGAGACTGAGAGCTTTTGCAAGATGAGCTGGGAAGAGGGTTGGACGAACACTGAGAAGTTAGGCCTGTTTCTTCTGTCTTTCCCTTTCCCCCTCTGGGGCCGAGAGACCGGGTCTTTTTTTTTTTAAAAAACATTTTTTTTTTACAGTACATTTTGGCAGGCCCCATTTTTTTCTGACAGAAAAAAAATAACAGGCATATTTTGGGCGATTACTCAACTGGGGTCCTTTGTGACAGGATACGCAGCTGCGTGACTAATGGAGCTGGCTTTCTCCTGGCTTCCTTCCCCTTTCAGAGCTCTTGTTTACCGCCCTATACCAAAAAAAAAAAAAAAAAAAAAAGCCATAAGCTACAGATTTTTATTTAAAAAAAAAATGCTTTGTGAGATACTCAAAGGCAATAAATCCTTTGGATATTCCATTTCCAGGGCTGCAAACTCCACGCCCTCTTCCACTTTTTCTTTTCAAACACACACGCTCTTGACTCATGACATGTGAATCTTCTTCTCCCACCCCCTCGTCCCCGCTTTCTTCTGCACATGTGTCCAGCAGATCGTGTGTGTATGTTGGGGGCGGGAGTGCGGATGGGGGGAGGGAGCAAGATGGGAACCATATTTTTGGTGCTTAACTCAGCAATTGCTAAAGGAAGGAATAATGACTTCCAGGGGCCTCGGGACCTTCTCCCCCGCCCCCAAGGCCTGCGCGTTTCCATAATCTGTGACAATTCTGTGCTGTAAGCAAAAGTTATTACAAAACGTGGAACTAGCTTAATGAGGAAGGGTATGTTCCAAACAGGGAGGGACTGTTTCTTCATAGAGGACATCCAAGTTTGGCTGGCTTTGAAATTCAGGGTCTTTGGGCTTCTCATGGAACTTGGGGAAGAGGCTCTCTAGTCTGTAGCGTCTGACAACTGGAACAGGCCTTTTGGTTTTTTTAGAGATCAATCGGCTTTTTATTTCAAAAGGTGTCTGGTTTATGGATGGGAAAAATTGACTAGCTCGTTAGGTTTGACAGAGACAGATTGATATAGATGAGGGGCAAGATTCGTGGCCAGGGATGGGTTTGAGCCTCCGTTGTGATCTGGAGCAGATCATTTAACATCTGCAGGTCTCAGTGGCTCCGATGCTACACTTAGGACCGCGTCCTCTCCTCCTAGGTTGCTGGTGAGAAAAGCGAGATGCTGGAGGTCCAGGCAGGGGAGGGAACTATAAAGCACGCAGTGCTCACTTCTCCTGCTTCTTCATCCAAAGAGCTGGCTCCGGCTTTGACCAGAGGAGAAAGGCTTGTTCTGTGAGAACCACGGTGTCATCTGATGAAGAGAGGGAGGTTATTTATACAGCGGCCCAGGACGCGATATTCCTGGGGTGTTTGTGGGGTCGGTATTACCTCCGAGTTTGCCTGTTCCCCAAGTGCTCTTCTGCACAGGTCTCAGAACCATAGCTTTGGTCATATTCCTTTCCTGCTCAGGAAACTGTCCCATCAAACCCAGACAAAAGACGCCACGAGCCCAGCTCTCCTGTCTGTCCTGTAGCTCACTTATGTCCGCACGCACTCTGTCCTAGAGAAGTGAGCCCTGGGCACAGTTCATGCTCTAACCCCCGAGCCGACAGTTTTCACTGGACATTGCTTGGAGGCCCCCTCCTCCTCTATCTTCCTTCTGGTTTTCTTTCTGCTCTTCTCTATTAAACCGTATTCATTTATCATTTCCTATAAAATGTCATCTAAAACACGCCTCTCCTAGAGTGTCCACTGACTAGGAATGCCTCACGTGGATGCTCCAACTGCCCTAGTAAAACCTAGAAACTATCTTTTTCACTCCCCATTACTTGAGTCTAATGATCTCAGCAAAGGCAGCTGACCTGATTTTGCCAGTGGGTAAACTGAGGCCCCAGCCAGGCAACTAACTGGTAGAGATCACACAGCAAGCCCTTGACACAGACAGGAATAGAAACCCCACATCCTGATTCCAGTTTGCCTGAAGTCTAAAGAGGTGCCTTAGCTTGGATATCCCAGAATAGCTTCTCCCAGGCTGACCAGCTGTGAAGTGATGTGTTGCAAGGGTTATTTTTTGCCTTGGCTTAACTCTTAAAAAAACAGCCCAAGCTCCTAAAATTGGCCTAAGAAAATCCATTTCTCACAATGTCATCTGCTTGCCAAGTTTAAACCTAGTATATTACATCATGAACGCCTTCGGTCCTGACTCTCAGCTTACACGATGCTCAGGTACCTGAGTTAAGTTCAGAAATCAGTGTATTGAAGGATACAGATCATTGAGTCACTCCACTGGACTGAAGCTGTCCACGTTGCTTATTTGGAGAAGTTGAGCACTGAATAATGTTCTCTTGATTTATGTGGACTAGGGCTAGCTGGAGCTACTCAACAAAGGGCGTGGCCATCAGGTGGCATGAGGTCCGCGGGGGCTGCTGGGAAGAGGGCTGTGGTTGGCTCGCATGGGCTGGTTATTACGTTTTCAGGAATTTTGCAAGCTGCTTGTTAAGCACAGCCATTATGACAAATTAAATTGTATAAACTTGTAATTAAATTATACTAAAAACCAAAAGTAATAAATACTGAAAACAGATCACATCCTAATTATGTTGTTACAACTTACCATCACCTATGCTCTTGAGTTATAGGTGCATGATATCAATATGGTGGAAATATGCATACTGCGCATCTCTTCCCGGTTCCACACCCAGTAACAACACACTGGTTAGCTTAAAACCAGCCGTGGTGAGAATATTCACACCACAGTAAATTCTACAAATCAGGGCTTGTTTTGTTGATTGCCTAGACTTAAGAAAGTGAGAGAGTAAATGCTAATAAGGAGATTAAACATAAAAGCGTGTTATATCTGTAGCAATGACATTGTGAATTGAGGTAATATTCTCTCAGCATTGAAAAATAATTATTTAATTCAGCAAAGAAATCATTCCTGTCGTTGACAAGTGAATGAAGTTCTGAAATACCTCCTTGTTGTTTCATTTTGCCTCACATATTAATGTAAATGAAATTATCCCCCAACAGTCATGTCCGTTCTACACATGGAAAGCCGATTTTTAGACATTTACCGTCATACTCCTGAAAAACGCCGTGCGTGGACCACTCCCTCAGGGTCTCGGCAGGAAGCCCATTGTTGTGTGCCTGCAGCCTAGCAGTCAGAGGCACGCCTGAGACACCACTGGGGCAGGAGATGCTAGTTGCCGGGAAGGGAGCCACACAGGCGATACCATTTAGATTCAGCAGCCAACCAGGGGTGTCAAACTCATTTTCACCGGGGCCATGTCAGCCTCGCAATTGCCTTCAAAGGGCCGAATGTGATTTTAGGACTATATAAATGTAACTACTCCTCAACAGTTAAGCGAGAGCTGGGCGCTGCCGCCGGGTAGAAACAAGTTGCCAGCCTGGATAAAACAAGGTACAGGGCCAGATTCGGCCTGCGGGCCTTGTGTTCGCCACCTGTGGACTAGCCCGTTGGATCAGGAAGGTAGAAAGTAAACTAGATAGGCTAAATTGAAATATACAACTGGATGACAAGGTCAGGTAGTAGAAAAACAACAATGACTTCTAAATTCAAGTTGAGGATTGATACCATATAGTCACAGTGCTTTAAAGTTCCAAAGGTTTTTCTTATACATGAACTCATGTGACTTCCAGAACAGAACTATTAGCTATTAGCATCATACCCATTTTACAGATGGGGAACTGAGGCAATAGGCGGTTAAGTAGTTCACCCATGATTACTCTTTCTACATAAATGGCTAACCTGGGACATGATGGGGAAATAGAAATAGCGCAGTCTTTGGGGTCAGACAGCCCTGGGTTAAAAATCCAACCTTGTCATTTATGTAACTTCGGTAAAGTTAACTTTACTTTTCAAAGTCTTGGTTTTTTTTTCACTTACAAAATGGGGATGATAATGCCTCAGTCACACATTTGCAGTGAGGATTGGTTTAAATGAGATAATAGGTACTAGAGCTTGGGAGGCCATCCATAAATGTCCATTTCCTTCTCCTTTCCGCCATGGTGTTTTATAATGATTTACATTTGATTTTGACATGCAGTATAAGACTCGTTTGGCTAACATACTCACTTTTATAATTGTAGTTTTTAGGATTAGATGAAATTACTCTGTGTGGTTTTAGGCCAAGCCAATTTGAGGAGGTAGGGGTGGGGACCGGGAGGAGGAGGGCTAGGCTAGGTTCAGGTTTTGTAAAGAGCGCCTTCACTCATTGGCAATTGGAGAGAATCCATACACCCTACCATGCTCAGCGAGGCCATTCTGTGCAACAGAGCTGGATCCAGATGGACTGCCCTTTTCTGCACCTGGGCCTCCATGTCACTACTGGCGGAAATGAGCAGGCTCAGCCTCTTACCCCTCTGTCCCCAAAGACACTCAGCCTCACCTCCAGTGTCTAGGCGGCCCTAGTACATCAGTCGCTACGTGGATAGTCTGTCCCCTGAATGGTTCCCTAGGGCCAGCCTGATTCAGGCCCAAATATCCCTGTTCAACTTGGTATTTTACATATCGTGGGAGCTCAAGGCAGTGTGGTATATTTGAAGATATTTCTGGAACAAGGGCCAGGAGATTCAGTTTGAGGTTCCTGAAATTTCATTTTGCAACTCCCATTTTGAGCCTCAATTTCCTTATCTGTGACACAGGAGCTTGCCTAGCTCCTTTCCAGGGTCAGTGCCACAGCTGAGTGAGAGAAAGTATTGAAAGTACAGGGCCAGCCTCTTAGGCTTGTCTCCAGCCTACCTTTGGGTCTGGGTGCTCTGCAGATCACTCACTCCAGCAAACCTACCAGGCCAGTGTGGCCCCGTGAGAAGGGCAGAGCTCCCCTGGCTGACTCTGACCTCCTGCTGGCCTGCCTGCAAGTGGAGACATAGTTCCTGGATGCTGGGTGGAGAGGCTTGTCAGCCAGTCAGTGCAGCTCAAGCGCTGAGCGCATGAATGGATGCCTGCAAAGCACTCCAGGCTCTTTGCTTGAAAGCCACTGGAGCGAGACAAAGAGTGCCTTCCCCTGCCACATTCCTCAGCCAGGGGCTCGCCCCACCTGCCTCACCCAGAAGCACCTGTGCAGGTGTGGACATGTACACCTTCCTGGACGCTGGCTCTACCCTGATGGTGTGTGATGCAGTTGCATATTCCACTCTTCTACAGCGACTTCCGCAACTGTCGTGTGACATGTAGCTCTGAGCTCCACAGGTCTGCTTCCCAAGCATCAGAGTAGAAGCCATAGACACTCTAAACCCTCCTGCCTGCTGGGAAATGTTTGGAAAGCTATTAAGGATGGCTTTAGGGACCTCCCTGGGCCAGTCTGCATTCCCAAACCAAATGCAGCCACTCCCCTTGTCCTAGCGCAGAGCCTTTGGTGTCCCCAGCTGTCACCCGGGTCTAGAGCCAGCCTGCAAGGAATGGGGTTCCAGCTTCCACTTGCTAGCTGTATGACCCCAGGCAAGTCGCTTTAACCTCTCTGTGCCTGTGTTTCCTCATCTCTAAAAGGAGGAATCATAATCATACTTACCTCACAGGCTGTCATGGATATTGTATGAGCTCATGCAGTTGAGTTACAAGTTAACATATGAGTTAACACAACTGTATGAGTTCATACAGTATATGTAAAGTGCTTAAACCAGAGTCTGGCACATAGCAAGACTAATTACAAGTGATAATAATCCTGTTATTATTAGTATCAGTTTCTATCAGTTATTATCCTGGTCCCATTTCCCTGACTTTCTAACCACAGCCTCAAGGCCCAGCCCCGTCTACACTAGGTTGGCTATGACCACGAACACTCTAAAATGAGTGGAAGAGAGGTCGCGTAAACAAGCTGGGACGGAGGATAGAGATTAGGATATGGCTCAAGGGAGGGCAGGGCAGAAGAGAAGGCCGTGGGAAACAGGATGAGGGAACAACACCTGGGCTGGCCTCTCAGAGGCCCGATAGCCCAGTGCAGTGGCAGAGTGTCTGTGGGATTGCTCCCCAGGCTGGGCTCTGCCAGCATCTACCTTGACCTGATTTTTTTAGTCACACGTGTACCACATGGCATAGAATGAATTAAAGTCTCTAGACTTGGAGTTCATTGAGGGTGAGCCCTCATCTTTGCTTTCCTCATGCGGGTGGGAACTCAATTGGCTCTTGAGTCGAACTGCATGAGAAAGTCAGTGTATTTACCGCTTACCTCCTGCCTTGACCTAGACTAGGAGGTTGAGAACGACTGTGCCCTCTCAGTCCCAACCCTGGGCCTTTTCTTTGCCCTTCTGTGCTGCCCCGTGAGGGAATCAGGGATGCCCTGGACACCCAAGCAAGGGGGAGACAGGAGTGCGATCTCCTGCCCTTTGTCCAGACCATGCCACCTTCCTCTGTCGTGTCTAACCTGCCCCGCGGCCCTTTGTGGAATCGGTGCCAGATAAACCCAAGGGACTTGAAATCTCCTCGAACTCTATCTCAGAACATCAACTGGATATTTTCAGATTTCCCCCAAATTCCCTCTAGATACTAATCACAACCCTGACCCTCAAGATATGGTCTCCAGGAAGGGGGACAGGAAAGGCCTAGCTTGGTGAGCTGCGGCCTCCCTTCCTCTCTCTCTGCTGCTTCCCTTCCCAGCCCGGAGGAGCTGCCCCCAGTCTACCTTCTGCCCTGTGACTTCCAGTAAAGTCCTGTTACCAGACTTCTTGGCGTTGCTTTTGTTATCTAAAAGAAAGGTTTTTGGATTTAGGAAATCTTTTCCCATAAGCCTCCAGCAACTCAAGAGAGTCAGTGCAGACCCTTGTGGCTGAGCAGTGGCCCCTCGTCCCAGGCGGTGTGCCTCCATAAGGAGAAGCCATAGCATGAGATGACCCACCGGAGAACAAAAACGCCACGGTTGGAGAGGATCATTGCATTACCCCAGAGTCGTTAGGAAATAAAACATATGACGTGATGCTACATCTGTATAATTTGACATATCATTTTATTCTTGTGTGTGTATATTTTAAATAAATGGGAAAGGCATATAACAAATGAAAGTGGTCTTTCTTAAATAGTGGAAATAAACATGATTTTCACCTCTTTTGATTCAAGCATGTTTTCTGATTTTCTACCATTAATATATATTACCTTCGAGTAAACATGAAAAGACAAAATTGATGATTTCTTACATTTTATGTGGCGTTTTATGTGATACACAAATACATATTTTGTAAATAAATATATAAAAATATATAAATAATTATTCTATATGTATAAATTCTGTATACCTCTTTATATAATTATATATTATAATACTTTATACAGATATTATACAATAATATGCACTATACATTAGTTTATAGGTGACTATTCATAGTGAAATACTGGAAGGCAGCACCAAAAAATACTAACAGTAGTTTTCCTGCTGTGTTTTTTCTGTATTTCCCAAGCTTTCTGCATTGAACATTTATTAATTTTTTAATTTGGAGAACTAAAACCGTGTGTTTCGTTTGGACAATACAAATTTTCAAGTTATTTTTACATCATTATTTTTGTTTTCCTGGTACAGCTTATCTGCTTGTCTTAGCACAAATGCAGGTGCAACATTTTTTGACTGATTGCGTTTAAACCACAGGTGGCAAACGCGAGGCCTGCGGGCTGAACCCGGCCCTCTGCCGTGTTTTATCCGGCCCGGCACCTTGTTTTCTACCCGGAGACAGCGCCGAGCTCTCGCTTAACTGTTTAGGAGTAGTTACATTTATACAGTCCTAAAATCACATTCAGCCCTTTGAAAGCAACCGCGAGGCTGATGTAGCCCCCGGTGAAAATGGATCTGACACCCTTGTTTTAAACGCTTGGCTTAGACCCTGCAATCACTACAGGACCTGATGTTTCAGTTTGGCCACATCGGACTTCTCCATAGAACTGGTCAGTATGGTTGGGCGGACTGTCAGTGAGCATCCAGAGTTGTTTACAAACAGTGAAAAAACACGCAGTAGAGACTGTTCTGGACTTCATTCCCATGCATGAAAAACTCTGTTGGGTAGGCTCTGCTTGTCTGTGTGTGAGTGTGGGGTGGGGAGAGCGCATGGAAGATGAATCCAGAGGACTGCTCACTGCCCGGAGGAGAGGAAGGTGGAACACCCTCAGAAGGGGGATTAGGAGGCTGCATCCTGGCTGTTCAGGCCCCTGGGGAGCTGAACACGATGATCTCATGGTTATTTTCCATCCCCTAAGATCTGTGGGACTTCCCTGATGCTTGTGTAGCTGTTTGTAATTTGTTCTTTGGCTAGTACTTTCTAGATTGCTCTGAGGGAAAACACTGATTTCTACATTTATACTCTGGGCTGTTGAAACAGCAGAGTTTTCAGTTCCTACCCTCTGTTTATGGATTTGCCTTAGGAACTTTAATCCAATATAAAAATGAGCTCCAGAGAAAGAAAGGTCTTAAATAGACTCTCCAGACCCTCTGGGCCCAGGTGGGCCATCCAAGGACTTGGACTGTCCTTGGACTGTCCCACACAAGGACTTACTCTTCCTGCTCCCGGCCCCTGCTCTGGGACTTCTCTGAGGGCAGACAGGCTCTCTTCTCTGCCTAGGCTTTTGAAATCCTCTGACGGAAGATTTGGTGTAATGGCAAATGTCATCTCGAGGCTTGAGAGTGTTTTTCCCTCATCGCCAGTCATCCTTTTACCAAGCGGTTTTAAATCCTTCCTCAGCATTAGGAAGGCTTGAGAAACAATAGAGGTTTCATGCTCTTGTCCAAATGGCATGGAAAGTTCCAGGGGCTAAGGGTGGGAAGGATGGGGAGGAGAACGAAAACAGAATGTCAGGATCTCAGGATGTCCAGCCTGAAATATTAGCCTCCGGGACTCACTGCTTCAAACATGTCACTGAGTCTATAAATACCGTTCTCATCACCTGCAGTTGTAAAACTCACATTGTTTAGCCCCCGGCTTTACGTTTATGGTCTTGCTTGATTGCAGCGCTCTGTTCCCTCAACCACCACCTTCCACAGTCCTCTGTGGGAGTCTAGGACCCTGGAGGCACTGCCTAGAAAGGGAAACCCATGACCCACTGCCCTCAAGCAGGGACCACCTGGGTCCACACTCAGTTTCACTGAACATTTCTACAGTTCTGGGTTCAGCATCTTGCTGATCACTTACATTCCTTTTTTTCTATAACCAATCGGAGTATTGCCTAAGTGTTCAGAGCACTGGGGTGGGAGAATCTTGGAGCAAGAATCCTGGTACCAGGTTGGGGACACATAGATGCAGAGAGACAAAGACCAACACATCTGCAAGAGAGACCACTGAGGGGCGTCTTCGATAAAGAAGCCAGCTGTGTGAGGAGACAAGTGCCTGAGCGGAGAAACAGAGGGGGTGTGGGCTCCAGGCTGCCCCGAGGTGTGGCCCGGAGTCGGGGCTGAGGGAGAGCAGCATGGAGCTGGACCACAGGGGGTGGGCAGTCTAGATAGATATTGTGAGTGGAGGGAGTGGCAGGAGCCGCACACTCCTTCCCGTGGAAAGAGCAGGGATGGAGCAGGAGAGAGGGTGGGTTTGTAGGTCTCGCCAAGGTGGAATTCAAGTGGGAGAGGGGATAGCAGGGCAGATGAGGAGCACAGGGCAACCTCACGGAGAACTTTAAAAGTTTCTTTTTCACTGTTAGGTTCCTGTGTGCTTTTTTTTTTCTCCAGATAAAAACATGCTACTAGCAATGGCTTGTCCAAACCTCTTGACATTTGCCTCAGACCTCTTCCTCCTGCCTTCTTCCTCATTTTGACTCACTAGTAAGCCCTCAGGCACCAAGCAACCCAGGATGGGTGGTTTGCCCAGTTATCGTGGGTGCCTCATGGGCAGTCCAGGCTGGCTTTTCCTTGGCAGGGAGTTTCATTTTGCCACCAGAGCTGGACTGGGTAGAGGCTGGATCAAGGCTTTGGGCAATGTCTCCACAGGTTACCATCTTGGGAGGGCCAGGGGCAGACGCCAGGAGCTGGCTAGCATCAGGGTACAATCTGGTAGCCACTGGAGAGACCCTCGTATTTGCAGGGTGTGTGAACCCACAGACACCTGCTTGGCTTGGCTCGCTTTGGCTGGGAGCATTTCCGGCTGAGATGAGCGGGAAATGGATGGCTGATTGAGAGCAGAGAGTGAGAGGGAAGAAAGGGTCTTCAGTGCTGAAATGAGATCTTTGTGAGCCCCCCATCTACACATGGACGAGGGCTGGCCTTAGAAAATGGCTCTGGCAACCTTGAGTCAGGAAGCACTTCAGTGGCCAATGAGGGTGGAATGGACCCACCAGGGCTGCCCCCCATGCTGTGAAAGGGAGGATTAAAAGGAGCAAATGACAGGAGAGCAAGGTGGACTGAACAATGAGACAGAGGATATGAAGGGTCAGGGTGTGAGAGTCAGAGCCATTGCTAGCGACTGCTGGGTCCTCGGAGCTCCTGGGGATGGGAACTGTGGTCGCAGTTCCTGGGCCCTTCCCATGTCTAGGCTCCTGGCCTGCTGCCCTCTACATGGATTTAAGAGACCAAGAAGCAAAAGTGAGGGAAGAAGGACTTCTCAGCAGAATTGCCCCATAAACAAAGACTTACCCCCACCAGCAGCGCTGCAGCAGGGGGTACACTTGCCACACCTCCCTGCCTCATAACCATGACTTTCTCACTCAGACTGTCCATCTGTCCAGCCGTTCCGCCAAGCCCCAGAGCCCCATGCTGGTTTCCTTTGGAAGAGCCCCAGCTCCTGGGGCGACCTCGGCAACAGCAGTGCCCACGATGGCTCCAGTCCCAAACTTCCCATCATAGGCAAGGGTTGGCCTGTCCCGTGGAAGTTAAAATAACACAGTGGCTGTTTATGAGCAAGAGCCCTCAATAAAGTCATCGGGACAGTTTTCTCAGCAGCATGTCTAATCTTCTCTGGCTGCCTTTCTGGGCTCTGGGCTCCCGATCCATTTCAGTTTTTTTTCTTTGACTCGTTCTGGGACTTCCATGCCATAAATCTGAGCCCCCTCCAGTGCCTGGTCCCATCAAGCAGGCAGACCGTTCAGAATTAGCTGTGGTCATGGTTGTCCAAACTGACAGGCAGGGAAACTGAGGCACAGCAGGCTACAGGGCCTTGTCCCACCTCCTACAGTGACCCAGCAGCTCGGCTGCCAGCAAGGCCCAGGGTTCTGGCTGGGACTTTGACACTGGAGTTTGTGGGTAAGGATGAGGGGCCTGTAGACTGGGCCACACTTGGCCGCAAATCCCAGAGCTGTGTGGCGAATGAAATTGCAATGGGTGTGTGTGTGTGTGTGTGTGTGTGTGTGTGTATCTGGCAAACTTGATGATGGTGTTTGAAATCCCATGCCTGGAATTTGACAAGCATAGAATAGAGATGGACCAGAAAACCCAAAATAATGGGGGAGCGAGAACAAAGAGCCTTCCCAAAGCCATGGTTCAAGCTGTGGGCAAATTGTCTTCCTGTTTCTCATGCAAAGCCCCTGTCCCCAGGCCCCAGGGGCTGGCTGGGCTGGTTTGGCCAGTCCAAGGCCGTGGCTGAACTCCTGATTCCAATCCCTCCTCCTGCCTCAGGCCTCCTTGGGTGCAGGCCTACGTGATCTGGAGAGAGGAGTCTGGAGGGGGGAGGCAGGGAGGCTGTTAGGGTTTCAGACACTTTCTAGGTGCCTCTGGGGACCTACATATTTCCTATGTAAAGTTCAGTCTGTTTGCAATTAGGCCTCTCTTCTTTGCTTATTTCCGGAGAGATTAAAAATAGCGAAATCAGCTTAATCTGGACTCTCTGAGATCAACAAGGCCACTGTTTCCAACAGTATGAAAATACCAAGTGGTCCCACCCACATTCATGGGTAACGCAGTGTGGCAGGCCTGGTAGGCTTTCTGTAATGAAGGAACCTTAAGTTGCATGAATTCTCAACAGATAAGACTCTGTTTTTGGACCCCAGCAAGGATACCTTCAACTAAAATGGAAGGGGTTTAGCCCTGCTGAGGTCGTGACATCCTCTCTTTTCTTCTAAATGAGCTCAAAACCATGAAAGTCTATTTGGGGAAACCCACCTTGGTTCAATTACTTCACCAGTTCTAGCCTTGCCTTAGGAATCTGGACACATAGAGGATCCTGGGCAATTTCACATACAATGTGCTGCTTCTGACCCATCACCATCAGCACAAGAGTCTGAGGTTGTTTCATCAGAGATGTCACCTGATCACCAGCCATCCTGGGGAGGAACACCCCCCATCTGTGAGATGGCTCATGAGCTGAGGAGGACCACGGACCAGAGGAATACTCCCTTTTTCTGCTCTATATTAGTCAGAATGGGAAAGGCTATGCTGCCGTAACAAATACACCCCCCGCATCTCAGTTGTCAGGCCATCTGAAGCTTGTGACATCAAGATAGCTGGAATTAGAATAATCTGGAGACAGAACTGAAGAGTTACTGAGCTGTTTTTAAGGACCAGCTGTGTAAGTGGCTGACATCACTTTTGTCCACATCCCTTTGGCCAGAATTCAGTCATATGACCTTGACCTAACTGCAAGGGAGGCTAGGAATGTAGGATTTTTGGTGCGGGCGTCATCAAAGGCGTTGACTTGGCATCATCAGCCATAGGCACTGAAGCTTAAAGGACATTCTCAGCAAAACCTCTCACGGGGCTGCAGGCAGAGTGGTGTTGTGCCCCGACAAGGCCTGCCGATTGTTCCCCCGCCATTCATTCTCTCCCGGCATAGATGTCCGTACAAAAAATGGCTGCTTCAGGGAGGTATCTTGGAATGTAACCCTGGGCAGAATGCCAACATGGAGCCCATAGCAGGTAACTCGAGAGAATACAAATAAGTACCTGAGTTATCAGTGTAAGTAGATGTGTCCCAGACCGTCAAAAGGCAGCGAGAGGCCCTATAGTTGACAGCACGGGAATGGTAATAACTTGTTTGCTGGCAGGCCCGGGCCACGGGAAATGTCGTCTTCATGTCTGCTTTACAGAAGGCTCTCCCACAGGCGGCACTCAGGGGCAAATGCTTTCTCCCATTGGACGTGCCTCGTCCCACAACCCCAGCGCTAGTCTGGCTGGATAAGGTCACAGCAGATTCGTCCCCAGCCACTGGGCGCCATACCTAGGGCTCCGGTGCTTCTCTGGAATGGTGGCTAGGAGGGGAATTCTGCAAACAGTGACAAGAAAACCGAGGGAGGTTTAGTAAGAACTGATTTACACACTCTAACAGCAACATTAGTAATGAGGCTTTCTGTCCGGACTGAATTGCGTGACCACGGATTTTCTTACAAGCCAGGAACGAATAGCGCTTTGCCAAGGGATGTTATTTCCAGTGTCCCACCTTGGTATCAGCCTAAGAATCCAAAGCTGAACCCTCACTAATATTCAAAATGCATTTGTGATGGTTAATTTTATGTGTCAACTTGACTAGGTTATAGTGCCTGGTTACTTGCTCAAACACTAGTCTAGATGTTTCTGTGAAGGTATTTTCTTTCTTTTTTTTTTTTTTTTGGTTGTGATGAACAGTTACAATCAGTTGATTTTAAGTAAAGCAGATGTGCCTCCATAATGGGTGTTGGCCTCATCCGAACAGCTGAAGGCTATAGAAGCAAAGGCTGAGGTTTCCTGAAGAAGGAGGAATTCTGCTTCTAAAATGCAACAGAGAAAAGTCTGCCCAAGTGTCTAGCCTTGGGACCCAAAGCTGCAACGTCACCTCTGACTTGAGTCCAGCCTGTCTGCTGCCTGCAGAATTCAGACTTGCCAGCCCTCTAACCCATGAGCCAACTCATATATGTATATCTTATTAATTCTATTTCTTTGGAGAACTCTGATTAATACAACCAGAAGGAAGCAGATTAAATTAAATATTTTCATGATTAATAGACGTTTTTATTAATTTGTAGGGAAAGGGGGAAAATTATAAGGAACTCTTAAGTTGTGATGGTATAAAGGAAGCGGTAGTATTTACTATTACATTAAATGCACAGAGTGGGGTCTAACAGACTAAACCAAATAGGAGTGGTGTGGTCTTTTAGTAACTTCTGACGAGGTGGTGTTTGCTGGGGAACTTCCTGTCTGGGTGCATCCTGGTGCTGCCTCCCTCTCATTGAAGTGTGTGATAAGCCTCTGTCTGTGCACCTGAGCCACAGACTGGGCTTGCAAATTATAGGCCTACTGTTGGTCCTGCCTCCTTTCTCTTAGTTCCATTGAAACTGTGTATGTAGTTTTAATCAACTGTCAACTGAGGCTCTTTGTTTGCCAGGGTCAGAAAAATCTGCTCCAAACTGCTCTAGCAAAAGGGAGAGCTAATGGTTCACGCAAGTGGGAGATCCAGAGTTAAGGTTAGCCTCAGACACAACTGAACTCAGAGCTACAATAACATGTTACCAGGGCTTGATTACTTTTTGTCTCTCAGCTCTGCGCTCTGCTTTGTTGGTGTCAGACGCAGGTTCCATGGGACAGAAAAATGACAGCAGTTTCAGGTTCTATATCTTTCAGAGTTGAGGTTCCAGGGAAAAGAGCAACTTTCTTTCCTGGGAGTCCTAGGGAAAGCCTTAAGGTATCTTTTTGGCTTTGATTGACCAGGTGCCCGTTCAGGAGAATGGACTGCACTGATTGGCTTAGGTCTACGTCATGTGCTTCATCCTGAGTTGGGGGTGGTGTTGGCTGCACTGGAATCTCATGGACTGAGAAGAGATAACAGTGTGGTATTCTCCAAGAAGAAAATTGGGCATGGGTACCAGAAAAGAGTGAATGAATTCTGAATTCTTAAAATGACAAGTAAGAAAGATGAAACATTCATAAGCTACTTATTTATGGGGACAGCGCCAGTGTGAAGTTGGTTCAGTCTGTTTTTGGCTGCCCCAGGGTCCTTGTCCATAAGTGCTTCGTACAGTTGCCACTGCCAGGGTGATGCCAGTTAGTGAAGTATTCTTAAGTCCCTTTGCCAATATCCAGCTCTATTTCCAGAACCTTATTATAAACACAGTTGGGGAAAAGGTGGGGGGAGTATATTTCTGACAAAGTGGTGTTTCCATTTTACACATATGACTAATAAGGAACTTGGCCAGGAATAGCTCTTTATACAGTTTTGGAAACCCTGGCCTAGACCATAAATCACTGAATCAAGCTCTATCCACATCCTTTAACTTTAAACTCAGTTTCTATCTTCCCTATATGCTGCCTGAGGGGCACAGCCACAGAAGTGCTGACATGGAGCGTCCAATGGTGTCAGCCCACTGGGACAGCGCCCAGGCCTGTGGAGAGGTCAACCTTTCCATGGCATCACCCGTAGCAGCTATCTGGGGTCAGGCAGAAACTCTGAGCTTGACCCTTCACTCCCTCCTCCTTGCTGTTTTGCCAATATAAGCCTTAAAAGTCAGGAAAACATCTCTGCGTTTCTAACTCAAGGGATTCTAGCAATGGAGGTCAGAGAGTGGGAAGTCACATGGGAGTATGTGGAAGAGCAGACATCTCTCCTGGGCGGGAAGATGCTTGCCCTTGGTGCCTCTACGTGAGTAAGGGGGGAAAGGGGCCGAGAGGACAGAGGGAGCATGGCAGAGCTTGAGGGGTCTCAGGAGAGAGAAATCAGTAGTGAGGAGCATTGGCAGGGAAAAGAAGTGTGTCTATCTTGAGAATCCGGGACCTTTCCTCATACATTTCTATTAGGATAGACACTCAGAAAACTACCAAGCTTCCAACTCAGGAGCCAGAGCATAACAGGGCAAGAGATGGCCCACAGGATGAGCTGACACATTAATGGTTCAACAGGGAAGGCTCGGTTGTAGAGGTTGGGGTTGGAATGGCAAATGAGTGGACCAATCCAATGTGATCTAACACAAGCAAGACAGAGCTGGTGGAAGATTCGCTAGCAGCAAATAGATATCTTGGGGCAATGAAGAGGGGAATTGTTCTGTTTTCCAACGGGGAGAGCTGTATCCCTCCATCTTGGCAGAATTCCCACATTTCACAGGACCTAGATCTTTGGGGAACATTGTTTTGTCCTGTGTCAGCTAAAAATAGTTGAGAGTTGAGTGAAATGTGACTGACCAGAGAACCTTTGCCCTCTATCAGGTTCAGCTTTTGGACAGAGTTAAGAGACTCTCTTCGGAGCCTAATTTTGGCAAGAGCATTGTTTGGGGGTGGGGTGGGGGTGGAAAGAAGCTCAGTAAGGGCAGGTTAAAAGGCACGGCATTTTTATGCCTTAAACATGTAGGGACGGTACTTTGTAGTTGAGGGACTTTAAGAGCATGCCAAGAAAGGATAGAAAAGGGGTGTCAGAATGTGTAGAACAGCTTCCTACTCAGCCATTAGAAAAGATGAAATACTGCCACTTGTGACCACATGGATGGATTTTGAGAATATCATGCTAAGTGAAATAAGTCAGACAGAGAAAGTCAAGACCCATAGACCCATATGACTTCCCTCTTATGTGTCATATAAACCTGAAAGCAACAAATGAACAAACAAGACAAACAAACAAGAAAAAGCTCATGGACACAAACAACGAAATGGTGGTTCCCAGAGGGAGAGAGGAGTGGGGGAGGGGGAGTAAAGGGTAAAGGAGGGTCAAACATATGGTGATGGAAGGAGACTTGAATTTGGGTGGAAAATACACAATGCAACATACAGATGATGCATCGCAGAATTGTACACTTGAAACCTATAAATTTTATTAAACAATGTCGCCCCAATAAATTCAATAAAAACAGCTTCCTAGAACATTGTTTGCTAAAAATTTCTCTTGAAGATAAGTAATAGAGTTGAAAGCCTCTCTAGCTACTAAAATAACAACAGCGGTAATGCTTCTGTTTTGTTTCTCCTGGAGTGTGTGGGCAGATTCCCTGAGGACCCAATTCCCTGGTGGCCATAGATGGTAACACCTTGCAGCATAGTGCTAACTTGTTCTAGTACCAAAGCAATGCCCTCAATGGTTAGATTCTTCTCAATAGTAACCTGGAAGACTCTCATTTACTGAGTGCTGATAATTGGTTTCATGATAAGTGTGATGCCACGAAACCAGACAATGGTAGAGAGAGAATTCAACCCTGGTCAGTTAGACTACAAATTCTGTGTACTTAACCCAAGTTAAGTCACCAACGCCTATACCGCCTAAGTCTTTAAGCAACATGATTCAAAATATGAGTTCGTTAGTCAGCCCATGGCAAGAGAGATGACATATTCCAATGGGGGTAATTGAGAAGAATTTAGAATTTACGGTACTTACAGATATAAGTAAGGTTAAAGGAAACTAACAAGGCATGGTGAGGTCCACCAGGGCTAGGACGAGTGAAAGGCATGAGAAGCCATCCAACAGGATCCACGGCCTCAGGCAGAGGGACAGCAGAGAGACACAGCTAAGCAGGGGCCAATAGAGAGACACCAGGGGAATACATACCCTGATCATACCACACCCTCGTCTCTCTTGTTAATACCTCCCATTGACTGAACCCAACTGAAACTAGAGAGCAAGGCCGCTCAGTGATGCAGTTCTCAAGGTCAGGGGCACAGAGCAGGGGGTAGAAGGACAAGAGAGGGAATCTGAAGGAGCAAGTAGACATGCCCAGCATAATGAGTTAACAAGTCTGGCTGTTGGAGGGTAGCTTCTGCTTTCTTCTACAGGCAAAAGGATTGCTTCTGAAGACGTAAGAAACAAAATACTGATGACTAGGAATCAGCGTGGACTCACCATGAAGAGAGATGGTCTGCCAGTTGCACTTGGGGGCAGGGCATGGCAATCCTAAGTTGGGAGCTCATGGCATTGCAGTAGGCGGCACTGTAGGTACCTTATCGGTGCTATTAGGGACAGTGTGGGCTGGAAGGCAGCACCAGTAGAGTGGCTGGGGATGTGCTGAGTGGAAGGCCCTGTAGTGCTGATAAACAGAAGAACATCAGCCTGGACGGATGGCATCATCCAGTGTCCCAGTGCTCCCCCATGGTCCTTACATTTTGACTGTCCCATCAGAGACTAGGAAGAACTTTTAGAGGTCAGACTTACTTATTTGCTGTTAGAAGGCTCTGTAGCTCATACCTTGGATAACAGAATTAGGATCCTCAAGATCTCAACTTTGGATTAGTTCTAATCAAATGTGACAATGAAATATAATTTGAATGCACATCTGAAACCTTGGGGGCTAAACAAATGCAATTGCGCATGTCTAGAATGGGGGCAGTGTGAAAGACTTGGGGGTTTGTGTTGATATTAAACTTGGCATGAGTCAATGTGCTTGATTACCAAGAAAATTGGTGCGATCTTAGGTGACATTAACTGAAGAAGAGCATCGAAGATTAGAGAGGTATTTCTCTTGCTGGACTCTTTACTAGTCTGTCCCACCTGGAATGACATGGCTTTGCTTTTAAAGGAGAAGCACAAAGAAACTGTACAGCACATGGGTGAGCGGGCCTGAAAGCATGTGACATGGGGAACATGTGAGGGACAAGCAGAAGAGACAAATAAGAGAGGTCTTTGACTACCACCAAGATGGTCATGTTGAAGAACCTTGTCCACGTAGTGCAGAAAGCAAATACCTTAACCATTGGGGTGAGGGCTGAAGGGATACAGATGGAAGTTCAACCTACTGGCTGTCAGACTGAGGTGAGAGGTAGTGAGTTTGCTCTCCCTAGAGGTCGTCCAGCCAAGGGCTTTTGGAGGGGAGACTGAGGTATCAAGTGAAAAAGAAGGCCATACTGCTTCAAGGGATCTCTGTTGGATCCAAATGCTTGGCCACATGAGTGATGTTTGCATACTGTCCCTCCTTCACACTGACAATCCATCATCTGTGGTGACTGATGAGGGAGCACACCTAGTGACTACTTGGAGACCTTTTGGAATGCAGCTTTCCCAACGTAGTGGCTTTGGGATTAGGCAGACCTGGGTTTGAGTCTCCTCTTGGCCCTTGTAGCTACAAGATCCCAGACAGGTCACTTAGCATCCAGCCTCACTCAGCTCCTAGGTGCAGGCCCTGGGCTGGCACCAGGGCTTCAACAGTGAGCAGTGACCAGCTGTCTCTGTCCTTGGGGAACTTACCGCCCTGTGTCCTTCTCCGCCCTGTAAAATGGGAATGATCACTTCTACTCTGTAATGTGTTGTGGGAAATGCGGGGACTAAGAGGTGGGAGCCTGGGGTTAACCAGAATTGGTTCCCTTTCCATTCTGTTTTTTGCCAGAAGCTGAAAGCTGTGGACATTGGCAGGAAACCATCGGTGCCCAGAAACCCTCATGGGCCCTTGTGAGAAAACTGTCTCCCTCTTTCCTTCCACAAGGTAGCTGAGCATCAGGCTTGCTTCTCACTCTTTCCTAAATGGCAGCCCCAACTCCACAGCCTGCACTTGGCTCATGCCTGCCCTCCGCCCCCCGCTAACTTTTCCTTGGAGACATAAACCACGATTTGGTGGCAGTGAAGGAGTGCGGGTGGGGTGGGGAGGTTGGTGGCAGTAGTAGGTAGCCACTCTTTCTTAGCAGGCAGGCCCCCAGCCCCCTGTTTTTGTGGTCTTGGGTCCTAATTCTACAGAGTTCTCAATGTCCCGGGTCGGGTGGGAAGCCTCCTACTTCTGGATTCATGATTGGCCTGAACAAGTGGGTATTCCACTTACTTTTCCAGGTTCAGCTTAAACGCTGCCTCCTCTGGGAAGCATTGCCTGATTTCTCTGTCCCCTGAATATTTGTTGCCACCTAACCAAGCACTGTCAAGGGTTAATATCCTTTCCTTTGTCACTCTGCCTCCCCTACCACAAGGCAAGCCCTCCAGGGCTGGGACCTGGTCTTCTGATTTTCTGAATCCATCATATTTTTTTAGTTTCATTTAGGGGAGACAGTGGGTCCCCAAGAAAAGCTTGCTGTTTGATTCATTTTCAGGCTTCCTCTCACAAATTGCTTTGTTGAGAGCAGAAGGAGTAAACAGCAACTTAGCATTCGTTAATTCATCTAACATTTTGCAAAAGTCTCAAACCCATTAAAACCTGCCCATAGGCAGGCCTCATGTGTCTGACAATGTCGCAAGATTTAAAAAGTCCTGGAGATTTTATATGAGACTCTGAATTTCTGGGTTGTCTCAATTATTCAGTTGAAATGTGTTGTGGCTTTCCCCTTTTGATGGGTCTGCTTTATTCAGGTCACGGCCATCTCCCCCTTGCTTCACTCCTTTGCTTCACTACCAGCCCCAGTAGGCATTGAGTTTAGTTTGAGAACTACTGACATCAATAAGAATCTTAGGAAACTTTGAGCTTAGAGACAGCCAGTTTCCTGGGTTCACTCTCTGACCCACTGTCGGATGTGCTCCTTCAATACCCAACTCAACCCAAGATTCTTTCTCTCTTTGCAACAAATCCTAATTCCTACCATGGGTGCCCACTGCTCCCATCGGTCCTGCTGACAGTTCTGGAGGCCCAGGACCCTGCCCAGCTTGCAGGGAGCACTAGGTGGGCAGGTGTGTGGCCCAGCAGGGCAGGGCTCCAGGTTGGGTCCAGAGGGCCCCAGCAGCTGCTTCCCATGTGTCAGTTCCCAGGCAGAGGGAGGCTGTTTGGAGAGACCACCCACTCAAAGGCTGGGCTACTTCTCTAGAACCTCCTTTCAAAGACACCCTGGGATGTGACCCTCCGCTTGGCCCGGTGCAGTGACCTGAGGTTGCTCACACTCTCGGGGCAGTAGGGACCCTGCCGAGGTCCTGTTTCCTGCCCTCTGCAGGCCCAGATTTCAAAGCTGTCCATTCACTCTTCTTTCTCCTCCTGCCCGCTTCCCGCCCTCTTCTCCTCCCCAACATTCTTTGCTTCTTGTTTATACTGCAGAAAACATCTGCGAGAGTAAATGACTGAGATGAAAGATCTTGGCAAAGAGCTATTTTTCTTTGCTTGGCTTGAAAGGGGGGAGATGAAGACTTCAGCCTCCCCCTCACCTCCCCCAGTGTGACTCCCTCCCCCACCTCCCCAAGAGGAGAGAAATGGGATCTGAATGAAGACAGACCAGAAGGTGGCCCAGCCGGCCCCAAGTCCCCAGGCAGGGGAGATTGTTTTTCCAGTGGAACGGGCTGGCCCGGAGGAAAAGGCTACGCCGAGGGTGGAGGGGAAGGAGATGGAGCATGCTTCTGCAGCTGGCTCTGCGCAGTGTTTTTCCTGCGGGCTCCCCACTCTGCCTTTACTCCAGGCAGCATGGCCACCTCTGCCTGTGGCAGACTCTTTGTTCTGGGCTCTATGGCCAGTTATGGAGGAGAGACCACCCTACTGGTTCTCTGGCTCTCCCCTAATTGCTCTTCTCTCTTGATGGCCCTGCGATGTTTCAGAGAGTGACAGCCTGGGCTTCACACCTTCTCTCCCACCTCGAAGGAGCTGTGTGGTTTCGGATGTCAGTAACTTCTCGTATCCTCAGTTTCACCATCTGTGAAATGGGGATGATAATATCTAGTTCACAGAGCTGTAGTGAAGATGGAATGGTATAACAAAACCTAGCACATAATAAATACTTAATAAATAAATGGTGATGATGATGGTGATGATGAAGGCTTGGTGGGATGTAGGGTGGGAAGGAGGGAGAAAGTTAATGCTGAGCTTTTTGGTGACTTCCTAAACCTCCATCTTCTGTCTGTGGGTAGAACTGCATTCTTTCTGCCCTCCTCTTTGTAGAGGGATGGGGATGGTGAAGTAGTGCTCCACAGATACAGTGGGGTGGAAGGGTGATGGGGAGACAAGGCTTTGTCCTCCTTGGCGTAGTCAAGGCCATTGACTTTGTGTCTGTTGACTCCCTGGCACTTGCCAGTTCTTCTGCCTGGTCATCGTCACTAGTGGAGGTAGGTCAGTGGCCCTTGTCATCTAGATGAACCCTGGTGTCATGCACTATGAGGACAGCTGGGGCTGAGTGTCCTGGGCCCCCGGATTCTTGGTCTGGCAGCCCCTGTTGACATACCATGGTGGTACCAGGCTTTCTAGGAGGTTGGCTCAGAGGCTCCTACAGAAAAGGGCAGAGGCTGTGGCTGCCTTGAGCAAGCAGACGCTCCCACCCCGACTCACCTGCACCTGATCCGGAACCACCAGCCTTTTCCACGTTGCCCAGCATTCCTTCTTGTGGAGGCCCACACTGGCCGTGGGCTTCTTGGAAAGGGCAGGGACAGATCGTCAGAGGAGCAAGGCCAGGCCGTTGTCATTCGGAAAAATCGTCAGCAGATTCTTACCAGGATAGGACATGGGACAGATAACTTTTAACTCAGGTACGGGAAGAAGAAAAGTTGGCACACAGGTATGGCTTAGGAGAAAAGCAGCAGTCAGCCGAGGACCAGGGCAGGAAACTTCCTCTTGGCCCCAGCGTCATCCACCCTGGGTCCCGCAGTCTCACCAACAGAATCCAGGGACGTGGGTTCATGGGTGGTCAAGCTGGTGGGTACAGAGCAGAAGGCCCACGCCTGGCGACCTGCTCCGAGGCTCCCAGACCTGCCCTGTCAAACCTCCTAGGCACACAGGCCTCCCTGAGTGGAGAAATACAGGCTCAGGAAAAGGTCAGATCTGTCTCCTCGTCCTAAACTCAGAAGCCTGAAGCCTGCGTTCAAGCCTCTGCTGGAAGAGCGGAAAGGGTGCGCGCTGGCCACGGCAGCTCCCAGCTCGCCTCTGCTTCTGAGCTTGGCCCCCACCCGGCTCCCTTACTATTATTATCAATAAAGGGCGCACCGACTTCCAAGAGTTCAAGCCATACAGGCCAGTCACGCAGTGGTAAGTGTAAGTTATAGTGAGGATATGAACCTGGGTCTGAGTGGCTTCAAAACCTTAGTGTCTCTTCCTTGCTACACCGGCACTGTCCAGTAAGGGTGTCACTAGCCACAGGTGACATCCGCACGTGACTTAATTAATTAAGCAAACAGTTCATTTCCTCAGTCACACTAGCTACATTTCAGTGCTCAGTAGTCACCTGTGGCTAGCGACTGCCCTGTGGACAGTGAAAACATGGAACTTTCCATCTGCGTAGAAAGTTCTGTTAACACCGTGATCACACTGTTTTATCTATCCTTTTATTGCCATGCTGTTTAAATCATTTTACCCAGGTACATCTATCCTCCAAACACCTGTACCTTCTCACCCTACCCTGTCTGTCCTCAAGGAAAGGGTGGGAATTGTCCACGCTCTCTGGGACTGAAGGGGCGTACGGCAGAGCAGAAGGACGAGTTCTCCACGAGGGCCGGATCCGGGAGTACACCTGTGCTCCCGCCCCTCTGCATTTCCTACACTGTGTCTGTGCAGAGTTAGGACCTGGCTGGTCCCTCCAGGCTGGAGGGCTTTGGGGCCTAACTCCCTCACCCACTGAGGCGGGCCCAGAGGTCACTCTGCCCACCTGCGGTGGCCCTTTCAATCACCTCACTCTCTGAATAGGACCCTGTGAGCGAGCTTTGTACGAGAGCGTAGGAGAAAGGGGCCCTGTCTGGGCGTCCGGACGCTGCCCTGAGCCCCACACAGAGGGCCGGCCTGTGCGGCACCACCCGGGGTGTCGGGTGGGAGGAGGCAGCGAGCCCCAGCATCACACATCCGCCTCCCTGTTCTGATCCTGGCTTGTGTGTGATGGACCGAGATCCTCAGTTGTCCTCTTGGGAAGGGAGGGGGAGGAAGAATATCAGGATCAGACGAGGGTTGGAGAAGTTGCCAAGGGATTTTGTGCACCGTGTTACCTGAGCCACGCAGCCATCCTTGGAGGTAGCTGAGGCCCCCGTGGTCATTCCCACTGGTGGATTGGGATGACTGGGGCGCATGGAGAAATGTGACCCAGGTCGCCCCCCTAGGTCACAGAGGAGGAGGCTGCCTGAAGCCAGGTGAGCAGTCACCTGGTCCCTCAGAGGACCTGAGGGACTCAGATCTGCACTGTCCCGCCCAAACTCCCTTCACGCTGTGCTGTAACTGTGGGTTCTTTGTCACCTGGGGCTCCCATTAGGCAGGAGCCTTGTTCTGTTCCTTGCTAAAAGCCAGTGCCTGGACCGTGCCTGGCACTTAGAAAGCCCTCAGCAGCATAAGATGGACAGCTGGGATTGAATGTGCGTAAATGCGTGGGACAGAAGTGTCACCTGGCTTCTGTCTGCTGTGAGGCTGTTACCTCCCAGAAGGAGAGTTGATGTCAGAGTCTGGGAAAGTGCCATTTTTGTCCTTCCTTTACAAGGCACCAGGACAGAGAGAAGAGATAGGACTAGTTTGTAAAACCAGGCCTATTGATACGCTCGGTGCTCCCACATCTTCGGGACCATCTCCACCTCTTCTCTGGCCCCTTGGCCCTGGCCGTTGGAAGCCAGAGGCTCCCTCCAGGGGCTGACTTCCGGTGAGGACTCCCTGGCAGGCCCAGGGCTGGGCGGAGACTGTGTAACTGGAGTGGGAGCTGCGTGTCAGAGGGGACGGGCTGCACAAGAAGACCTCAGCCAGGATGAAATAAATCTGCCCATCTCCCCCCACTTGCCTGCCCTCTCTCCCGACCTGCACAGGTTTGCAATTCATCCGCCGTCCTCAGATGCTGTTCCTGCTATCAGATGATGAAAATGGAGATTCGTCTTGAAGTAAGAAAGAAGTAGCTCGCTTTCCCCCTTCTCAGTCTATTTGAGCCCCTCCCTCCCCCCTCACCATGTGTTCCTGAAACCTGGGGCTGTTCCAAGTCCTAAATGTGCTGGAAAGTGTATCCCTGAGCAGCTGCGAACCTGCTCAGGCTGCAGTGGCCTGGGGTGAATCAGAAACCAAGAGATAGGCAGGCTAACAAAGCAGCCCCTTGTTCCCGCATTGAGAGAGATCACCATCAGCGCTGGGGCTCCTGGGAGTGCGGGGCAGCGAGCTCATACACACTCACACACACACACACACACACACTCATCCGCACACACATACCCCAGCACTCACACCCACCATTTACCTCCTGGCACCGTCCACCCACCTTGCCCCTCAGAGGAAACACTGGGGAGACATGTTCCCTTGCAGGCCTGAGGCCACTGTGACTGGCCAGCTGGGCTAACCTCTCTCTAAGTTGAATCTATCCCAGTCTCCTACTCTTTCCTTTCACACTAGCTTAACTGGGAGGCAGGGAGGGGAGGCGGGAGGGAGGGTTTGCATGAAACCAAAGGAGTGGGCTTGCCTCAAAACTTTGCACTGAGTTAGGGACAATGAAGAACAGTGGGATGCACAGCCAAAGGGACGTCTTAGAGCCTGAAAAGGTTTGGGAAGACTATTTGCAGACACCAGACACCCTGAAAAAAAGAATTTGCAGGCAAGTCTCAAGGCAGGCTTGGTCACGAGTTGGCAGCCACTCAAGGCCGCGGTGGAGTCAGGGGGCCTTTCCATCAGGCCTGATTACAACCACTCGCAGTCCTGGCCAACTGCAGGCAGTAAGTGCCAAGTGCCCACGGGGGTCCGAACCACCCACAGAAGCGGCCCTATTCACACTCACCACATCCTGGCGGGGCGGAGGCAGTCTCCTCTGACCACAAACGGACAAACTGAGGCTCAGAGCCACCTGACTGCCAGTCACTGGCCGTGACAAAACTAGAAGCTCAGCTTTGGGGCTTTACCCAACTCCTAATGGTTGGATTTTTTCCACCAGGTACTTCCCATGAATCTTGTCTAAAGGCGGGGGAGGGAGAAGGATGAACAAAAAACTCCCCAATGTAAATGTAGCCCCCAAACCTCATCTTCTCATGTGAGGTGGGCGCAGCCCAAATTCCAGAGTGTTTGCCGGCTTTGAAAAGGCCTCAACTTTAGGACTGACGCTGAAGGGCTCCACCCACCCCAAAGCATCCAGGTCATCTGCAGCTCTATTTTCTCTCTTTGTCCCTCGTTCACTGCGTGTTGTGTCTCAAAAAGAACTCTCAAATCCTTCCTCCTTTCTCCACCCCCTCTCCCCAGCACCACTGCCTTAATTCGAGCTCACACCTTCTCTTCCTGAACTACCCTCATAGCTCCTCCTGGCCACCGTCCTGTTGTGCCAACAATGGACCTGCTTTGGTGCTTCCCATCTTCAAAATCTCCCTGTTTTCTCTTATCCCCAGGATCAAGTGCAAGCATCTTAGTCACACAAGGCCCTTTATAAACTGGGGCCAGCCCCGATCTGTCCTCATCTCCTGTTATTTCTCCCCAGGCACCCACTGTACCAGGCACATCGAATTTTTCTGTTGCCCCCGTGCCTTTGCGCATGCTGTTCCCTCTACCTAGGATAGCCTCCCTCTAATGCTGTCTCTACCCAGGACACTTGTACCCACCGTTCAGAACACAGCTCAAATGCCCTCTGACTCCATGCGCAGTCCCGTGCTCATGTCTCTACTATACGACTTCTTGGAATTGTAACCGTCCTTCACTGTTGTCCAGCTTATCAGACAAATGGTTCTCACCCCTGGGGTGATTTTGTCTCTAGGGGATGTTTGGCCATGTCTAGAGACATACTTGGTTGTCACAACTTTGGGGAAGGGTGCCATTGCATCTAGTGGGTAGAGGCCAGGGAGGCTGCTAAACATCCTACAGTGCTCAGGACAGCGCCCCCCACCCACCCCCCAAGAATTACCCAGGCCTAAGTGTGAACAGAGCCAAGGCTGAGACACTCTGCACTAAGATGTGTGTCTTCTGAGGTGAGCTCTCATCTGTATCTTTTCAACGCTGGGCCTAAGGAGGTATGCAATAACTGTTTTTTTTTTTTTTTAAATAAATAAGCGAACAAATAGTTTTCTCTACTCTCTATCTGTAGCACATGGGTCACTTCGAGACCACTGAGTTAGAACTTAAGAAAGCTGACTGATAGTGAACAAGTCTGTTGAAAAGGATGGAATAAAATGCATATGTGAATCAAAGTTGGATTTAGAAAAGGATTGATATTAACTCACTGGAGTGGATCTCAAACTAGTCAAGAAGACACATTGCTGTTTCACTTCTTTTTTTAATTAAGCAGGGGCCTGTGATTGAGAAATAGTAGGTGAATTCCTCCAATAAACACACACAGCAGGAATTAAACCCTTATTAGGGCTGAAAACTCAAGGCCCAGCTCCACAACCTACCCAGGATCTGGTCAACTTGGAGGTGGTACAGACAGAATCCGTAAAAATGATCAAAACTCCAGACACCTAGCCCTGATGAAGAAAGACAAAAGGAATTGATATTATTTGACCTCAAGGAAGTGATGGCTAAGGTGTATCTTAGGAGCTATTCTCCAGTAACACAAGAGGTTGCTACATGGACGGCGTGACCAGCTACTCTTGGAGCCCAGGACCCAAGAAGAAGAAGCCAGTGAGGGGGATGGAGGTTAAATGTTTTCTGGATGGAGCAAGTAAGTGAAGGAGTGGCAAGGACTTGTGGAGGCTCATTGCTGAGGGTCTGAGAGGACTCTGTGTCCCTTGCCTCTTCCTTAGGTAATATCCCTACTTCATAACTAGCATTGTCAGAGAGCTGGGGAGAGGGCTCTCCAAGCACCAGGCCTTGCTTCTAGAACTTTCTTAGAACTGGGAAAGCAGGAAAGACAGGAGGAGCCTGGGAGGCTGAGGGCAGGAGTATCGGGCAGAGAAAAAAAAGGTGAGAAAGAAGGAGAAGGGAAAGAAGAGCAAAGAGGCAGCTGGAAAGACATCAGGAAAATGTCGGGGCCTCAGCATCTGGAAAACAGGCTGGGCGCTATATTTAGACTGCCATGACTTGCAATAATTTGTGTGAGGGGGAAAAAGGAAAATGTGAAGTTGGCGTCGTTTTGGGGAGGGAATGAGTTATAAGAAAAGAATGGTTGATAGGGGAGAGCAGTTTCGAAGCCTCAGTTTTTGGACCTTAGGAAAGGACATTGGAACAGCGCCGGCCATCAGGAGTGAGTGATGGTGTTTACTCAACCTAATGTAGCTCATGCCCCTGGCCCCAGACAGGCCCTGTGCTCCCCACCAAGAATGTGGGTGCATTCCTGGGCATGCCAGGCAGCCCGTGTGCCACAGCACCAAGACATGTCTATGATGATGCAGGGTGTTCTCAGGGGAAGTGAGGGCCAAGCCAGGGGCTCTGCGTGGGGGCTCAGGGCTACGTGAGCAGCACTCTGCAAATCCTAGGAATTTGTATACATTGCTGAGGCCTTTCTCCAGCTGGATTATAAATAGAGGATTAGTTCAAAGGCAGGCAGCCTTTTAAAGAGATGGTGCCAAGTGAAGTCTGCAAACCAAATACAGTAAAACCTCCTTAAGCCCCTATTGGTTTATTCCAAATAGCATATACGTCAAAGCAACAGCATTTCCCTGGCTGAGTAGGTGCCTTATTTTCTTTTAGGGAAAAGTCTAGAGAGTCCAAATGGAGCTACAGTAAAACCTCACCTATCATTCTAGATACTGGAACTTTCCAGCTAGCTAAAGATTAGCCCTTTGAAACATCACATTTAAAAATTTAATTATTTTGGAGGGAAGCCTTTCTAAAAAAATGTCACATACTGACCGGGTTTTAAGATAGGATATACAGATCTTAACTTAACATTTTTGTTCTGCTTAGGGTCATTTTCATAAATTCAGTTACTGTGCTATTTATTATTCTAGTAGCCCTCCAACCTTTGAGATACGTGGTCATTTGTCTCTATGCTAAGTCACTTCATAGCACTATGCATTTGGGGTTTCTAGGTCTACTCTTTATCAGGCAGCGTGTTACTTTACCTGTAGTGAACTCATGACCCAACTTTTTCTTAGTCTGTTCTAAGTTGAGAAACCAGATAGGCAAACTCATTAAAATTCTGTGTAAATAGAAAGTAAATAGATTGTGAGTCAGGAACTTAGCCTTTTCGATCCCTATAGGATTTATCCAGTCTTTCTTAGAGGGTAATAGTTCATCCAGCCCTCTGGGGACAGTTGCTTTGAATTATATGCTACTTTAAGTAAACCAATATGAGCCTACACAGATAATTTTGGCTGCTTAGACATCCCTTGGCGCATCTCCAGGTTCTGGTCTGATTTTAGATAGTGAGGTGTCTGGGAAGTTGTGTTTTGGGTAGATGAAACCCTTCCATATTCTGAAATCTATGTTCTCAAGGCCTTTCCTTGCATTTGAGTTAACTGGGCTTTTTTTTGCCTGCCTGTCTTTGAGACTGGTAGTGTGATTAAACCGAGCACAGGAAAAAGACGGTAAATAGCGCTCCCACCCTCTTGTTCATTAATGTCTTGTTTTCTATATCCTAGGGGATTTCTATAAATGGGGATTTATGGCAGGATGCTGAGCAGAAGAGCCACATGTAGCATCCAAGAATGGGAGGACAGTGACTCAAAGGTATTGGGGTTGTGTGTTGATTCGGGGAAGCCAGTAGAAACTGGATAATCAAAATGGATGAAAACAGGCCAAGCCAACCCGTGAGGGCCAGGGTCCTTGGGTTGTTTTGGCATCTTCTGGTTAAGCAGGGAAATTCTGTCTGTGGCCAATCAGCTTTGGTGCTTTGTAAAGCCCTCAAATGGCTGATCTCCCATCAGCAAAGATTGGACATTACTGACAATAAAATTAGGCACCGACAGGGCAAGTGACTTCATATTTTCCTACGTCAACGGCCCCAGAGGCCCTGTAGGCCAGGCCTTGCAGCAGGAATAGGCTCACATTATTTCAAAGGGTGTCCTGTCGAAGAGCCTAGGGTCAAACTTACTTTGTTCTCATATCACTGTGGCCAGTCTGACACATGCTGATCTGCAGAAAATCTGCCCTAAGTAGCTATGTTCTAGAGCACATGCCCCACATCTTCTCCTCACGTGACCAGGGCTGGGAACCAGACCCCAGGGTGACCCACCCATGATGAACAATGATTGGGTGGCCTGGCTCAAAAAGATGAGCTAGGCTAAATAAATCCTGTCAGGGGAATCTAGAATTATGATTATAGCTATAGAGTGGGGGCAAAGGTCTGTCTGTATGCTGACCTTACGGGGAAGTGGAAAGTAGGGGTAAGAAGTGGAGAGCAGAGGTTCAGAGAGAGAACATGCAGAACATAGGTGGCTGAGAGACAGATGTCTGAGTTCCTCACAGCTTGTCTTTTCCCATGGATCCTGGTTACACTTACGTTCCTGGAGCAGGCCTTTAGTCTTTGCAACAAAGAGACCTTCATCTAAGACTGCCGCAATCTCTATGAAACAGTTGCTCAAGTGCCAGGCGCTCGAGGCTAGATCCATCTTCCTATGTCCTTCTCTAGCCCGAGGAATTCCACGTCTTTAACTTTTTCTCAGAGGACCCATTTTTCCAAGGCTTTAATCCTTATATGTTCTTTCTCTGATCTGCCTAAAGATTTCCAAATCCTTCGTGTCCCTTTGCTCTGACTGGTGCCAGCGTCGCCACTGGGGACGGCCAGGATTGATTGCAGTGCTCCCTGCACTCCTGGTCATCAACCTTAGAACTGCACTCTGCTTGATTTCCTAATGACAGGGCTGTCCTGCTGACTGACACGCAAATATGCTTCTCACCTAACTGAAACCCCCCCAGGGTCATCGCTGTTACAAAATGTCAGTGCAGGAAGGGGCTTGGAGGTCACTGAACACAACCCTGTCATTTTAGGAATGAAGTAACTGCGTCCCAAAGAGGCTGTATAACTTGCCCAAGGTCAGGCAAAGTTGAGCAACTTGCGTTTTTCTCACCATGTGTATGCACCCATGCGGGTGTGCTTTTGCCAGGACTGAGCTTTATCCCACTAGATTACAAATTCTTCTTCAAGCTTCAGAGGGCATTTTGAATTGTGCATATTCAAATTCGAGTGTGATGTTTGTGCTGCTCCATGACTGATGGAAGTGAGTGTAGAGGTATTCCGCGGAGCTCTGGATAGGATGGACCCACAAATACTCGTCTTCTAGATGACTGCTCTCCAATGTAGAGGATGTGCAAGCGGATTTGTTGTGGTAAGGAAAAAAGATCAGAACATCTACTTTTTAAAAATTTAATTTGGCATGTTTTACAGTGTCCTCAAAAGTTTTTTTTTTATTAATAGGCATGTGCAATCCAGACTAACACGTAGTTTAGTTTCAGTACTGCTGTTTCACAAACACCATATAATATAATGTGGTGGGGAATGCACGTATTCACCCTAATTCTGCTTCATGCAATTCCACTAAGCAGGGATTACTTGTACTTCAAAATTGTAAAGTCATAATGAATACAGATACATTTAATAAAATTAACGAATTATTCCTGATTTTTCTTTTTTTGTTAATACCTCTTAGAAATGAGAAGAGGCGATTACTTTTGAAACACGAAAATGGTTTTTTTCGTAAATCAAAAGCCATGGCTATTCTTTTGTTTTTAAAATTATTTATTTATTTATTTTTAGAGAGAGGGGAAGGAAGGGAGAAAGAGAGGGAGAGAAACATTGATCAGTCACCTCTTGCATGCCCCCCAACCAGGAACCCGGCCCACAACGCAGGCATGTGCCCTGACCAGGAATTGAACCCGCGACCTTTCACTTTGCAGGATGATGCCCAAACCACTGAGCTACATCTGTCAAGGCACCATGGCTATTTTTAGTGGCATAAAACTAAAAGCATTCTTATTAAAAGTAGAGGTAAAATAAGGATGTTGGCTATTACTTTTACAATATAGTTTTGTTATGTAACAACCATTTGGCTGTTTATTCCCACGCAATAAGACATGATATAGCAATGACAAGAAAAACTCCTGGAATAGAGATGAATAAATTTAAGTTTCAGTAAAATAGGTTAAAATAAGACATAAATAAAAACCAGTACTGGAGCAAATTATGTCAATTACCTCCAATGATCTGAGAATAAATAAAACGTTTTTCATATTTATAATTTTAATTCTGGAAGAAATCTTAAATATGTACTTGATGAACAGTGAAATGTCATAAATAAGATCACTTTTATGAAAAATGGCTTTTTCTTTATGTAACAGGCTCGAGGCACCTCAAATCATCGAGAAGGAAAGAATTTTATTCAGCAAATAGAACTGAGACAAATTAGAGATTTGAGCAAAAAATTAATTTATAAGCTCATTGCACATCATTTCCAAATAAACTCCATATGGTTTAAAGAGTTAAATGTAAAAAACGATAAAAGGAAATCAAACAGACTTCTAAAAGAAAATATAGGTAAAGAGATATACTTAATCTCTAGATAAGGAAGGACTCTAGACTTCATGAAATCATGAAAGAAGTAGAGATTTGACTATATAAAATGTTAAATTCCTTTACTTTGGAGAAGAATAGAAGCCTAATTAAAATGCACAAACAGGCTGGAACAAATATTTGCAACGAAATGTGAGAGGCACAATGTTATTATTATCCTTTAAGAGTTCATATAGTTTGACAAGAAAAACAAAAAGATAAATCAGTTGAGGACAGAAACACAGTTTACATGAAAGGAAGTGCAAAAGATCAGCCTTTAGAAAAAAGGGTCAGCTTCACTGATAATCAAAGCTTTATGAATGATCATTTTCTACCTATCAAAGAAGCAAACTTCTGTTTCTTTTTAAAGGAAATAACTCAAAGGTGCCAATTTGTGGAGAAATAGGTGTTCTTACTTATTGTTGGGGGACAGAAAACTGACAACATTTTACTGAAAAGAACTTCGACCATATGCTTCAAGAACCTAAAAAAATGTTCATTGACTTTGATCCATTAATTCCATTCCTGATAATTCTACCTATAGCATGGTTGCTAAGTTCAGCGAATAATGATATAAGATGCTCAGTTAAATCTGAGTTTCAGATACAATGAATAATTTTTAAAAATAAATTTGTGCTCAGCAATGTTTTGGGCCATTTATACTAAAAAAAATATTTTAATCCTGTGGATAGTCTCCAAGTTCAGAATCCTGCCTACATTTCCCATCTCATCTGCCATCCCTTCTGCTTCAATTTTATGGTCAGAGATGCTGAACTCTCAGATTCCCGCCTCACTGGCACCCCAGCACCTGCCCCAACACACGCGGTGCTGTTCTAGTGGTTCCTTAGGCCCGGGAGCCTCCGGCCCACCCTTGGAGAACGCTTTTCTACTGAAAGCTAGCTGGTCACCTCCCCCACCAAGCCAGGGCTGGGTCTCCCTTTCTAGGAATACCTTGATCACTGCATATACCATGCTGCATTTGTTGTTTTTTTTTAAAGAAAGATTTTATTTTTCCATTTTTAGAGAGACAGAGAGGGAGGGAGAAAGAGAGGGAGAGAAACATTGATTGGTTGCCTCCCTCATATACCCCAACCAGGGACCGAACTTGAAACCCAGGCATGTGCTCTGACTGGGAATCGAACTGGCAACCCCTGAGTCTGTGGAACGACGCCCAACCCACTGAGCCACACTGGTCAGGACAGTCCTCCCTTTTTTGGTGTATCTGCAAGTGCTGACTGATTCTCTCTCTTCCACTCGAGCTGCCTCCTTTTGCTTTCCTTCTCTGGCTTCTCCTTCTAACTCCTATCTGTAGATACTCTTCCTGCTTCCCCTCTTTTCATTTCTGTTGCTGAAATACCCCTTCAGATCTCAGTCCCTTATGGCAGAGATGACCACCGGATTGTTCTGCTCTCACAGAAGCTGGTCAGCCAGGGTTCACTCATCTGGGCCCCCTGCATGTGGGCGGGGCCATGTGACTGAGTTCTGTTCAACGGAATGCCTGACTTGTAAAAAACCTCCTTCAAGATCTTCTACGTTGTCCTGTGCCAGATGAATGCTAATTGCAGGGTGACCCCAGGGCCACATGTTGAAGATGGCAGAGCGCTATCCCCTCAGCCCTGTGCCAAGTTAGCTTTCTGTGAGTGAGAAATAAACTTCTATAGTGTATCAGAGGTTTGTGAGTCTGTTGCAGTGGCTAAACTGCCGTAACTAACACAGACCCTTCGTGGTCCTGGGCTCTCCCCACCCCAAGAGGCTCCCATTGCCAAGTCAACCTCCCTTCAATCTATCCGGGTCGCATTGCTGCCTTCCTCCCAACTCTTCGGGGGCTCCCCTTTATCTACAGACTCCAGGACAAGCTTCTGGGAGAGGCAAGGAGACCTGGGCTCCAAGCCTCCTCCTTCAGGCTTACTCTCTTTCACATTCTTACGCTCCCATCCAATCTGAATGCTTAGAGCTGCTCACATCTATCCTTCTCAGTCTTATTCAAAATCCCACCACTTAAATCCTTTCTTTTCCAAGACGGAAGGGCTCCTCTAGGAATGCTCCTAACCTTCTGCTTGTCTCCCATGTGGGGTCCTTGAACTATGAGGATGTGTGCTTGTTCAGCCCTCCTGCCCTCTCACTGGACTGCCAGCCCCTGAGCACAGGCCTGGGTCTCCACCGTCCTTACCAGGCCAGGCACAGCCCAGAGTAGGCCCAGCTCCCCACCCCTCACCCAACAGTTCTCTGTCTTCCTTCCTTGAGGGTGAGGCCGGGGACTGCAGAGTGTACACAACCAGCTCATCCATCTTCCTCCTCCCAACACACTGAGAGGGCTAACTCTGTGACCTTGTGCATCTGTGGATTCCTCTCTCTCTCGTTTTTTTCTTTTGAGTACCAGGTCTTGGAGCTTGCTTGGAGGCCTGGCCAGGCTGGGAAGAAGTTGGCTGCTCTGTTCTATTTAGGCTAGCAGAGACATCAATCTAAGCCTCTTTAAAAATAAAGTTCTGTTTCTGCTGGATCCCCAAGCATGTCCCCACCTACTTCTATAATAAGAAGCTCGATCGCCTCCTCTGGGTCCCCAGTCTCAATAATAGACTTTTTTTCATGTTGACCACACCTGTGTGACCATGTGTTAGGATGTCAACGAACAATTGCCCAACCTGCCCTCGTTTAAAGGAGGATTTCTCTCCTCTTCCAGGCTATCTTTCCCTGGGCTTTTCCTCTTTTCTGTCCCAGAAGACCTTGCGCCCTTCACTGAGGCTCCTTCCCTCTCACACTAGCCAGAAGCAAACCTTGTTGCTGGAGAATATACTGCCACCTCGTCTGCGTTTCTGAGTCCTTCCCTGCAAGTTCTTTCCTTCACAGCCAGGGCAGAAGCAAACAAAAGACAAAGACTAAAGACTGAAGCAGAAAACAGGGTTTATAGTTGCACTAGAAAGTGAGATGGGGGTCTTTGAAAGAATGCTCCTTGTGGGCAGCCTGTGCGTGCGCGCATGCATGTGTATGTGTGCGCTTGTATGTGTGTGTGTGTGTGTGTAGCACACTGAGGATGTATGAGAAGCTGCACATGGGAATGCTGGGGCTGACCCTTCCTACTCCTTGACTTGGCTACTGCAGCCCTGGTTCTTTTCCATCCCCACTGATGAAATGCTTCTTTATGTCTTATTCACATCCTGTCTTGACTACCACAATTGTCTCCTTGCCGGGCCCACATGTCTCTCATCACCAATGGGATCCAAATGTTGCTGACAAAATAATCTCACTGTCTTTGTGCTGCAATCACATTCCTCCAACTTTTTCAAATTCTTCTCTGTCTCCCATTATGAGGGGATCACACACACAGACCACCATCCCTCCCTGCTTCTTCATATCCCGCTCACTGTCCCACCCCACCTCTCCCTGCCTTTCCTACCAGCTCGTTCTCCTCTTCTTGCTAGTTCTAAAATCACAGCTTTTTGGGGCCTGCCCAGTATTTCTGGCACGGCCTCCTAGTGCGACTTATTCCATCAGTAAATGTTTATTAAGAATGGCAGGCACTATTCTAGGCACTGGGATGCAGCAAGAACAAAACTGAGGACAGCGGTCAACAAAGCCAAATATAACAGCATGTCTGAATTGTAAGTACTATGAAGACAAATGAAGCCGAGAGAGCAGCTCTTACACCGAGTAGTCACAAAGGCCTCCCTGAGGAGGCCTGAAATCTGCTCCCTACCTTCCTCCATTCGGGTTCAGGGCTGGCATCTCTAATGTCCTCCTGCTTTGCCAGAGGTCTCCCATCCCATCCTTCTCTTTGTTCGTATCATGTTTATCTTGATCTTCAGAGCAGGGGAAGCTCGGGGCATACCTCTGCTGCAACAGGAGTCCTGCCGCATCATTAACTCATTAGACGACCCGCTATGGGGAGAAGGAACCGAGCGCATGCACATACTGCTGGGCACAGATCCGGTCCTCTTCTGTCTCCCTGTCCCGAATGCAAATGGCCTTTTCAGTACAGTGTCTGAATGCCGCCGAGTGGGAGCTCTTCCCGAGTGTCCTGTCGATGTTCAAATTGTGTTTCCTCTTTCCTAGAACCAAGGAGCTCCAACTGGCACGGGTGACCCAAGCCTGGGTCTGTCTATGGCAGCCCCCACCCCACTCCCACCCCCTTTATTCGAAGTGCAGCAGAGCTAGCTCACTGCATAGATGCTGGATGTCAGCCAGCACCATCTTCGCCCTTAAACAGCCCACAGAAAAAGCACCCAGCGATAGAGGCTTCCATAAACAATTTTATTAGCAAGTGAAATGACAAACATTACATTAGCAGCAGTAAAAATTGCTGCCACTTTAAGAAAAGCCATTGTATACGTGTGTGTTTTCCCTTCCTGCAGGGAAAGGCTGGGGGTGGTAGGAAGATGAAGCCTGGGTCTCAGCTTAGACTGGGAACAAAGCTGTGGATTGCTCATCTTTTCACGGAGCCCCCCTCCTGGCGGCCAGCGCCGGGGGCAGCCATGCCGCCCGTGCACATTGTCCTTGCCCAGGTTTCTCTTCCTGGTCTGCCTAGATCTTCTCCGCCCTACGATAGCTACCACCCACCGTGGGACACAGGACCCCTGGGACGTGCCAGTCCGTACCGATGCAGGCTGACAGTGTAAAACACACCAGCTTGTGAAGACCAAGTACAAAAAAGCACACGTGAAATACCTCACGAATGATTTTTACATCGACTACATGTTGAAGTGATACTTGGGGGCTACATAAAATGTATTATTATATTAGTTACAATAAATATTCTATAGGTATTTAACATTGCAAGTGAAATGGAGCCTTAAAATTAATTTCACCTGTTCATTGTTACCTTGGTCACGTGGCTGTTGGGGCTCTAAAACTGCACACGGGCTTGCACTGGGGCTTGGGTTAACATTTCTGTGGACAAGCGCTGGTCTAGCCTCAGACGTCTGGTTTTTAAAATGTTGTTTGAGGCAGTTACACATCTTTTAATGGAAATCTTATGAAGAACTCCACTGTATAAAGCCGGTAAAAGTTGAGCTGCCCAGGTGGAAGACGGGGATATTTTCAGGGAGAGGAGGTGGGGGTGCCTGGTGGGGGCTGGGAGTGTGGGAGGAGCCCTGTCCATTATCAGAGCCTGGTCTGGCTCATTTATTATTGGATTGGATCTTCCATTCATCTGAAATTGTGGGGAAAATACTGGAAGGAGGCCCCCCATTCAATCATCCTAAGTGGAATCTGATCGTTATCTTGGGGTAAACATTCCAAATGGAAGGTGAGTGCTGGGAGATAAGGAAACCATATGGCCCTGTCCTAAGGCCTTATTCTTGAAAGGATTAATGAGTCCGAGAGAGGAGAGGGGTGTCATCTCAGTTCTGTTTTGAGGAGGCAAAAGCCCCAACTAAGAATGTGAACTGTGCCAGGCAGGAAGGACTGGAACTCAAAACCCTCTCTTGCCTTTCCTGGAGCCTCCCCTCCCCACTGTGTCCATCCCTCTTCACAACAAGGCCCTCAGGCTGGTGGAAATGGAACCCCAGTCTCTAAGCTGCACTCTGTATCCCAGGCCCCTTGGGTTTGCAGTTTGGGATCTGGATCCTCCCCCTACTTCCCTCCTTGATCCAGCAAAATTTCCAGGGATTCCACCTCTGCCTCCCCTACTTCCCTCACTGGCCAGAGGTGGATGCCGGGGTGGGTGCACAGGGGAGAGGGGCTTTCCTGGAGGGGGTGGGGTTTTGGTGGTCCTGCTGGGCCATATGGCAGAGCTGAGAACTGACTGCCATGTGGAAGGGTGAGTAATATGAGCCCTGGAGAAAGGGATCTGGAGCTGCCGGAGGAGGAGACAGAGGCAATGCGCTTTTGAGCACGTTCTCTCCTCCCCTCTGTCACAAGGCACTTCATCCTTCATTCCTCTGGCACTGCTGGTCTCGCACAGCTGTTCTCTGACCCACAACTGGAGACTGTTGAAGGCATTCAGTTTAAAAACAAAAGTGGGTGCTAAAAGCAGAGATGGTGGATTCACCGTGGTGTGACAGCAGTCACTGATAAGCATAAGAATAATACAAAGTACCAGTACTTACTGCAGGCTCATCTTGTGCCAGTGCTACCCTGATTGTTTCATTAAATCCATAACAGCTCTATGAGGTAGTTGTCATTTTACCAAGGGGGAAACTGAGACTCAGAGAGGCCAAGTCACTTGCCCAAGGATGCACAGCTAGTATGAGCAGTAACAGCTAGAATCAGGAATCAAACCCAAGAGGCTGAACTTTGGACCCAAGGGGCCCAAGTTCTTGATGCAGACAGGGGCCCAGGACACAATTATTCCTGTCAAATTTCAGCAGCCTTGGTCAGTGACAACCCATATTTTGGACCACCCTAAGGTAATGTGGCTGCCAACCAAGTGAGACCCAGCTGTGGCTTCACGCTTATTTGGTGGGACATCCCAAGCCCACTGTTGTCCAAATAGCTCTGATGGAGAAGAGGCCAGCCCCTGACCCCCCACTCCCACCATGCTCACATCTTAGGGAGAGATGGGAACAACTGGGATGGAGGGGGAGGCAGGTGGCAGAGGCCCCGTAGACATCCAGCTACAGGCTTCCCCGCCTCAGGCTGGCCCTGGCTGATGGCCTCCATTTGGGAATTTTCTGTGCTCCGAGCACATCTAAACATTCGGAGAAAAACAAGAAAGCGAACAATAGAGGCTTGTGGGCTAGAGGACAGGGCTGACTTCCCCCGGGACTCGGCACTGTTCATAAACTGCCCCAGCTGCACTCTCAGGTTGGGATGTCACTGGAGCCTGGCTGAATGGCAGCCTTGTCCTCGCTGGGGGCCGGCTACTGGCTCCTTTTATATATGGTTGGGGGGATGCAAATGCCAGTGGGGGAGCCGGGCACTCTGGGGGAAGGCCTGCTTTCCTGCCTGAATTTTGGGAAATCACACAGAAAAGATGCATCTGAGCCTTGGCATTGTAGCTCTGCCAAGTCGTCCCCTGACCGACGCGTCTCGATCAGGGTTGTGTGTCAGGAAAAGAATCAGCTTTCCAGCGAGCGGACTCTCGGCACCGCCCCAGAGAGCTCAAGATCCAAAGGATCTGGAGAGTAAGTGGGACTCCCTGGCGCTGAGCTCAGTGTGGACGGCTGGAGGTGGCTGTGGTACGCTCAGACACAGGCCCGCCAGGCGTCATGCCGGGTGGGCCAATGGTGGGCTTCTCTGAGCTGCTCCCCTTCCTCCACCCGAGGCTTTTCAGAGAGCGCCTCCCTTTGTCACAGCCCAGGGCAGCAGGGCAGGGTGTGCTAGGACAAGAGTCAGTGGGTGGAGGGGTGCAAACCAGGGCTGAGACCCCTCCCCCTTCTCATTCACAACTGACCTAGGGATGCCAACTGAGACCCAGGCAGGCAAAATTCTGTGCTCGCCACGCCGAGCTCCCGGACCCCCAGAGAACTAACTGCGAGGGGCTGACGTGGAGTGTCCCCGTCTGGATGGCCTCCCTGGAAAAGGCTGGAGTGTTTCTAAAGAGGCTGTTCAGACATCACATCACAGTCCCAGACGGCCGAGGGGTTCTTGCGGGCCCTTGGCCGTCCTCCCTGGGAAATGCTTTGGATCAGACGGCACTTCTGGGTTGTTTTTGCCTGAGGAAAGTGGTAAGAATCAGCAAGAATCCCACGGTTGAAGGAAAAGTCAGTGGATTTACTTATGAAAAGTATTTGTAAAGGACTGTCCAGGGGGTGTGAAGGGCAGTGTCACAGGCGGGGACTGAAGACACCAGAGTGGGCAACAAGGCCCTCGGATGAGGGGACCTTAGGGACAAAGAGAGAGGAATTTAGTCAAATGGTTTGGCTTCCGGAGAAGAACAAAAGCATTTTTTTAGGGTTCAAGAAGTTCAAAATGGCTGTGCAAGGTCACCGCTGCAAACACTGAGCAGGAAGAGGTCCTCCTGAGGGTCTGCGCTCCTTCTGTCCTTCTGTCCCTCAGCAGATACGTACTGAGGGCCGTCAAGCCTGGATGCTGAGGGTCTATAATAAATAAGAAACCTCCTTGCCCTCAAAGCTCTCCCAGGCAGCCGCTGATGGTTACGCAGTGTGGAAAGAGCGAGGACAGAGGGTGGGCAGAGAGAATGCAATGGGAGCACAGAAACCGGAGCAGGGGGTGGAGAGCCGCAGCCTGAGCTGAGTCCTCAAGGATGAGCTGGAAGTCAGCCAGGCAGTTCGAGAGGAAGGACAGCTAATCCAGGCAGAAGGCACAGACTGTGCAAAGTCTGAGAGAAAGCATGCCCCCGCCCCAACCCCAGGGACAGCTGGGACAATGGCTATGCTTGGAGCTGGAGCCCGAAGGGGAAGAGGCTGGCCCACGTTTTTTGCTTTTGGCTCTCAGGATTTTCTGTCCACTGGGCATATGTGGGCTGAGAAATTCTCCTGGTACAAGGGCCTCTGTTAAGTCCCATCCCTTCCAGCACATTAATTGAAGGTCTTGTCCATGGCTTTGGTGCTGGGGTCACCCCCACAGAGAATGTGTCTAGGGGACACCCTCTCCTTTCTTACCTAATGCTTTCCTCAAAATCGGCTGGTCTGACATGCAAGAGGCAAGCAGCAGACTTGCAAGTTATAAGGGAAGATTCTGTTCCCAGGAAGCTGAACAATATTATTGCTATATTTTCTTTTTATTTTATTTTATTTTTAGAGAGAGGGGAAGGGAGGGAGAAAGAGAGGGAGAGAAACAGCAATGTATGGTTGCCTCTCACATGGCCCTCATGGGGACCTGGCCCGCAACCCAGGCATGTGCCCCGACTGGGAATCGAACTGGGACCGCTTGGTTCCCTGCCCGCGCTCAATCCACTGAGCTACACCAGCCAGGGCTATTGCTATATTTTCTTGATTTTCAGTCTCACCTCTCCCTCACCCCAGCTCCAAAAATCTGTCATTAAATCAGTGCAGCTTTAGGACTGAAGTAATATGGGAAACCCCTACTCACAGCCCACCTTTAGCTATGACCTTTAACCAGGTACATCCAGAATTTCAGAGACGCTCTCTAGTTTCATTCTCTTCCTTCGCAACTGAGCACACAGTCAACTGGCTTAAATCCAACGAGCATTTGATTGAAGCTGAAATCCCCCCGCTTTCGGCACGCCTAATGACTTCCATCTTCGTTTCGATTCCGTTAGGTTTAGGGGAACTGCCCTTCTTATCACTAGCATCAGCACTTCATTTTTCCATTTTCCACTCGTTCTTATAAAACAATAAGGTCAAAATGCAATAAAATAGTCAAAGACTTGCACAAACACTGCTGAAACTCAGCTGTTGGTGGCCAGGCCGCTTTCCCACGTGACGGCCTAGATGTTAGTTATCGGCCAGCCTGGGAGAGCTTGAAACCAGCGGTGGGCTGGGGGCTCAGGGTGGTGGTGGTGGTGGTACCAGTCAGTGTAGAATGTATTTTTTTAAAAAAGGATGTGCTAAAGTCAGATACTAGCCAAAGGTCATGTAGAATGATCCCGCTCTGTGAAGCTCAGTGGCGTATATGTTCTGTCGCCTCCTGGCTGAATGGGCAGACACCACCACACAGCCAGGCTGTTGATGGCGGCTTTTCCCCAAGCAGTTCGCACTGAGTCACAGACATGCTCCCGTAAAATTTCCAGCATCTCTGAGCTTGCAGGTATGCAGGGAAGGGGGCGGGGAGAGGGGTCATAGGGACCGCTGTCCTGGTTTACACCTGGGGAGACTCTGCAGCCCTGCAGAGGGAAGTCAAGTTCTAGGTAACACTTTCCCATACAACTCAGCTGCTGCGGGCAGATCTGCCGCAGGGGCTGCAGGCTGCTATCGTCTGCAGACATAGGGGGCTTACCGGCCGAACGAGTGCTGAAAGGACACTTAGTGTTGCTTGAAGAAATTCCTCAGGACACAGAAGAGTGTCTGGAAACAGACACCCAGCGGGCTCTGCCACTTAGCAAGCCTGGCAGTGGAACGTGACTTGCGTCTCTAAGTTTATAGTTGGTGTGGCCCTTGCAAACTCAGCAGTTCTAGGGGATATCCTGAGAAGAGGTTCCTAGTCTCCTTAGAGCTGCCTGCGTACCAATAGCCTTTCCTAGAGCTTTTTACTCTCAAACAGAGTCTTATGTGGGGAAAGAGTTTTGTAAGGAAGTGGTTGGTGAAAACCTGGTCTTTTAGTCAGTGGCTGACTAGCACATGAGAGGAGAAAGAATTCGATCTTGGGCACAGGAGACTTGGCTTACTCTCCTCAGTGGCCTTGTCTTGTCTTTCCGTGTTTCAGGACAAGTTCCCTCGTTTGCAAAACAAGAGGGTTGATCTATACCATCTCTCAGCTCTAACCTTCAGAGTGCTGGTAAAATGAGACAACATGTGAAATGTGAAAATTATAAAGTATGATTTTAAAAAATATGTTTCAGGAAATATTTACAGTCCTCGCAGCTGAGAAATGTGCCAAGGCAATCAATGTAAGGCCAACCCTCAGATTTGTAGCAAACCGTGAGGGAGGATGTGAGGTTCCCAGTCCAGCCTGGGGCCACCACCAGAAAACTACAAAGCCCTTTGCTTCTGAATCAAATCACCCCAAACCAAGTCCTCCCTCCTCCTTCACCTGCCCTGGGTGGGAGGGTCACACTTTTCCTTCAAGATTCTGAGGGGTATGGGAGCTTTCCTTGCAAGTGGGAATAGGAAAACCTCTTTCTGATTAGACTTCAGACCAAACACACTTTTCAGAGTTGCTACAGCCCGCATTTTGTATTTTGCTTTAAATTTCCGAGATCTAGCCAGAAAATGGGAAAGAAGTGGGTCTTGCCATTCTTATTTTGCAACACCCCCCCCTCCCCTCACCCCAGAGTGCACGAACTCCTCCTCCTCCCCCGCAGCAGGTAAACAAACACCTGAGCTGGGAAGGAAAACTACCTGGTAGTCTTCAGGGAATGCCAGCAAGACAAGGCGAGGGAGGGGTTGGAAGCAGGGCCAGCTTCGCTGCCAGCTGAAAGCCTACTTTCGTTTGAACCCCATCCCAGTCCTCACCTACCAACCCTTGGGAGGGAGGGGCCATATCAGGGGAGGTGTGACTTCCCCAGGGGGCCATTCCTAAAACGAGGTGGGACCTGAAAGCTGTAGGTGCAGAAAGCCCGTGGTGATGTCCTTTCTGCAGCGTCTCTTGGGCTCCGAACTTGGGGGAAGGAAGGATCCCCTGCTTCGCCCTGTTCGGGTTGGTTTGCGCTGGAATGCCACGCGTTTCGAAGTGTGTGAGTGATTGGTACTTTCTACATATGTACAGCGATGGACGGATAAGAAACCCAGCGTCTGGCCTCGCGGGTTCGCGCTCCGCTGGCGGCTCAGGCGCTTGGGCTGCGCCGCGTCCCCCTCGTGCTTTGCTATAACCCCAGCAGCTCTTTCCAGGCCTGCTTTGGAAACGGTTCTGTTCATTCCCAGGGTCCCCATTCTCCAATTTTTACTTCTGGGACTGGGGGTGGGGGGGAGGCGATGAGACACCCCCACGACTCAGCCCTGGTGACCCAAATGGCTGAGTCAACCGGGCGAAACAGGAGCGTCCCCAACGGACCGGCCGCCCCCAGCCCCCTTCGCCCCTCGCTCAGCCCCACAATGCGCCCTTGTGCCGCGCCTGCAGTCAAGCCCGGGGATTTGGCGCAGGGACGGGGGGAATAGTCGTCAGATATTTAAAACAGAGCCAACGGAACAAAGCAGGCCTTTGTGCACCGAGGGAGCCGCGAGCGGGGAGTCGGCGGCCGCGCAGAGGGCTGCCGGAGCGCATGCGCGCGGCGGGCCGGGCCGCGCTCGGGTGACCGAGAGTTTTCCGCCCCGGCCGCCGGGCCTTTGTTAACCCCTTCCCGGCCTGCTCCCGCCGCCGGCGGAAGAAGCCGACTTTCATCTGCTGGTTGTTACATGTTTAATTGAAAAAAGAAATTGTCATTTTTCATGTTTCTACAGGAAGCACGGATCATGAAAATAAAATGATATGCCAACTGGGAGCTTGAGTTTAAATGACTGGGATTTAATGGGCCCTGTGAAAAACGAGGCATTTCTAAAAGACGCCTTCGTCGGACGCTAGCAAAACCTTTTTAAAGGACTAGCTTCTGTCTTGTGTATGCTGGATGACCGGTTGTTTCATTTTCCTGTTTACTGTCACTTGGGATTTGGAAGATATGTTGGTTATTGTCAAGGTCCTGGCTTTTGTTTGGGGTTGTGGGCTGGCGAGTGTTTATTTATTTAAAAAAAATAACTAAATAGAAGTGGAATGTGCATGGTATAGAGATGGGATTGGGTCATGAACCAAGGAATACAAGTATATAATTAATCTAAACTACTCATGAGTTTCTTATAGAAGGAGGGAGGGAGGAAGGGGAGGAAAGAAGATAGTGGTTAGTAAGCACATTTTGTTGTTGCTGGGGGAACAGATGGAAGATGTCTCTCAGGTAGGATAGACCAGGAGCAGTTTATTGGGGGGATGGGATGGGATGTGCGAAGTACCACATGCTGCTTTATTCTGACAACAATCTGACAATAATTGTGCCCTCCCTCCACCCCTAAATATGTAATGGAGGAGTGATAGGCAGAGGCTGGAGAAAGCTAGCTGCAGACTTGGAAGTGAGTTATGTTTGAATTCTCCAGATTGATGGGAAGGGCGATCTCTAACCACCAGGTAATTCCACAGCCTTCCAAACAAGGCTCCTGGGCCCAAGGCCAACAAGGTTAGAAGGACTGTCCCGTCAAAGCAAGGCAGGGGTGGTGGAGGGAATCAAAGGGACATCTCATGACGAGTAAGCTCGGACTCTGCACCAGCCCACTCTGCTCTGCCTGTGCACACACATCCGAGGAATTTATGGCTCTCTTTCTTTCATAGCTTAGTCACCAGGTATTCACAAGAACCGAAGAGATTTCTACATGATGTAATCATGGAAGAAGGCTCCCTTACTATCCCTGACCTCCAGGTCTTCAGGGCAACCACTGCTAGGATGTCACTGGTACCAGATTGTGTCCCTTAAAGGTCACACTGCAGCAAAGGCAGATAAACAATTTTGCGGCCAGTCACATAGCAAACTCATTCTCAGATGAGGGCTGATGAGTTAGGGACACAAGTGAGTTTTCCACTCTCTTCCACATTCTGGCCCCGGAATTCTGGGCCTAAAGCGTGGTCTAAGAATGTACTTTAAGATGTGAAGTAAGAGAACGGTTTGGGAGGGACTTGGAGAAGTACCTTCTTCTAGACAGAAGGACAAAGTCTCTTTCCTCTCAGCTTCCCCAGCCCGTAGTTCATTTCTTCTCCCTCTCCCAACTCAATGAGGGAATGTTATCTTTTTATAAAGACAGCTGTGGTAGACAGTCTCCAAGATGGCAGCCCTCAATCTTTCCTGCTAGGTTTTTGTGTGTTGGTTCTCACCTCTTGAATTTGGGCTAGCCATAGTGACTTGCTTGACCAACAAGATATGGTAGAAGTGATATTCTAGAACTTCAAGGCTTGGTTATCAGAAACCTTGGGATATCTGCCTGGGTCTCTTGGACCCTTCATTCCTGGGACACTTGCCCTAGAAACTAGCCACTATTCTATAAGAAATCCAAGTCAGGCAAAGTCCCTGCTCTCAGGTTAAATGCCATCTGGGGGAGCTGTTATCTTAGGCACATCTGTCACTGACATGGGCAGAGTCAGGGGAGCTGAGGTCTTCCCTCATCATTATATCCCAGTCTTCTGGTACCATTAAAGACCTGGAACTCCCTATGCTTTGGTATGGTAATAGGTGTGGGCCCTAAAGCCACAGGATCTGGGTTCAGGTCCTGGCTTCATCACTTATTGGTTGTGTGATCTTGGGCAAGATGTCTGAATCGCTAACTCCTCATCTATAAAAATAAAAATAGTAACAGTGCTGTATCTCAGGGTTGTATGGGGATTTGACGAGATCCTGCTGGTGAAGTTGATCTCCTAGCCTGGCACCTGTAGGTGCTCAGGAATTGTTGACTTCTATTGTACGTACTTCCCACAAGGCACAGGAAAGCTCTAGACGTGAAATTATCTGCTAGGTCCTGACAGGTGGTACAAGTAGGTTTTGTTTGGGGTTGGGGGGAGAAGGAGGGGTATAATCAGGAAAGAGAAGGGAGTCTCACTTGGGAATAAACTTGCCCAAGGTCCTGGCTGCCCTGGTCATCTGCTTCCTGAGAGGCTCATGCAAGACCTATATGACATCGGTCTGATTTTCTTGACCAAATGCTGACATGTGTCCTGCCACCAAGAACTGTCCCTGTGTACTCTGAATTCACAAGGCCCTGGGAGCATAGGCCTTCCTCAGGTGAGACTGTCCAGGAGCCACTGAGTACTTGGGGCTATGAGGGCAGGGAACTGAGGTTAGGGGCTCCCCAGAGCCTCAGGAAGCATTTTGGATCCATCCCTTGACCCCACTTCCAACTCCAGCCAAGGAAACACACACAGAAGCACTAGGAAAGCTGCGGCTTACAGGACCTGCTCCTTGCTCATCTTTTGTCATTGCCTCCCCAGGCCATACCTCATTTTTTGACCTCTGGGAAGGCTGGGCAGATGGGCAGATACCGAAGGAGAGCACGCTGGGGAAGCATTTCTGAGAGGGGGCAGCTGTCCCTGCACGTGGGTGTGAGTTACCTTTATCAAACGTCCCTGCAATGTAAAGCCACCAGCAAGGAGACCACAGCCCTGTCTTCTGCAGCCATCGAGCATGCGTCAGAACCTGAGGCCCTTTGCAAGGAGTGCATCTGTGTTGTGCCGCCACCATTCAGCTGGCGCTGTTAGCGGATCGTGCTGAGTATGGAGTGTGTTTGCTGGTGAGAAGCCTGGTGCTTCCTGGGGAGGGTCATTTTCCTGAGAAAATGCCCATTTTATCTTCTTTTCCAGGGGCTCACTTCCTGACCAACAGGCTCAAGGTAAGTGAAGCTAGAGCCCAAAGTCCGGGAAAGACTCCAGATCACTGGTGTTTCCAACACAGAGGGTTATATGTATGTAAATCTTTACTCTCCTTAAAGTAGTTAAACAGAAAGCAGACATTTGATCCTTCCTGAGTACATCTCAATAGTTCGATTTTCACTGTCATCTGAACTCAAGACTTAGAAAACTAAAACATGAAGACTTACCGGGCCTACTGGTTTATCCATCATATTCTGTTACCTTCTAAGAAATCTGCCTCGTTAGCATAACTGCCACTTGAGGAACACCTGGCTAGACTGTGTAGGTGGTGGCAAGGGAAGGATTGGCTTATTTTCCTCCCCAGGTGTAATTCTTTGGGCTCTCCACCCAGGGTCACTGCTAGCCCATTTGGCACCTATGTGCAAATTAGAAAAGGCACCCCCTCCTTTGTGTGGATGCAGCCGTGCCAGGGGGCACAGCCTGGCAAGTAGAATGAGGCCTGGATTTCGGCCCCCCACCCACCCTCTTGTGCCATGAACAGCCTGCGTATGGTGGCCCTGCCTCCAGCCAACGTCACTAGCCCCACTTCTCTTTTTGGAGAGGTGCTTAGTAGAGAGGGAGGGGGAAGAGGATGTTCCTTCCTGTAGGTAGGTCCCTGGAGGCCCAAGAGCAACTCCTTAATGTGGGCGTGTTTTGAGTTCAGGGAGAGTTGGGGACATTGCACACTAGGGCCCACTTTTATTGGGACAGAGAACGCAGTCTTTGAAATTAAGCCAGTCCTGGGGGATGGAACAGCTGGTCAGTCTGCCCATAATCCTGCTGTGAAACCTCATGGCAAATAGCTCTGGATTTGCTCACTTGGACGCTTTACGGGAATTTCCAGGAACCCTTTACCCTCTTCTGAGAGAGAGGGTAGGCCTGTGGGGCTCTGCTCCTCTTGCCGCCTCTTGAGCTTTGGTCTGTGGTGAGGACATCTGGGTGCAGGGAGTTTTAACCCATCTCTGCTTTCAGATCTAAATCCAATCACCTGTCAAGGGGCTGGCCTTCCCTGCTTTGATGAGTCCATTTACAGAGTTCTCCGTGGTGTGATGGCGGGGGAGGGGGCGAGTCCGGAAGACTCCCTGTGGGATCTCAGGGGTATCATCTTCCCCAGCCGTGACCCAGCGCACTCACCTCTGAAGCAGAATGAACAGCATGCAGCATGTCCATAACATGAAGAGACCTCCTGAGGACTCATGACTTCAAGTTTTTGGGTTTTTTTTGTAAATGAGTACATTAATAGACACAGCACCAAATCCTGTAAGTAACCAAGGGTTCTTGGGAAAACTAGAGATATTTGTTTGTTTCCTCATCCATTCATTTAACAAACATTTATTTACTGCTTTGTACCATGTGGAGCCTTGTGCTAGCTCTGGGTGAAGAGGCCACTGAGAAAAGCACACTCCTGCCTTCTGTTTAAATGCCGCCTCCCAGGGAAGGCTTTCCTCGATGGCCTCTTCCCTAGACTTGGACCCTCTGTACATACTCCCTTTTAATAAATAGCATCACACTTTAATTACTTGACCCATTTCTGTCTTTCCCTCTAGACAGTTTCAGGAGGATAGGAACCATGTCTGCATTCATCAAAATGCATCCGCACCAATGTTGGCCCGATGTAGCCCCAAGTGATATGGGTTACCTGAACCCATTTGACTCCCACCTGGTGCACTGGAAGTCAGAATGGCTCACTCTCCTGGGGTGCCCCCTTGCTTAGGAAATCCAGGTCCTGTGGAGGGTCTAATTCCAGGCAGGCATCCATCTGCTTCTGAGAGGGTTGAGACCAGATAATTGCCAAGATCCCTCCAGACTAAAGCCAGCTATTCTGGGGCAGATGGGGCTCTGGAGGACTGGACAGTAAAGGGATAGCCAGAGCATGGGGTACAGGCCAGGCCAGGGGCATGCTTGCAGAACCATTCCAATGACCAGGCTCCTAGATTCCTCTTCAGGAAAGAAATAAAGATATGAACTGAGAACACAGCTCTGAGCTGGGTCTCTCTGGGCCTAAGGCTGGCCTGTCCTTAACCCCCAGCCCATGTACTCCAGACGGGGGAACTGACCCCCCACAGGTTATCCAGAGGCAGGAGGAGACAGGGGAGAGGGACACAGTGCCATGGTTGCCCAGTCTGCTTCCTGCACGTCAGAGCCTTGGGTCTGGTTACACTCACTGTCACTGTGCACAGAACCCAGGTCACTGCTGGAAGATTAGCTGGGACCTGGTTGCCAACAGCACTGTTTTATTTATGCTGGGCCACCAAATCCTGGCTCTGTTGTTCTGTTGTCAAGAGCAACAGGAGGGAAGAGATTTTTCTGTGTTGGGAGCTTATGTTTTCTCCTATAGGATGGGCTATAACCAGCTCAGAGCTCCAGCATGGAGGTTTGATGTCCTGGGTGCCCCAGTGAAGCCTTAAAACCCAGATCCTGGTGGTCAGTGTGGAAAAGGTGAGCTTAGTTCTGCCCCAGGCAATCTGGGGGTGGCTGGGGTGAAAGGGGCCCTGGGACAGGGAGCTATCAGCTCTTCTAGGACTGGGCTCAGTTGCCCCTTTTAGTTTTGAACGGCTACAAAAAATTCATGGCGGTCGCCCCGAAGCATGCAAAATGGAGAAAGGAAGAGGAAAAAGGAAAGAAAACAGAAAAGGAGCTTCAGAGTAGAAGAGAAAAGGATGTGGAAGAAATGGGAAGAGGAGAAAGGTGTTTGTGGAGAAGTGCAGTGATGCCATCGGCCACCGTGGTCATCATCTGTGAAGCGAACCCTAAGTAGGGTGACCCCACAGGCGGGGATGAAAACAATAGGGCTTCTCTGGCAAAGGACTTTTGCTTCCCATTGGGAAAGAGCTGCCATTGTGGAAGGGTAAAAGGATGGATGGATGGATGGATGGATGGATGGATGGATGGGAGGATGGACGAATAGGGTAAAGATCAGTGGGAAGGATTTACCAGGAATTCAAGGAATGAAAGGGGAAAGAAATAGAGTGAGAAGTTGGGGTGAAGGACTCTCAGTTACCATGTTGGTGCCAAGGGGTGGTGTGGGAGAGCCTTCTCCCTTCCCCTTCCAATCTCTGTTTTAAATAAACATGCACTCTAAGTGAAAAATAGTGTTTACTATACAAACATCCTGGACAAAAACCCCCCAGCCTCCGCCTCACCCAGCTTTACATGCCTAAGTCCTCCTTTAGGGGATCTCCAGAGCTGCAGCCGGTCAACTGTGAGGCATTGTGTCTGATTTCACCTAATCACTCCCCAGACCAAGTGAATTAGCCTGCGGATGGACAGGTGAGGGCCTGAAACGTGATTAGAGGAGGCGGGGAAAATAAGCTTTGGATTAGTTTGAGAATAGGAAGAGTTAGAGAGCCTTAAGCCTTCCAGCCCCTCCTACTCAGGGATTTGGAGTATTAATTACTCTAACAATAGCAAATCATTGAGTGGATTGTCTCTTCTCCCCTTCAGTAAAAAAATGTTGAGTATAGGCTTATTCCCAGGAAGGCTAAGTGGGAATGGTTCATTAGGGTCAGAGTCAGGGGTTAAGGGTCAAAGGGTAACACCCTCTAAGCCTTGAACCAATAGTAGGGGTGGCTGGCACAGGAGTGAGCAATGCTTCTTTCATGGAAAGTCTTTATCAGAAACCAGAGCTGCAGAAAGGGACTCTGTGAGTCAGATTTCAACAGCTACCCTTGGTGGGGGCAGGTCAGAGGAGGTGTCAGTAGGAGCTGTAGGGAAGGGGAGTCATTCTTAGGCCTCCACGACCCTTGGGGCCGACTGACTCACTCAGGAATCCCAGGGCCTCCTGGGCAGATCCAGTCCTACAGCCTGCCTGGGTGTGTTCTGAGCTAAATCATGGTTGTCTTTAATGTCAACAAATAACAGGGAAACACTGGCCTTTTCTCTACAAAAGATGTAATGTTATGTTCAAGCCCACGTAAGAATAAGGGTGAGGAGGTCTGATTCCCAAGAAGTCTAAATCTCACCTGAGATCTTGGAAGGAGCCCTGGGGGAGAGGGGCAAATCCAGGGGTAGTGGTTTAGTAGGCTTTGGCACCAAGTCCCACTGTGAGCATTATACGTGGGTCAAGGGTGAAGTGAAACTCTAGGAAAAGACATCAACGCTGGAGAGTGAAAAGGCTTGCCATACTAGACCCCTCTAAGGGGCCTTCCATGTTCATTTAATCAAGGAGAAGACACAAAAGTGCAGAAATTACCTCCCCAGGAAGACAAGTAAGTTTAATGGGTTTTACAGAAGGGTAGGAGGCGTTTCACCTTCCCTCTCTCAGGACAGAGCTGGGGATGCCGAGCTGAGGAGTTACGTGTCCATTTTAATGGTCTTCACTGTGGCCTAATGTCTTTCAGTGCAGACTGCCCCGAACTCCTGTTCTTGCTTGTGGATCCCTTCCACCATCCCTTCGGTTTCTATTTCTAAATCTGTTTTGCCAGGGGGAGGTAGCAGTGCCTAGCTCTTTCTAACTTGCTTTCTTGACCTCAGGACTACCTTTAAATAGCTCTATACTTTTTAAAAAATCATGACTTTTGCCCATTTATTATTTAAAATTTTTAACATTTTTTTAATACATGCTATTTATCTGTATTTCTAGTTTAAAAATAAAGATAAGTCTTCTCCAGGGAGCATGTCGTAGGAGGGGAAAAAGCTCCTTGAATGTTAAGCCCCACTGGCCTGGGCTAGAAGTTGAGTAACTTGTGTGAACTTGACCTTGACTATGATCCCCATCTGATGGTTGTCTCCATCAGTTGGAGATTGCCCGTGGCAATCCTAGCCCTCACCAGAGGGTATTTATTGCTAAGGTCTGGAGGGAGGGACTTGGATTACTTCAGGAGGCATAACAGCTAAGCCAGGAATTATAGTGTGGGACTAGAAGATAGGGAAAAAAGGTGAAGGATAGGGAGGGAGCACTATTTGCCCCAGAATACTGCTGTGGTACAGCTTACCGAATCTGAGCTTCTGATTTGTCGGGTCCCAGGTAGTAGAGGGTAGGCCAAAAGCAAACTGAGGATGGAGACAATAAAGTGATCTCCTAAAGTCATACAACTAGTGGACAGCAGATTGTTCACATTTAGGGGCAGCATCAATAATTCTGTAGTACCAGTCAGGTGGGAAAAAGAGAATTTAGTGAGGAGGTTATTTGGTAAGGTATGGGCATGGTTTAGGGGAACTAACAAAGGATGGTATTGATAAAATTGAGATAAAAACTGTAGGTTTGATAAAATTGAGGAGGTATTACCACCCCAAAATCTGAAGGGTAAAGGGGAAAGAATAGTTACTAGAACCCAGAGAGAGAGTTCCTATAAGGAGAGAGCTGCCTGACAGGACTTGTGCCATTGGGTGGAGAGACGAAACCAATCCACAGTAATTTGGAAGGGTAGGCAAGGGGGGATAAATGATCCTCCTGCCTCCCAGTTCCTTGCTGTTACCTCCTTTGCCTGAGCACAACTGGAAACCAGAGTTAAAAGAAGCCTTGTTGATGAGTATAGACAGATCAGTCCCCCAGGGTACGGAGCAGGGTGAAGGCAGGAGAGTAGTTCTGGAGGAGCAAATGGAAGCGATCCAGCTACCTCAGAAAATAGGTGATATCTTTTTTAGTAGCCTCCACATGTTTGTTTTTTTTTTTTTCCTTTTTCTACATTGGCATACCTGTTCCTACATGGCTTTCAGATGCTAGAATTTTTCTGATGTCTCCTTATATCCTGGAGCCCCTGGCCAAGTCAGCAGTGTCTAGTTTTGGGGTTTGCCCTCTTTCACTACTATTTCTTTATCATAATTAGTTAAGAGTTTTGCTTTTGGTCATGACAGAGCAACAGGAACCAGATTTACCCTCCCACCACAAACAACTAGAAAATGAGACAAAAGTATTGAGGCTTCAGATACTGCACAACAGGCAGCATAAGACTGTGATCACTGAAATGAAGTAAATTAGGTGAGCCCTATGATCACCTCCATTTCTGATTGGAGATAAATTCAGGACTGTCTAGTAGAGACAGGCATCCCACACAGAGTAAGGTCAATTTGCTGAATTGAAAGACAGAAAGTGAAGGTCAAAGAGACTCTGGATGGAAGTTGTAGGGAAGCGTTCTAGAAAAGAGAGAGCTATTTGGAAAAAGCTCCAGAAATCTGCATAATATTTCTTAGTACTAAGATGTACACACAGAGGAAAGCTCCTTAAGTCTAGGCAAAGAGTGATTAGGAGCTATAAGATGGATAATTCATAAGGTTACGTGGAACTGAGAAATGTTCAAATATCAACCAGCTTGATGTCCAGGGCATTTAATGGAGACCCCATAATGGTCATCCCTATCTAGTAGGAGTAAATTATCCCTAGAGAAAAAGAAACTTTAGACTCACTCTAACAAAGCTTAAAACAAGCCCCTAAAGGATCTATCTTACCCATAAGTAACCTGACAACCAGATAAAAGCCCAACACTCTTTGAAGGAAAATAACAAGACACTAACAATCAACAATGTAACTTTGAAAATATCCAACATCTAATCAAAAATCACTAGACTCACCAGGTAGCAGGAAAATGTAACTCATAACGCAGAGAAAGCTCAGTCAATAGAAACAGACTTGAAATTGATGGGAGTTGAGAGAATGAGCAGAATTAACACAGCTATTATAAAATATGTGCTTAAGAATTTAAAGAGAAGCATGAACTTAATGAGGAAACAATGGAAGATATATTTAAAAATAATCAAATGGAACTTCTAGTAATGAAAAATACAATATCTGAAATGAAATGTAAGTGAAATTTAAAGCAAACTGGACAATACAGAGAAAAAATAAGTGAAATTGAAAATCTAGCAAAAGTAACTATCCCAATGAAGCACAGAGAGGGAAAAGACAAAATAGAAATAAACAGAGAAAAATGAAGAGAATATCAGTAACCTATGGAGTAATATCAAGTGGATTAACATATATACATATATATATGTAGCAAGAGGAGAGAAGGGAGAGAACAAATTTTTTATGAAATGATGGCCAAAGTATTTTCAAATTTGATAAACACTATGAATACCATAGATTCAAGAATAACAATGAAGCCCAAGCAGAATATTAGAAAACCATACCAAGGTACATCATAGTCAAATTGCTAAAAATTAGTGATAAAGAACAAATTTTAAAAAGCAGCCTGAGATATTTTGTAGAGGACCAAATATAAGAAATACTGCAGACTTATAATCAAACTATGCAAGCCAGAAGAAAATAGAAGGACATCTTTAAATGTGCTGAGGGAAAAAAAAGATCAACTTAGAATTCTGTATCCAGTAAATACCCTTAAAAAATGAAGGCAAAAAGTAGAGACTTTATGAGACAAATAAGACCTTAGAGGATTCATCACAAGAAAGCCTGCATTGTAAGAAATGTTAAAGGCGGTCCTTCAGTCAGGAGGATCTACACGTAAGAAAGAAGCATGCCGGAAATGGTAAACACGTGGGTAAATCTAAATGTGAAAGAGTTTTTTAAATGGAAAAATTCCTTTAGAACATTAAAGCAAAAATAATGACAAAGTACCGTGGGGTTTACAACACATGTAGAAGTAAAACGTGTAACGACGACAGCATGAAGGACATACGACCTGTATAGGACACCCCACGTCAGAACAGCAGAACACATATTTCCTTTCCAGTTCTCATGGGACATTCATCCAGATACACTACAATTCGGGTCACAATGAAAGGCTAAACAAATTTTTAAAGTGTGAAATCTCATCACAAAACAATTAAATTAGACATAAAAGCCAAAAATGTTTGCAAAATACATATTTGGAAGTTAAAAATTACATTTTAAATAACCCATGGGTCAAAGAAGACAGTGCAAATATCATTTAAAATTATTTTTTAGTGGATAAAAAGGCATAACATATCAAAGTTTATGAGACACCACTAAAGTAGTTTAAGTAGAATTTTTAAAACTCTTGTTAAAAAGCTGTTTATTGATTGCCCTGGCTGGCGTAGCTTGGTGGATTGAGTGCGGGCTGCGAACTAAAGGGTCGCGATTCGATTCCCAGTCGGGGCACATGCCTGGGTTGTGTGCCAGGTCCCTGGTGGGGGCCACGTGAGGGGCAACCACACATGGATGTTTCTCTCCCTCTCTTCCTTCCCTTCTGTCTAAAAATAAATAAATAAAATCTTAAAAAAAAAAGCTGTTTATTGAGGTATAATTTACATACTATAAAATTCACCTTTTTTTTGTCCTCAGCTGAGGACATGCTTATTGATTTAGAGAGGGGAGAAGGGAGGGAAAGAGAGAAGGAGAGAAACATCGATTGGTTGTCTCTCATACATACCCTGACCAGGGACTGTACCTGCCACCTAGGCATGTGGCCTGACGAGAAATTGAACCTGCAACCTTATGGTTTATGGGACGATACTCTAACCAATGGAACCACACCAGTTAGGGCTAAAATTCATCTGTTTTAAGTGTATGATTCAATGATTGTGAGTAACTGTTTGGAATCATTCAATCATCACCACAATCTGGGTTATTTTCCTAGGGTCCCTCAGAAATTACTGCTACATCACAACTGCAATCAAGTTACAATAGTCAACTTCTTAAACCTGCAACCAGCCCAACATTTAAAAAATTGAGATGTAATTCAGATAGCATAAAAAGCATCATTTTAGAGTGTCTAATCTAGTGTTGTATACTATACTTACTAAGTTGGGAATCACTATATAATTCTAGAACACTCCCATCACCCCAGAAGGAAACCCCACACCTATGATCCCCTGGAAATCATTAATCCACATTCTGTTTCTTTGAATTTGCCTATTCTGGACATTTCCTATAAATGGACTCTTACACTATGTGACCTTTTGTGTCTTGCTCCTTAGAATTCAGATGGTAATTTAAAGTTTTAAATGTTTAAATTAGAGAAGAAGAAATCTATTTTTGACATGTTTACCAAGATAACTTAATAGGGATAAAATAGTCTTTTCAACTGGTGGTATTGAGACAAATAGATATTCATATGCAAAAGGATGATGTTGGACCGCTCCCTCACACTATATACCAAAATTAACTCCGTATGGATTAAAGACATAAATGTTGAGTTAAAAATATAAACCTCTTAGATGAAAACTTAAGTGTAAATCTTTGTGACCCTGGATTAGGCAATGGATTTTTAGCTGTAACACCAAAACACACGCAAACACAATGAAAAGCGAGTTAAACATCATTAAAGTAAAAAACATTTGCGCATCAAAGTATACTATCAAGAAAGTAAAAAAAACAACTCATGGAATGGTAAAAATATTTGCAAATCATACATATGATAAAGGACTTGTACCCAAAATATATAAAGAACTCTTACAGTGAAACAGTAAAAAGATAAACAGCCCAAATATTTAAAATATGCAAAGGATTTGAATGGACATTTCTCCAAGAAGATGCACAAATGGCCAATCAATACATAAAGAGACCCACGACATTTTTAGTCAGTAGAAGACTGCAAATCAAAATCAAACGAGAGGCCTCTTCACACCTACTAGCACGGTTTAATAGAGAAGGCTGACAGTCACAAGTGTGCAAGAATGTGACGAGATCGGAGCCCTCGTGTATTACTGACGGTAATGTGAAATGGTACAGCTGCTTTGGAAAACAATTTGATGGTTCCTCAAAAAGTTAAACATGAGTTACCATATGATCCAGTGATTCTCCTCCTAGGTATGTACCTGTGAGAGCTGAAAATACACCTACACATGCCCTCGTACATATTAGCTAAAAAGTAGAAGTGACCCAAATGTGCACCAACTGATAAATGGATACACAAAATGTAATATACCCATACAATGGAATATTATTCTGCCATAAAAAGGAATGAACCAATGTCACCCCAACACATTTAATAAAAATAAGAAGAAGAGAATGAAGTTCTTATACATGCTACAACATGGATGGGCCTTGAGAACATGTGAAAGAAGCCAGACCCAAAAGGTGACATAGTAATTCCATTGATAGGAAATGTCCAGAATAGGCGAATCTATAGAGACGCACAGCAAATTGGTCTCACCGGGGCTGGAAGGAGGGAGGAATGGGGAGTGGCTGCTAATGGGTAAGGGTTTCTTTCTGGGGTGATAAAAATATTCCAGATTAGATAGTAGCGATGCTACACATAACCTTGTGACTATACTAAAAACTACTGAATTATAAACTTTAAAATGGTAAAGTTTATGGTATGCTGATGAAAAATACAGGGACCCTAAAGGAATGACTGTGTGCCCCAGTACTGATAACTGACAAAGGGTTAGGGCGCCACCCTTCTCGTGAATATCTGCTTCCGCTGGGGCCTCCGCCAGAGGCTACGTAATTTATTTTCTCACAAAGTCTAGTTCCTAGGACTTTTAATTTTATTTTCACCCATGGTTGCGACTGGGCCTCCTCAAAAGCCTGTCTTACAACAGGCAGTGCGGGTTCAGTCTGTATTTTAAGATCTACGCTAACTTTTCTGCAGTACGAATTCTTTAAAATTGTTGCGAACTTGCTCCGGTGGGCCGGCTCAGTTGAAAGGATGAGAGATGATGGTGAGGCACTTTACGGTTTGCGAGAAGCATTTTCATATTCACCCCTCTTTTGACCTTTGGCCTTTACCCTGAAATTGGGCAGGATGACTGGCTACCCAGTAGCAGGCCCGGAATTCTAGCCCCAGTTTCTCGGACTCCAAAAATCTAGCTTTTCTTTGAATAGCCAAAGTGCTCTTCGGAGCAGGTCGTGGAGACAAGGGCTCCCCCACTGCCCTCTCCAAGGACATCACGCAGGTTCTTCGGCACTTGAACAACAGCTTCCGCGGAGATCCCGTGGGTCTGCCTTACGGGGAATGACTGCACCTGAGTCACGGGGACTGCTCAGAGGTTACATTCTGGGGCCCAGGATGCTCACCTCCTTGACCTTGCTGTTTGAGGATCCATTTTCACTCCTGGGGGACCACGTACACCCACAACACGCTCGTGCACGCGCACGCACACGCACACACACTGGTCTGCTTTGCCTCAGCAGTGCTGTGACCAGGGCTGAGTTCACACTTGTATTCACCCTCCCCGCCTTTTTTATTGTGGTAAAACACATACACATTAACATAAAATGTACCCTTTCAACCAGTTTTAAGTATATAATTTTGTGAGGTTGAGTATATCTCCATTGTCCACCATTCATCTCCAGACTTTTCTCATCATCCCAAACTGAAACTGCATATCCACTAAACACTAACTCCGCTTTTCCCCTGGACCAGCCCCCGGCAACCACCGTTTCACTTTGTGTCTATGAATCCGCCTACTCTACGTGCCTCCTAGAAGCGGAATCATACAATATTGGTCTTTTTGCCACTTGTATTTCTTGATAGCACAGAGTCACCTGGTCCCAGAGCTGGCCCCTGGGACTGCGTGTCTGATGGGGTAAGCAGCCCAGGAGGAGTGATAAGAGAGTCAAGAACACAAAACAGCCCCGGTTAGAATCAGGGGGGCTTTCTTACCCTGATGACAGCTGGAAATTCTTTCTGCTCTTCTCTAAGTCTGATGTTACAAACAGGCAACTTTTCAAGTCCAATCCCAAACACAGGAATTCTCCCCTCGTCTGTCTGTCTCCTGGGCCCCAGTGAGACAGCTGGACTTCCCACGCAAGCGAAAGCATTCAACTGCAAGTGCCCTTTCCTAGGCCCTTTCCTGCTCCAGCCTCCCTGTGAGGCAGAACGTAAGCTCCTTCAGAGCAATGCCTATTTTTCTCTCCCAGGTTACACAGAACGTGGCGCGGAGGACTTTCAAAACGGTCGTTGCTGCTAGAGCAGGAATGGAGGCAATCTGTGCCTCCACGGTTTGGCCTGAACAACTATATATACTCAATTTTTCGAACTTCATGGCAAGGAGTTGAGTCTCCTGCAGGATCCTTCTACTGGTTTTTGTGAAGTCCAATGAACCATTCCTTATGACTGAAAGAGATGAAAGGGAGAATCCTGCCCTGTGTTGGAGGGAAGGCCCCAGCTAGACGGGGAGCAGGGAGGCCTGAAAGTGGAGGTGGACGCAACGGGCTCTGTGACGTCCAGCCAGGTCGGTGGTGCAGGGTTGAGTGCGTGCTGTGTGTGGGCGCCCAGGCTCAAAGACTGAGGAAACCTTCGCCAAGTGAAAACGCTGTTTTCTCCAGTTCCCCCAGGAAACCTCGTGTGTGATTGATTACCCAGTGTGGACAGTGGGTAGGCAGGTGGTGCCCTATTGGATTTTTGCAGAACACACTCGTTTGTTTTTGTAGGGTACATTTTTTCCTAGGAGCGATAAGCTTTACCATGCTTCAGAAGTCCTCCTATGATAAAGCAGTCCTGCAAGCAGGGCGGGAGAAGCCCTTCGCACCTCTGCTAAAGAACCAGCTGGGGGAAAGGAGACCTATCGCAGTGCTGAGGGCTGGGGAGCTGGGAGGCAGAAGAGAGAAGAGGAAAGAGAGGGTGTTCACTAGAGACGTTGTAAGGTGGTAACTTTGCTGAAAAAGGCGAGGAAGCAATTTTCCTGGAGGTTCAAAAAACAGACCGTCGCATATTCAGTGTGGTTGGACTGGTGGGGGTGGGGGAGGGTGAGGGGTGGGGGTAGCATTAGAAAAAGGCTAGCGACTCCTGGCTGCTCTCTGAGGTCTTTCTGTTCTGACTCTAGCCTGCCCAGTTGAGGACCTTGGGTACGCTGTGGAGGACACGTGTGATCAGACCTTGGCAACTGAGTCTGAAATTCCTTATTTTCTGAGTACTGTGCCAGGAGACCAGGGGACGAGGGCTGGGATGTGATTCTGCCGCTGACTGGCTTTATAAGACATTGGGCCACTCTGGCCAGTTTGATCATCTGTAAAATGAGGGAATGGGACCTGATTCAAATCTAACAAACTCAACCATGTGTAGGCTAAAAGTTTGGGTAAGAACTGCTCTTTGGCTGGTAGGATCACACTCCAGGGAGATCTCTCTCTCTCACACACACATACACACACACACCCCCCCCCAATGTACATTTGGATGCAGTTGTAATAGGAAACAAATGCTCTCTCAGGGGCCGAAGGGGAGAGGTCGATGCTGCCTTTGGAATCTTGCAGGTTTGGAGGAGGCAGGCCATGGGTGAGGCTGCGTGGTTGGATTAGGCGCTGAGAGGGGATATGGGAGCAAAGAAGAAGAGGCGCCTCTGGCAGATAAAACAGGTGAACAAAATGAAGAACCAGCACACTGAGTGAGTGCAGGGTGGCGAGTTCTGGGAGTGGAAAGTACGTGACGATGATCCGAGCACACGTACATGTCACACAGTAGGTCCACAGTTGATATCAGCTGAGCGGTGATGGCTGCGGCGAGGACTGGGCTGGAAGGGCAGGCAGGGCTTCTCCCTGACTGGAAGCCATAGCTGTGCTGAGTCCATCTGGGACACAGACCACCGTGACCACGTCTGTGTCCAAGGACATGTGGCCCACGGCTGAGAGAGCACGTCTACGGGAAGGATGACGAGAGCTTGAATTTAGATAGCAACGTTGAAGTGGGGAGGGATTTAAAAAATAGTGCTCAAGAAAATTCTGCAGGCTTCCAGAGGCGAATCAGATGTGCATGGAGAGGGAGAAGACGGAGATGATGACAGTTTTCAGGGTTTGAACCTGGGCAATGGGGAGAGTGGAAATTCATGAGCAGACACAGGCAAGCTCGGAAAGAGAGATGGGTTTACAGAGGGTATGTGATCAGTTTAATCTTGTGCAGGAAGACTTGGGGATGTCTGCAGGGAGTCTGTGCAGAGACGGCCAGCAGGCAGGTGGAATTGTGGCAGTTTCTGTAGCTGGAGTTTTGGGGTTCATGGAAGTCGTGGTTGAGGATGCAAACGTGGATGAGAGGGAGGGGATGTGGTGAGAGGAGAGGCTGGCCAGGCGGAGGAGCAGGTGAAGACCACTGGAGAGGAAAATGCAGGCCTGACAGGAAGTAACTGGGAGGAGCCCGGAAGGGGGTCGAGGGGTGGGTGTGGGCTGAACCCTGTGAGGAGGCGGCATGGGGCTGGCTCCTAAGGGAGGCCTGAGAGCAGCCAGATGCAAGGGCCTGAGGAGCAGGAATGAAAGAAGCAGGTGTAAGGGACCTTCTAAAGAAGTTTGTGATAAAGACAATGAGAACAGAAAGATGGGGGACTGGGCGAAGGCAGGGCCATCGGAAGCCATTTTAGGATAAGCGCGATGTGGCCATGCTTTGGGGCCCTGCTTCTGAAATGTGACCTGCATTCAGATCGCCTGGAATCCTGTTAACATCAGCTCTCGTCCAGCAGTGAGGAGGGGATGAAATGGCATGGGAGGGACAGTCACCGATGATGCCATCTTGGACCCAGGTAAGTCCGTGAGGTTTGCAAAGGAGGGGGGATGTCAGCAGCTCTCAGACCGAGAGAAAGGATACAACGGGGTGGTGTGAAGGATCTGTTTGTGGGGGAAAGGAGACATAAGGGAGTCTTATGGAAAGGTCTGGACCCTCTCAGTCAGGTGAGTGGTGAGAGACCTGCAGACAGAAGGGAAGCGGGGAGCTGGGGGTTTGGAGGAGAGTGGAAGCCACAGGGACAATGGTCCAGCTGACTCGCTGGCCTGAGAGGAGAGAAGGACCCAGGAGAGTTGTGCAGGCAGTGTGGTGGCTGTGCCCCTGCAAGGCCTGGAGGCTGCAGAGCGAGTGGGCAGTGGGGTCCATCAGGGGCTGAGGGGCCTGAGGGTGCTGATGTGAGCGTGGTCGAAAGGGAAGGTCCTAAAGGGACGTGGGGTGGGGTGTGGGCAGGAGAGGCAGGGCGGGAGAGGAGGGCAGAGGAAGGAAGGGAGGGGCGGAGAGTGGTTGGAGGTGTCTGAGGAGACAGAGCAGAATGGAGGGGCAAGGAGGGGTCCCAGCATGAAGGGAGGGCTGGTCTCCCGGCAAGGTGATGAGTGACCAGGGAGGGACCGGGTGGGGACCAGGGCCCCCGCAGAACCAGAAGGGGTGGAGCCCAAGGCCTGGCTGGGAAAATTGTTGTGGAATGTTCTCCTCATTAGCCACAACACCTGTTGGAAGCCAGGATGACTCCCAGAGGCAGAGGGCGCCTGCTCTGTTCTGCTTCACTCAACCCCCACTTCTTGAGGCTCCCTGAGGGAGGTCTCAGGCTGTGACGCCGAGGCTGAGTTTCACGCCTTTGGACTACGACATGGAGAGGAGGGCGTGATGACAGGTGACTCCGTCAGCTGCGGACCCACCACCCTGCAGCCTGCTCAGGATCACTCTGTGGTCACCCCAGCCAGCTACCTGCAGCTGCTCTCCTGGGTCAGCGAAGGTTAAAACCCCATTCTGAGATCAAGAGCTTCGGCGCTGAGTTTCCAGCAGTTCCCATGTTCCCAGCTCCTGGGACCCCCGCCCCTCACCCCTTGGCCCCCAACTGCAGGGCCCATTTTGAAGCAGGTGCGTGTCCCCTCACACCCCTGAGCTAGGGAACTCTGCTAGGAAAGGAGAACAGGCCATCGCACTTCCTGCCTCCAGAGGACAAGCCAAGAGCACGGCTGGACATCCCGCTCTCAGTTTGTTCGGCTCAGTTTGATTCTCTTTCTCTCCCTGGTGAGCCCTAGTTTGGAGTTGTTTGCTCTTCATCAGCAGTTTATGGAAATGCTGGTGTCTGGGGAGGAAAGAGGAGAGGGAACTCTCAGAGGCTGTGCTGGTGCCCAGCCGTGCTCGGGGTGGCCTCCACGGGCGATGCCCACGCCCAGCCCTGCAGACCTGCAGACCGCCCCTCGCAGTGTCCTCTCCAGGTCCCTGGGGACTGTGACCTCATACCACCCCCTGGCAGAACCACCACGGGCCCCTTCCCTTCAAATCACAACCTTCCTTTCTTTATTCTCTCTGCTAAGGCCAGGGATTTCTGTGATTTTCAGCCCGGCTCTTCCTGCCTATGGAGGGAGGTCTTTGCAAGACAGAGGCGGCAGGCAGGGCGGCTGGCTTTCCCCGGCCTTGTTGTCCCCGGACAATCCTCTGGGACAATCTCTACAGCTGGTCCTGTGGAGCCATCCCCTGTCTCATCCCAGCACCATGTCGGGCAGCCTCTGGCCCTCCCTGATGTGTGCCTCCTCCATGTCTGTCCCGTTGTCTGTCTGTCCCCGGGCTCCTCACCCCTTCCCTGTGCCCTTGGTTATTTGTCCACAGAGAGGGAGGAAAACTTTGAAGGATTTATGTGGAGACCCTGGGCAGAGGAAGATAAATGGAATTTGCAATAAATCCAGGAGCAAAGTTGTAACTTGACTTAAAAACAAACAAAAGGGCCAGAACTGCACTTAAGCTCAGCAGAAGCTCCTCTCCCAGTGTAAACAGAACAGGGCGGACAGACTTGGGCGGGGGGAGCCTCACTCCGCCTGGGCCAGCCAGGGAGGGAGGGGGGGAGGGGTCCGGACCAGGCTGGCCGCCCACTTCCTCTGGGTGGGATGGTTTGTGGGGAGGGTCTCTGTGGCCTTGTGAAAGGAGCAAGAAGATGCTGGCACTGCTGTTGTTTGTCATTCACTTTTCCAGGCCTTACCCTTTTGAAAAGACACTGTCAGGATTGGGACTGGAAGGTTTTTTGGGCAGAAGTGCTTTCTTTTACTGTTACTGGGGCTCAGGCCAAATAGATGAAAACTGAGAGCAGTGAAGGGCAAACCAAAATGCTGGGTGCGAGCTCCCAAGTCCTTCCCCTTCCCTGGGCCATCGGGGAGCTCACCTGGACCCCTGGGGGGCCACTCCTGCTGGATTTGCCCGGCCTCACCTGGAAGTGTCAGGCTGTAAGACCATGATTAGAGTGAATTGCCTTTACATATAATTTTAAAGTGCTTCCACACAGATCCTCCGAGGTGGAACAGATATCATCAGCATTTTATGGGCAGGAAAAGTGACACAGAGAGGTGAAGAGTCCTGTCCAACATCACACAGCAGATCAGCAGTTGACCTAGGTCAGTGCAGTGGAAAAGGTAGGGCCTGAGGCCCAGTTCCCACTTAGTTACAACAAGCTGTGTGATCTTGGGTGACTTGCTTTACCTCTCCGTGAGCACAAGCTTTCCTCTGTAAGATGCAGTTCCCTCCAAAGTTTAAACAGATCGGCTATTGCCCCCTGACTCTCTGTGGCGTGGCTTTTGAAAGTCAGACAACCCCGGGGGACCTAATGGTGTGTCGAGGAGCGTCCACAGCCGCAGTTTAAACATGGCACATCTTCCTGGGGCCTCACGTCTATCCTTGGGTATCTCTGAAGGGAAGAAAGCCAGTCTTTTAAAAAACATTACAGAACAAAGTGGCTTTGCTACAGAAGAAGATGCAAAGTCCCCGCTTTCAAGGTTGAACAGGAAACACTTCAAGGACAGTTTGTGCTTGCTGCTGTCGGTGTCGGGCCCCCCCAAGCACGTGTTTACTCTTTCCTGCAGCCTAGGACGCGCTGGGACTGTTTTCTAATGGGCATTCGGGGCCCACCAGGCAGAGACCCATATTCCTGGTGAACGGGGTGTGGTGTGGTAAGGGGGCTGCGTTCCCTTTCCTGAAGGGAGAAGTGTTCTCACAGCATCTGACACAGTTTTTCTCATCCCAGGCTTTACATGAGAGTCACCTGAGAAGCTTTTGAGACACACCCATGCCAGTTTCCACCCTGGCCCAGAGAAGCAGAATTCCTGGGGGTGCGGCTAGGGCTCCGTGTGTTCCGAGACTCCCTGGGTGGTTCTGATACTCAGTGTGGGCTGGATATACTGACTTACTGTTCAGTCTTGGAGTCCAGGGAGCCCCAGCATGCCTATGTCCAGGAGGGGAAACAGTGGCTGACAGACAACTTCCTACTCTCTGCTTCCCAACTACCGCTTAGACCACTGGGCAGAAGCCCTTAGCCCCAGCTGAAGGAAAGGGCGGTGAGGTGGGGGGAGGGGAAGAATGAGACAGAACTTTGCTGGGTGGGGCAGGAAGACTGTACCAGGTTGGATAGTGCCCCCCACCCTCCACCCCGCCTGCAATCATGTCTTTCCTGGAATCTCAGAAGATGACCCTATTTGGAAATGAGGTCATTGCAGATGTAATTAATTAAGATGACAGGTTGGCCCCTAATCCAGTATGATAACCGTCCTTGTAGGAAGAAGAGATGCACAGGAAGAACGCCATGTGAAGATGGAGGCAGAGATTGGCTCTTGAGCAAGGAGGTGGGCCAATGAGCACTAAGATTTCTACCAGTTCAGACATCCCGTGACTAGACAGGAGCAAGGAGGCTGGCCTGGCTGGGGGCCATCACGCTGCCTCCAGGGCACTTTTGGGGGCTGCTGCTGTCTCTCCCTGAACAGGGCCAAGCGAGGGCTGCAGAGGACATGAGCCTGTGAGGACGTGGAGCGGGACCCCTGCTTCCCTCTGTGGGCAGAGATGATGAAGCCGGCGTTACTGGAGGGCCACGGTGGTTCGGGACAAACACTGGCCCCGCCTGGCCAGTGCAGCCACTGGCGGGACGCTGTGGGCGGTGAGACAGGCCGTGGTGGCCACCACAAATTGTACAAGACCGAAAAATCTCAAGAATATTTTCAACCCATTTGCACTTATCAGATATCACACTGGAAAGCCCAGCAATTTGCTAGGACCCTTTCCAGAATGAGGGGGATTTCACAGACTTGGCCTTGTGCAGAGTAAGTTTCTTGGAATTTCGGCTTCAGAGCAGACCTGGCCTCCTTGGTCCGATTCACCCACCCTCTCCCAGGGCTGCAGCCGCTCCCAGCACACCTGGCCGCACCTTCCCGGCGACCCTTGAGACAGACTCTGCAGCCACAGATATCGGTGTTCCTCTGGCTCTTCGGTTTCCCCTTCACATTTTTGGGAATTCCGTGGCACTTGGCAGCCAGTGGTTCTGGCAGTCTAAGAAATACAAAGTTCGGGGCCTGAGACCGCTGCGGCCTCTGCTGTGGTTTTTCTGGAGCTCCATTTCATTTGGGCTAGAGGTGAACACTTCCCTCCGGAGACCCCAGCAGGCTGGGTCTGAAGCAAAGTTCAAGGAACAGTCGCTTCCACTGTGGCTGGGTGTTGTTCCTCTGGCACAGGCGCAGCTTGACAGCATGCAGACGGGGGCCCAGGAGCAGCCACGGGGCCTGCAGATGGGAGGAGAGGCTCGAGGGGAGACGCAGGCTACCCGGCTTCCCTGTTCCCAGCCATGGCCTAGCAGCAGCCGGAAGCACGAGCTCCCCGAATGCTTTTATTAAAAGTTCTGTGTTACCTGACATTTGAACATCATTAAAACAGAACGGCCACTTGTAGTCAACTTTATCTCTTCTGACCTCATGGATTTTTCAAGGACGTCCCAGAACGTCTTCTTTTCAAAGGGAAGCCAAGAGTGGGGCTGAGGGCCCTAGGAAGGACTGGAGAACGGCATCCTGAATCTCCTTGCACTCATAAATGAAAAGAAAAGAAAAAACATGAACTTTTTTTTTTAACTTTACAGAAGTTAACACATGGTTATGGAGGACAGTTTGGAAGATACATGAAAGACTCAAAAATCAAGTAGAAGCCACCAACAACCCCATCCCCCAGAGACAACAGTCACTGTTCTGGGGACGGGTGCTCTTCCTGCGTGTGAGCATGTCTCTTAACGTCTGTACCTTAAAAATAAAAGTGGAAACGGGTTTTGGCACTACAACTCATAATTTCATAAATGAGGCCCGAAAATCTTATACTTCAGGTAAATTTGATACAGGGATCAGTGAAAAGACTCAAATTAGTTAATCTGCAAGTAATGGAGGGCCTGCTCTGTCCACAGCACTCCGCCAGGCACCGCGAGGATCAGAGATTTTGCAGTGTGGCCCTGGCCCTGGAAGGTGGAGGGAAAAGACAGAAAGCATGCATTTGGTAGCTGTGCCCTCAGCGTCCAGCTCAGCTCGCCCTGGGCCCTCAAATTGAGTTGCTGTGCTGAGCTGACTGGTGGCCATCACAAAGGCTCCTCATTGCACATTCGCTCAACAGCTATTGACTACGTGCCTACGAGGAGCCTGGGATGCAGGTGCTTTAGGTTTCAGAGCAGGGAACCATCACGATGAGAGTGAGGGCACAGGAGATTTATATGAGCTCTGGCTTACCGGATGGATGGAGTGATGGTTAATTATGTGTGTCAGCTTGGCTAGGTCATGGTACCCAGATATTTGATAAAACTCCTCTCTAGATGTTGCTCCGAAGGTACTTCTTAGATGTGATTAACATTTAAATCAGTAGACTTTGAGTAGAGCGGATGACCCTCATACGTAATGTGGGTGGGCCTCATTCAATAAGTGGAAGTCCCTCAGAGAAAAGACTGGAGTCCCCCGAGAAAAAGAAATTCTGTCTCCACACTGCCTTTGGGCTGGAGTTCCGACATCAGCTCATCCCTGGGCCTCCAGCTTGCCGGCCTGCCCCGCGGTGTTCAGACTTGCCAGCCCCCGCAACTGCATAAGCGGTTCCATAAAATCTCTCTCTTTCTCCGTGCATGTAACTATACATGTACATGTTTATGTGTATGTGTCTGTGTGCATGTGTGTACGTGCACGGACAGGGTGGGGCCGAAGTAGGTGTACACTCATGAGTACACACAACAGGGTGTATTCTTGTGTTATTATGTATGATTATAGTGTTTTCCACGTGAACAACTGAAAACCTGCTTTCGCCTCACCCTGTATGTCTGCTCTTGCGTCTGTCCCTCTGGTTTTGTTTCCCTGACTAATACAGACGGGAAAGGAGACAGGCAGGGGTACGGAGACGGGGCTGCTCGGGGGGAGAGGGAAGCCAGTGTCAGCCTGTCAAATGCGGGGAGGGCAGAAAAACATGTGTGTGGAGGTACGTGTTGTATGTTTACGTGTTGTATTTTTACATGTTGTATGCATCTGTATCCATGTATAGGAGTATCCATGTATAGGAGAAACATACAAACAGACAGAAAGACAGAGCCATACACAGACATACAGACTCATACACAGAGAAACACACGTGCATATGTATATGAATGTGTATGTGTGTGCCTCTGTGTATGAGTCTGTCTGTATGTCTGTGTGTGGCTCTGTCTTTCTGTCTGTTTGTATGCTTCTGCGTGTGTCTATCCGTATCTACACAAGTGAATATGTGTGTCTGTATGCCTGTGTCTGTCGGGGAGAATGTAGGCAGGGGCTGAGTCGGTCATGGTGCCCTAGGAAAGGACCTCGCTTGCTAGATTTTCAGTCAGTTCCAGGAGCTTGCTGGGAGCGAGTGTGGGATCTGGGTTTGGGAACCGACAGGAAGGCGGACAGGTAGGAAAGGAGGTCCTGTGGTGTACGGAGCAGGAGTGGCCGACAGGAAGGGGGCGGGAGACACCTGGGTGGGTTTGGGGAACAGGATGGCCAGAAGTCAAAGTGGTACAGGGAGGTAGGTCTGTGTGGCATCCAGGGACATATCCCTGTCATACCTGCCTTGAGTCTGGGGGTTTCTTGGGCCAGGGGAAGGATTTTGCAAGGACCAAGCAGGCTGGGAGAATAAGGGCCTGCGCTGAGGGGTGGCGATGGAGCCGGAGATCTGGAGGCTGGGCTCCGTGAGGCTGTGAAGAGAAATAGGTGGTCAGGGCAGGGACGGTGATGACTTCAGTTTCAACCTGTTGGGGTAGAGGAAACCACAGAATAAACCTCTGAAGATAAGGAGGGGGTACTGTCCAGTGTCACACTCTGGAAAAGACAAAGAGAGTGGGGAGTAAGAAAAAGCCGCTGGACTTGACAATTAGGTGGTCTTGGTGACCCGAGTGGAGGGGACGGAGCTGGAGAAAGGGACGGAGGCAGTAGGCAAGCATTGGTAAGAGGGTAACATCTGCCGGACCTGCTACTACATGTAAGATGAAAACAACAACCACACTAGGATAACGACATGAGTGGACAGCAGAGCTGAGTGACGGGAGCCCTGTGCATATCCGAATAAAGAATGAAACTCAGTCATCAAGATGTTCAGCCCTGATCCCATTAAGTACTTCCTCTAAGAGTTAGCAAACTGTTATCCTTTAATCACGCCTGATATTTATGAAGGCCTTTCTCCAAAGAACTCCAAGTGCTCAATAAACAGTAATTATTTCACTCTCCCTTCAGGGAGAAGTCGGTGGCAGGTATCATCATTATGTTTATGGGCACGGAAACTGTGGCCCAGATGAGAACGACGCTGACAACCAAGGTCACGGAGCCGGTCGGGGTGGGAGGTATTGTTCCCGGCTCTTCTCCTTCCGCTGCTAGATCATTCCTCAGTCCCTTACACCTTGCCAGGACCCCCCAGTTACTGGCGAGACTTGGCCATGAGACCGACTCCAGGGTCCAGTGCTTCAGGTGGTGGCTGCAGGATAATTCCAGAGGGATCCCTGGACCAGCCAGCTGTGAGGGGTCAGGGAGTAAATCTCTTGGATGGTCAGTCCTGGGCCACAAGGAGACCTAAGTAAGCAGCTTGCTCTGCTGAGTCCTTAAAGGTTGCAGGCAAACGCTGAGTGTGAGCAACAACCAAATTGCCAAATCAGGAGAGTAGGCAGTTGTTCCATCTGCTTCATGGGTGGCCTCACACAAGCGATTCACTAGTGGCCTCAAGTAGGGGAATAGCCTCAACCCTTACGCGTCAGGCTGTGCAAGGTCCAAGCACTCGCTCAGAAGCAAAATCATCTCTAAATGCAAAGAATAATCGAGGACAGCCCACTAGGAAGACGATTTGCTCATCCCGGGTGGTGAGCTTGGGCTTTATCAGGCCGGGAAATGTAAGGAATCCCTAGGGTCCCGATAGCGGAGATGGTCCACACAGCCCCCCAGCTGTGGCTCCAGAGAGCGCAGAGGTGGGGGCCACAAGGGTGGGGGCTGCCGGCACCTGCCGAGCGCTGAGAACAGGCTCTTCGCTAATGAGGACCGGCTCTCATGGGATCAGCTAAACGGTTCACATTCCCAGTCCAGTGTTTATGCCACTTGGGTGGACCTGGGAGATTCAAGGGGCCACCTGCATGTCGGCCCAAAGCTTTAATGAAGCCCTAAATCTCCCGTGACTCCCCCGGGGGCCTGATCCCTGTGAGGCCGGCCAAAGGGAGAAGCCTAGGATTGGCTTTTGAGTCTTCCCCTCAACCCATGGTTGGCAGAGGCTTGGCTTGTTAGTGTGAGCAATGTCCTCGCGGTCGCAGGGGAGCCCGCGGAGAAGCAGAGGACCCGCCCGCCCCGCCACCTCGACCTGTGGCGCCTGTCACGGTGGGTGTCGGTCGTTCCCCACACCCGCAAGCTGCGGAACGTGGGGATCCATGGATCCATGGGGAAAGAGGGGCTGGACTAGCACAGTAACACTTTCGTTTTGCGGTTTCTGTTTAAGAATCCTTGGTGCTTGGTGAGAAATTACCGAAAGTAGGTCTCGGTCAGGAAATGGAATGACTCCGGCTGACTGTTTGAATCGGGGGAACTAGAAGGCCCAGCCATCCAGCAGGGCAGAGGCCTGGGACCCACAGGCCAGGCCCAATCTCGGGGGTCCTGCAGACCCCTGGGAAGGAAGAGGGGGAAGGGAAGTGTCTCTGAAGGGAGGGAGGGCCTGGGCCATTCGGGGAATTCTGTCTTCTCCTCGTGCTCCCTTCCCCCCTCACAGCCTCGCAGCAGAGAACTCCCAGCTTCCCACAGCGCTGGTGCAGAGGGCCAGTCCTGGAAGGGGCAGTCACGGCTCAGCCCGCCGCATGTCTGGTGGCCCAGGCTGCAAATGCTGTTCCCACAGAGCTGACTGAAGAAGGACACGGGCACCAGGGTGACATGGGTGGGGCCGATGGGATGGCAGGCCGTGGGAAGGAAGCTGGGAAGTCTGGGCTTTCTCCTCCTTTCTTCATCTGAAGAGAGTGCTCGGGCTTTAGAATCAGGTGGCCCAAGTCTGCACCCTGGAAAACGTCCCTGGAAAATGTGGCCCCACTTGGTTTGGGGCCTGCAAGCCCCGTGGTGCCTCTACCTGCACTGAGGCCACGAGTTTCCCAGGGAGGGCAGGGCCTCTCCCTCCTGCTGTGGCCGGGGAGGTGGGTAGCCTGCTGGCCTCCTGGGGGTTAATGAAACGAGCTCTGATACCGTGTTAGAAGAGCCTCTGGCACACGGTGAGTTCTTTGTGCTGGTCCGTCATCATCGTCATCCTTCCGAGCCTGGGGTTGGTTGGACACGGAGATGAGCCCACGCTGCCCCAGCAGCGGCAGCCTCCCCGTGCTCACGGAGTGTGGGAACAGGGCACTGGCCTGTGTGTGACGGCCAGCACTGCCGAGGGTCATAAAACAGCGGCAGAGGGAGCGGCCAGCCAGATAGGGCGCTGGAGATGAAAGCCGCCGAGTCGGCCCTTCCGAAGGGCCGCTGTGTTCCCGAAGGCCTGCAGCTTCCTCTGCCCTGCTGAGTGTTTTTTTTTTTTTCTTCCCAGTTCCTCTCAGTGATATCTTAAGAGGCAAACTTCCAGCACTAACAGGAGGTCTTTTGTTCTCCCTTTCTCTAAGTGGACTTTAACCCAGTTACGACAGATGAATCACTGTAAAAACAAACAAATAATAATACTCCATTTTCTTAAAGGACCTTCCATACCTGCTGACAGAAAAGGGGGAACCTAATGCTGCGCTGGGCCTGTGGGGCTTCTCCCGGCCCCAACCTTCTGGAGGCGCAGCCCAGGAGAACCTTCTAGAACACACTGGAGGCCGGCACTGTGAAACTATTCGGCAAGGTTCTGGTTTGTTTGGCAGTTCACCTGATTTGGGGTGGCCTGGGCTCTGAGGAATTTTGGTCTCAGAACAGTCCTGGTTGGTATTTATAGTCCTGGATCCGCCACACACTGAATTCTGGAGTTGCCTCCCTTCACACTTGAGTTTCTTTAGATGTGAAACAGGGCTATTTGACACTCTTCGATTTTGTCAGGAAGGACTTTGCAATAAAATAACTTCTGCTCTGTTAGAAGACTCCAAGCTATGCTAAGAGCTCAAGTGCAGCCTGCATCTGATGGATTCAAGTTCGTCAGACAATTAGTTAGGCACTGGGCTCACAGAGAGGAGAAAGACCCACCTCCTGCCCTCAGGGAGACAGGCATGTAAATAAATGAATGCAGTGATTTCTGAGACAGGTAGGAGGGGACAGGTGCCAAGGGTGGGAGTTGGGTAAGACAGGGGATGGCCGTTTGATCCTGGAATGATGGGAAAGTCTTGTTGGAGGGGAAGGATTCGGTAGATGCTGGGGTGAGGGGGGCAGATAGGGCAGGCAGAAGGAGCGAGGGGCGTAACCGAAGGACTGAGGCCTGTGGCCAGTTCGGGCCCGCCCTCGTGCAGGCCCTATCGAATCTTTGTCTAGGCATTTCTGCCTATGTGCTTCAATAGAGCCGCGCCCTCATTTTCCTGAGAAGGCACCGTCCGTGGATGACTATGCCACTGGCCTCTGGTCCGAGATGCCTCTTGGCTGCATCACATGTTAAGGCTTGCTTTGGGCCACTGAGCACCTGGGATCACTGCCGAGGAATGCAGCCATGCTCCTGATGCGGTGGTGGTGTCCACCGTCACTCCCTGGAACTCAGACACAAGGTGTAACACATTCATGTCTACAACACTGTTCTGTTGCCTGGAAAACGTCTTCTCATTGTCAACCCCCACTCACAAGTCTCCTTGACTGCGAGCCACCCCTAGAAGCCATGGGCAGCCCAAGCAGTTACTCACTTGCCTTTGTGCTCTGCAGCCCCTTCTTACTTGGCTTTGGGCTCTCACACAAAATGATTATAATTTCAGTTTCCCCGAGTGCCCTCCTCCTGGGCTGTGAGCTCCTGGAGGGGGTGGCAGGCCGTGCATAGCATTTGGTTCACGCGCATACAAGGTATGCAGTAGGCATTTGCTAAGCGGACATGTGAGTGAATGAATGAGGCTTGAGTTAGTGTGTTTTGCATAGTCTAACAAGAATATCAGCTGAAAGCTTCACCTTCGTCGTCTTCTCTAAGAAAATGGCAGGGCCTAAGGATTTCCTTCTGAGAGCACCACTTAGTGCGTGAGCAGATGTCTCTTCCCCAGAAACGACTTGCCCTGGAGAATTTAGTCTGAAAATCAGATTGAGCCCACAGTGACACTCTACTAGGGTCCTCCATTAAATCTGTGCGGCATGCACCCCCCGAAATACAGTTCTTTACATTTCTGTGTCAACCACCTGAAAAGTGACATCTTTCCATCTTTTGAACTGGAAGGATATAGTTTTCAATTAGCAATGATTGTACCTTGGATAAACCTTACTGGCTACAATACTGCCACTGTGCAAAGCTGCTCTGGAAGGAGATAGTAGGGTAGACTTCCTTCTGTCTATCTATGTCTATCTGCTGTCTCTCTCTCTCTCTTTTTTTTTTGAGGAGTCTTATCAAGGGCCAGGTGGTGGGAGCCTTATTCTATTATTCTACAGGGGATATGCTCTTCAGCTGGCCCCTCCTTTCCCACTCTGTACTCTGCCACCCTCAGGTGTCCCCAGGCAACCAGGAGTAGATGACACGAAATGGTTTTAGTGGCAGGCCGAGTGGGCATGGGCCCGAGACTCAGTGCACAGCCCAGCCTAGCCACAGCTTGTTCCTCCTCTGCCTGGAGAGAGCTCGGCCCCTGCCTCAGACTTCATCTCCTGGGGTTGAATTACGGCTGTAAAAAGACGAGTGAAATATTCCGGGAACAGGCTTCTCAATGACAACAGCTGGTTAATTAGTTCTGAGAAAATGGAAACCTTGGTCTCCTGATGGGTGCAATGACAGGCACAAGGGGAATTTTCCAATACAAGAGGGAAATGAATTTTCCAAGGACAGGGTGACTGACAAAAGCCACCATCTGACCACGCACCAGAGTTGGGTAACATAGCGTGCCTGGAGTGGCAGAGTTGATGGGCTGGAACAGTGGACTGGGGGACAGCAGCATTCCCCAATACATTCTAGGTGCATCACCAAGATCTGCCACTGATGGGGATGGTGACTTCGGGACAGGCGGAACCCTTGTTGTATCATTTCCTATGGTGAGAAGTAAGATGACCTTGACCATTCTGCTTTGGAAGAAGGTGGCGACGAGGAGCAGCTAAGCTAGATAGGTTCTTTAGACCTTTGCCAGAAATAGCGTGTGCCAAGGCCGGCCTTCATTCTGCAGCAGCGGCCTGCCTGTTCCCTCCTCGGAGCTCATTTGCTGCTCCTTTCGCCCACTCTCTGGCACTTCTCGATGCAGACCACCACCCATGAACTGGACCAACAAAGCCGAATTGTCTTAGTGCCTGTGTTTGGTTGTCTCCAGTGTCCTTCATCGTCCTTCCATACAAGGAGAAGGACCACGGTTCTCCCACCCCTTTCCCTCTCACTGTGACGGCGGATTTTCCATACCCCAAGGGACAGCATGCTGTAGAAAGGCCAAGGAGCAGGGTGAATCACACTCGTGTTCGAAAGCCCACGGAGCAGCTGTCGACGTTTATAATTGTCCTCCGTGAGCCCCCGTCCACTTATTTATCGTCTCTTGGAGAATCTCGGTCCCGATTAGGAAGAAAATAATGGTTTTGGTATGATTAATTCCCAGTGCTAGGTGAAAACAAAACCTTTCCCAAGCTATTACTGTCAGGGAGGAATTCTCCTTGGTGATGCTGTTTAGGACGCCGCCACTCCAGGCCGCGTGCTCTGCGTCAGTGTCTGTGGTGGGGAGTGCTGAGGAATTCCGCCCTCCGACACGCGATGGACCGTAGACATGGGGTAAGGAGCAGGAAACTCATCTGCTGATCCCTCAGATAATCCTTTTTATACCATAACTTTTCCCTGATTTTGGAATAATAAATGTTCATGGGAGACAATTTGGAAAATGGAGACAACCCCCCCAAAAAGATAATAAAAGTCAAGCCAAATTTTATTACCCAGAGATAGCACGGTTCATGTTCTTATACATATTCTTTTAGTTAAAAGCTGTACACAGTGTTTTTTTTTCTTACAGGACTGCTGGAGTCTGTGCACACCGCTTTATAATCTGTCTTTTCCCCTTTAAAGGGTAAGTTGTGAACATTTCCCCACGAGATTAAGCCTTCTTCTAGCACGTAATTCTAATGACCGCCGAATATTCCATCATACGGACATTCATGCAGCTAATACCCTATGGGTGAACAGTAAAGTTGTGCGTATTTCTTGCTATTATAAATAACATAATGTGCACACTGGGGAGACTGACTCAGGCTGCTCCATTGTCCTGGTCATAAGTCACTTAGTCCTTCCTCAAAAGCCATTTGTCATTTTGTGGGCCAGAGAAACTACATCACAGCTGACTTCACAGCCCTTGCTCAGGACATAAGACAAACTTAATCTACCCAAGCTGGCAGTAGCCCTGAAATATCTGTTTAATTCCACAGCAAAAGCCACCCATGGACAAAGGCAGTTGTATTCAACACACTTATTCATAGATGCATTACTTCAGACAAAACAGGGTGCCTTGACTGGTTCCCCTTTGACCCTAGGTCATTTTTTTTGAGGTGTTTACTCAAGGACATTTTTTCATTGCCTTTTGAGAGAGAGGAAGGGAAAGAGAGAAACATCGATGTGAGAAAGAAACATCGATCGGTTGCTTCTTGTATGTGCCCGGACTGGGATTGTATCCTCCCGGACCAGGGATTGAACCCGCAACCTATGTATGTGGCCTGACTGGGAATTGAACCTACAGCCTTTTGATTACTGGACAACACTCCAACCAACTGAGCCACACCAGCCAGGGTCTGGGTCATCTTTTGACAATGAAGGCAAGCTCATTTTAATAGCAGAGGAAGCTTATAATTAGCAAGGTAAATCAGTAGAGGTAACTGGAAGCAGGCATTCTGGATGAATCATACATCGTTTTGAATCATCTTCCATGTGTAGTATTTTGGTGTCAGCGTTCTGCTCCATTAGAGTGGATAACCATGAGTGGAACAGAATAAAGACCTGGGGCTCCGTGCATGCCAAGGAGTTTCCCAAAAGACTGTGGTAGGCCTGGGCAGAGGAGGAAGATGGGCACTGAGCAAACCCTCAGTTTAGAATCTGAGGGAAAATCTAGGCCATCAGTTCCTAGTTCAGCTTGGTTTCAAGAACTCAAGCTGCCACATGGAGTGTGCCTTAGACACCGCCTGTTTCCATATATTGGCACTTAAGCCCAGCAGGAAGCCATGGAGGAAGTATGCTCTGAGTTGAGGGGCAGGTGCTGTCTCCCTGGGAGGTTGGGTGTGGGTGGGCCAGATTAGCAGGCCACCTCCCATGCCATTGCCAACGTCTCGTCCCAGTGGCCATGCACCCAGCTTCAGCGGTCATGGGACAATGAGATCTTGAAGGAAGAAGTTCTCATTCCAAAGTCCAGACCCTCTTGTCATTCTCAGAGTCTCCGTGGCTTCAGAGAGTGGCCGGTAGAGAAAGACTCCGTGGAGAGAGAATGAATTCAAGGAGAATGTCATGGGAAGGCACACTATGGTTGAAATGTGCAAAAAAAGTGTGAGAATTAAAAATAGGTGGGGAAGGAATAGTGGCACGCACACTCTCACAGTTGAATGGGATTTCCGGGAGAGGAAATGGTGGTTTCCGAAGCATAGGAAGCGTCCTGGGGGGACGTTCTCTAGAATGTCCGGGTGAGGAGCTGGAGGAATCACAAGATCCCTCTCAGACAAACGTGTTTGTCCCACTTTCAAAAGGCCGACCTCCATTCTCAGTTGCTCTCACATGTCATCAGACACCCTCGCCCAGTCTGACAGTCCTGTGTCCCCAAATAAAGTGCCCCAGTGAACCATTCCTTTCCCAAGCTTCTGAGGGGTCTTCTGGGGGTTCGGAAAAATTCTTTCCAGGCTGATCCAGCCCTGGCTGATGAGCTCAGCTGTCTCCTTTCCTAGTAAAGCAAGCAGGGCTGCTGGAAAAGATGTACTGAAACAGAGCACGGCTGCCTTCCACCACTTTCCCCAGCCACCTCTGTCTTTCTTGCAAGCTGGAGACAGAGGTTGGGGAATTTTATGGGGGGATGCCGGAGATAGACCAATATTCCTGTCCTGTGTGATTGAGAAGCTGTGTAAATGCGGCAGGGGCCTCTCTTCATGCCCATAATTGAACAACGGCGGCGCCACCGAAAATGCCAGTCCAGAGAGATTCTTCATTTCCAACTAGCCCAGGGACCAGGCACCTGCCACTTGGCTTCCGGCCATTAAGAAGGAAGAACCCCACGCCCATTCGCCAATCTGCTATGCCAAGGATGTGAATTCCTTTTCCATCTCATTAGATTTCGTCTTTCCCTCCCCTTGAAGCCGACAGGGACAGGCCCTCGTTGGTCCCTTCTACAGTTTTCGTGTCCCTACCACCGGTGCAACTTGGCCTCTACCCGCAGCCTCTGCCTACCTGAGCCTCAAAAAGCCGCTGAGAGTGTGGGAGCTGACCCAGAGAGCCGTCCACGGTCCGGGCCCTGTTCTAAGGCCATCTCATGCGTTCACTCACTTAGTTCTCACACAACTCTACGGGGTGGGTTCTGTTATTATTCCATTTTCCAGATGAGGATACTGAGGTCCAAAGAAGTTCATTAACTTGCCCCAGTCACACCGCTAAAGCGGGGCCGAATGAGAACGTGAACCCAGCACCTTGGCTCCAGAGTCCTGCCCTTACAGCCACAGCGCAGGCGGAATAAAATGGCTTTGGTTCTGTCTGTCCTGCTGCTTGGGCCTCGGTCTGACGACGGCATGCTGTCTTGCTCCTCTGCTTGGGTTCCTGCTCTGGAGGCCTTCTGGCCTGCTCATCTGTCTAGGATACGCTAGGGTGCCTACTCTTATATCCCCCGTTTCACTGAGATCATGGGCTTCCCACTCCAAGCCCATTCCGATGGTCATGGCAATGGCCTTGCTGATAGGTCCCGGACAATAAGATCGATGTCACTCAACTCTGGGTCCTACACAAAGTCTCTAACAAACAAGAGGTGTTGCATTTACATGGAAGGAAATCAAGGTCAAAATACTTTGTGCCTCAGTTTCCTCATCTGTACAAGGAGGTCATGGTGAGTAGAGTTTTCCAAAAATAAAGTAAGTAAATCTGTGTAAGGCACTCACAACAGTGTCTGGTGCATGACTAGTGCGCTCTGGTGTGGGCGGTTATTATCACCACCTCATGTCGTTATCACTGTCATTCCTACAGATGCGTGGGAGACTTTGGGTTCTGGAGACCACGGTTCTAACCCCGGCTCTGCCACTTCTCACATCTATGATTATGGACAACCGACCCAACTTTCCAATGCTTATTTCCCCACTTGAAAAATCACGTAATAGTAATTGTACCTCACAGGGTTTTTTTTGAGAATGTATATGCTAAGTGCCCACCACAGAGAAAGATCTCACTAAATAATAGCCAAAAATTATTAGTATTACTCTTGTGATTATTTACAAACTGGGACGCACATGTTTAAAGTATTTTAGTCCACTCAGTCGTCTTCCTGGGACACATTCCTCCCTTCGAGAGCCAGAAAACACCTGCTCCACTCCTCTCTTCTTTCCCTTGAACAGACACACACCACACACACACCCCACACTACACATACCACACAACCCCTACACCCGCACAATCATACAGCACACCCTCCCACTCTCCCCTCTAAACACACACACACCCCACTGTACCTCCACCCTCACAGTTACGGTGCACTTAAGATCTCTGAGATTTTGAAGGTCCCCTCTGAGCCCATGAAAGCAGGGCCTTCTGACATAGGGAGGGGATTTGGCTCTCGGAGTCCTGGAGAGCATCCATTTCCTCACTCTTGGTGCAGAGGGACCTGGCGTCACAGACGTCTGGAAAGAAGGGCCTGGCCAGGGCCCTCAGGGAGCAGGACCCTTGGCGAACAGAGAGAGTGAGCATCCCTTTGACCATGCGAAAGTCACTTGCCACCCACGTCCGTGCCTGGTTCCACACAGTTCTAGGGTGGCAGGCGGTTTCTCAGGGTTCCATTCCTCCAGTGGGGTCCAGCAGTGACAGGAGACAAGGGGGGTGGGAAGAGGACCGTGTGGGCATCTGGGTGCTGGACAGTCAGCCCCACATCTCCAGGGCTCAGGCTTGCAAGCAGCATGCCTTCCAACGAGTGGGAAGGCGCCGTGGCAAATACTTGTGTGGGGAACCCTGGGGAGCAGGAAAAATGCAACAAGCAGTCCCCATCTCCCCCACAACTCCCCCACCCGCATTTACACGGGGAGGGCTTGGCACTAGCAAGGGGGAACACCTGGGGAAGGCAAGTGCCTGAGCAATGGGGCTATTGGTGTTGAGGTGATTTTAACCTTCAGAAGGATCTCTAGTTGTTTCTAGGGAAGCATACATGCCGGAGGGGAATTCTGGAGGGACTTATGGAGGGAAAAGCCCAGGAGAGAGCTCCCTTCTTCCGTTTGTGGGTGAATGTGTGGCAAGGGGGAGCAAACAGAAAGGGGCGTCCTCAAGACTCTGCTCGAGGAGGGTGGCTGCTCTTCAGCATGCCCCCCCTCCCTGGTGGGTCCTGGCGTGGAGGACCGTCACTCTCCTTGCTCCTACTTCCCATCTCCACTTCCTACTGTCCTTGCATGTGTCACCATACTCCTGGAACCCAAGGTCACTCCACTGTTGCCGACTGCTCCGAGCAGCCTCCCTTCATCCACTGCAGGGAAGGTGTCACAACTCAGGGCCCAAGACACTAACAGACTGGAACCAGGGTTTTCACTTGTTTCAGGAGGAAGGAGGAAGGAAAAGGGTTATGGGTGAGATGTACATGCAATGCTACCACAATGTGGAGAGGGTGGCAGAGGCTGCCAGGCTGTTCTCAGGTGGGACAGGCACCCAGTGAGGGCTCCGTGGGCTCAACTCAGCCAGCCCTCCACTGCTGCTCTGGGAAGGGCCCTCATGGTGAGAGTGTTGAAGATGGGACATTCTGAAGGCTCCACCCTCCTCCACAGTCAACATCAGGAGAGTCTGTAGTAGTTCATAGTTGTTAGCTCAATTTTGAACATACCTTGCGAGGTGAGCCTGTGTCATTAGACGCTCAGGCAGAAATGTTGCAGAGACATGGAGAAATTAAGACCAGATGCTCCTCAAGGCAATAGGCTAACCCCTGGTAAGGCAGCTGATGGTGTCGAAATTTAGCACTCCAGGTAGATGAGTTCGTAGCCCCCGTGGGTGCCCAGAGGAGGCAGTAAGGGGTTCTGAGCTCCAGGTGCCTCCAGCATGGACAGACCTTCAGGTGAAGACCCGAGGTTTTCAGGCTTTCTTTGCTCTGGGAACCAAACTCTGAGACAGGTGACCCCAAACCCTGCAGGGCAGGTGAATGGGAACGCCTTGCCATGCCAGCAAGCCAGGTGAATACAGGCATTGATGTGAGGAGTGGCCAGACTGGTTTCAAGCTTGTCACCTCGCTGTGGAAAACTGGTTCCATTTTTTCATGACTGTCAACTTGGCCCCACCTGAGCCTGGGTAGCCTGGCTGGCCGGGCGGTTTGAAGAGATGCGTGGATATTGCGCCTCGGCTCTCACGCTACCAATCAGCCGAAACCTTCCCCGACCCACAGAGCCTGACAGACAGCAAGGCTCTTCCTGCCTCACTGGAGGGACCGGCCGGAGGCCAAGGCCCGTCCGAGCGAGGTTTCAGAATCAGCACCTGGGAGGACACACCGATCGGTTACCCTGGGGTGACATGGGTGGGGACATGCAGGGGCCGAACGCGAGGGGCCGGTGGAGGCAGGGGGGCAGGCTTTGCAACAGGGCTAAGTCTAAAGTGAAACTGAATGTCAGTGAATGCTAACAAACACACACCATGAGCACAGCTCTGCGTGCATGTGGAATGTGTGTGTGTGTGTGTGTGTGTGTGTGTGAGACTTGAAGAACTAAGGAAAAAGGGAGGGGGGGGAAGAAAAGAAAAAGAAAAAAAAAAGTTCTCTCTATCCCTGTAATCATTAGAAAGAAAATGAAGTCCAAATTGCGTTCAGGGCTGCTGGGACAGAGGAAGAGAAGCAAGAATGGAAAAAACAGGCCATAAAGACGCCAGGGCTGCTTAAGCAGAAACATCTGTTGAAGTCATAAGACTAGGGGCCTGGTCAGGCTTCTAACAAACCCAGGAAGAGGAGAGTCTGTGCTGGATCAGGACGAGCCTGGCCCACCCTGTGCAGGGCCCCTGGGACCAGCTTACGTGTGCGGAGAAGAAACCTTCCCCAGGGCTCAGCCTGGGCCTGGCTTCCAGCAGGAGAGGAAGCGAGAGGGAAGGGCGGGAGAGCCATCCCTAGGTCAGGAGGGGCCTGCAGCCGTTGTGGGGGCAGGGATGTGACAGCAATCTTGAGCATGTATTTATTTAAAGCTTTAAACTCACCGGGGTAGCCTGGCGAGCCACATGTCTCAACTCTGGCAGCCAAGGAAAGAAAAAAGGAAGGTGGGGGAGGGGCAGTCATTTGCCGACCTGCACAGCGTGGGGAGGCTGGGCTTTCTGTTTGCAAATGGAAATCACTCTCTTCCTTGTGGTTTTCTACCTGGGCCAACTGTCCAAGGCCCACTTCTTCTAACAGAAACGGCAGCTAACACGGATGGATTGCATGCCTCTCTCTGTACCACCGTCTTTGTAAGTATCGTCCCGTTTAATCCTCCAGAAATCCCGTTTCCCCAGGAATAGGTAGAGACTTGCATGGCAACTTCAGGGAGGTTCTCCTATTAGCATTGTTATCCTAGGAGGAAACTGAGGCTTAGCAAAGTTAAATGACCCGCCCAGCTGGCCAGGTCACCAGCCAGCACAATCCAAAGAACACCCAGGGGCGTTCTCTCTCTTCTCCCAGCACCAACCCCCCCCCCCCAAACTAATTTGAAAAGCAGCTTCGGCCAGGCTCTGTTGGGAGAACAGCTCTGCAAAATGAGCCCGGCATTCACGGGTACCTCGAGGTCCCAGCAGGCCCCTGTGGCTTGTCTCTCCAGCACTCTGTTACGTTAGCCCAGGAAAGTGGAGGGAACCACCGCTACAGAACGCACCAACACAAAACAAAGGGAAGTAAGTGGCTTAGTGCCTCAGCCCCATGAGGACGGAACCCTATGGTCTCTCAAGAAAATGCAGGGATGGTAAAAGAAATGAAATCCAGACTCTGTACTACTTGCTTGTAGGAAACAGTCAACATGCCGTTTATAAGGCTCCATTACCAAAGTCAGACGCTGTGTCTCCTCTTCCTCACGACCTGGCCTGTCCACATTCACGATGTTCCTTCACCCATAGCTATCCATCCTCCCCACAAGGGCACTCAGGATCTTATTTCACGTGGGGGGTGGTGTGACTGGAGATGAAAGGCTTCAGGGTTCATGGTCAGGGGTCTATAAATGGCCCCAGAAAATACAAAAGTGACATAGCAAGAGGGCTGGCCAAAACCGCAACTCCTGGGTGGCTGACTTGGGGGACGCAAATGATCTGACTGCTCCCTGAACCGCCAGTCCTGTGCTGCTAACAATGACCAGGTGAGAGTCTACTGGTGCCAGGCCCCTGCCTCACACCCGCCCTTCACGGTGGGTAACGCCACCTCTGCTTTAAAGGTGAGGAAGCTGAGGCTCATAGAGGGCACTTACCTGACTAATGTCACAGTTACTGAGTGACAGAGTTGGAATTAGAATCCACGAGGTTGGAGGTGGAAGCACCCCGTGTATGTTCCTCCCTGGGCTCCAGTGTCTCACCCGCCAATGCGCCTCCGATCAGCTGGCCATCTTATTAAAATGCACCCCCTGATTCAGAAGGGGCCTGGGACCCTGCATCTGTAACCAGCTTCCGGATGGTGGCCATGCTGCAGGCCCCAGGACCACACTGGGAGGAGCGAGGCTGCTTTACCCTGCCATGGGGGCTGGTGCTCGCCTGCCATGGGGGCTGGCGCTTCTCTGCCTCTTCAATACAGCTTTGCCACCAGAACGGACCAAAAATCATCTGTGCAGCCATTCGGCTACGCTATGCACCTAATCATCGCTAATTGTCTCACTCCCTCCTGTTACTCGACTGAGTTAAAAAACTCAACATCGGCTTGGGTAAGAAAGGCTGGTGGTGGCCTGCGGTGGTGGTGTGGTGTGGAAGATGGTGGAGGTCCCGCTCCTCCAGGGCCAGGGTAAGACTTTGATGTGATTCTGTGCCCCTGGGGGGTGAGTTGATGTGATGAAATCTCTCCCTAACTCCCCCTGCCCAGCTCACCACCATGCTGCTGGCCTCTCTGGAATTTCCTGCTCAGACCAGCGGAGGATCTGTGTTTGCTCCTCCAGGGCCCATCTCAATGGGAAAAGGAACAAAAGGCAAGACGGCAGGCCCGGCTTTGGTCTGAGCCCAGATGACTCTGGGTCCTGGTTCTGCTCTGTTTTTTTATTTGCAGCTCCCAGGGCTGGCTCAGGGGCTCCGAGTGCAGGTCTTTCAGGAGACCTGCATTCCACACAGAGGAGGGGCTAGAAGTGGCTGGGGCTCAGCTTTGCTCAGGGGCACAAAGACAACCTGGAAAACCCAGCCCCTGTGTCCCATGGACAATGCTCCTTCTTTGTCTCTCTTTTCAAGAGATGTTGCTGAAGGCCTCCCATGCACAGGGCTGTGCGAACGCTGGTGTGTATCGGAGGCCAGGATCCCCTGGCTGTGGCTCCACGGAGCTCACAGCTAGAGGGAGCTGACTTTAAACGGACCAGAGGAGTTCCATGGGTCAGTGCTAAGAAGGGGAGTGGAGGCGACGCTGGGGGTACAGGCCCTGCCCGGCCGTGCTGATCATGCAGCCTGGCCGTCTCTTCTCCAAGGTGAAACCATCGCCTCTTTGGCTCCACGCACCCCTCTCACACTGCCTTGCAAATGTGGGTCTTCCTTTCTCCCCTGACCAGATACCGCCTCCCCTGCCACGACCCTTGTAGAACCTACTGGACACCCTGGTGAAAACCAGAGACGCGCACGGGGTGCACTTCAGTGGGTATCTGGAACTTATCAGAACGAGGATTGGCGAGGTCGTTCCTTGGGAACTCTGCAAATGTTTGCCTGGGTGAAGAATAAAGGTGTGTGTGGAGGGGAAAGGTCAGGTCAGACAGGGAGGAGATAAGAGTCAAGGCTGCGTGTGCAGAGCGGAGGGGGAACTGGACCTGGAGGACCCATGCGGATGGGTTCGGCAGGGCTCCTTAGGCCCCAGCCTCCCGCAATCCTGGGCCAATCGTTGCCCTTGGACCAGGATGAGTGCTGCTCTGCCTCTGCAGACCAGCCTTAGAGAGCGGGACCGTAGCTGTGCCCTCCTTAATTATCTTCTTTTCCTCAGGCTACAAGGTGACGGGGCTGAGGGGCGGAGTTCAGAGGAAAGCTGATGGCAGCAGATTCACTATTAAAGGAAAAGAGTAACGTGCTGTGGATGCTTTGCAGGGCGTGATGGGATCTGCAGCAGATGAGCAGTTGCCTTGGCGATGCTAATGAAAAGCAGGCCTGGGAGAGGTCCAAGAACCCCCGTGGGCTGAGTTATCTCCCCCCTCTGCTGCTCCCCTGGCCTCCCCGCCACCAGCCTCAGATCAAACTCCCTGAGTATTTATAAAATCTCCACCAGAAACAGAGAAAGTCAGCCGCCCAGCCAGGCGTCTGCCCACGTCCTTCCGGAGCTGCTCGGGTGACACTCTCCGACGTGGCTCATTATTCTATTTTTCTTCCTTGCAGTGAGCAGGGCAACCAGAGAGGGAGGAAGAAAAGAAAAATGTTTGCTCTGCCCTATTCTGGCTGATTTTGAAGTGGGGAGTTTACTTGTGGTTCAGGGGTCTAATTTTGGGCAGGTCACCCTGTCCCCCGCGCTCCTTGCTCTTCTGCTCCCACTCTATTTTTCCTTGCTCCTCCCGCTGATAGAACTGGGTCCCAACCTGGACCCTCCGCTCCGTTACTCCTTGGCTGCTCATTCAGCCCCTTTCCCATGGTGGCCACCAACCTTCTGCCTGGTGGGGCTTCTCGTCAGCCCCTGGGAAAGTTGGAGGGGACACTTGCTAAGATACCTTCTAGGCTTCCGAAATGAACATGCAAGGGGTTATGGAGACTGGCCGCAGGAGGAGCTGGCCCCTGCCAGGGCGGGGCAGGCATTGGGTTATCCTCTCTGAAGAAACTGGCAGACCTCAGGGAATTGGGCTGGCCTGATAAAATCTGGGGGACCTTTGGTAATCACTTTTTTTTTGGCCATGTAGCTATTCCAATGGATAGCCAAGGACTTGAAAAAATGGGGTATACAGAGATGGGCTGCCTCTGCGGGCTCTTTCCTGCCAGGTAACACGGAGGTACCATTTGCCAGTCAGTGACTAGAGCACACGATCGCCCTTCACAACCACCCCATCCTGTGGGTGACACAGATTTCAGGGTGATATGGGGAGTTCCTGGATTGGGTCAACAGGGTTGAATGCAATTTAAGTGTGATTCCAGCAGGTTCAGTCTGGCTAAGTTAGGAAACCTTTCTCTTCCTCGGTTTCATCTTCAAAAAATGAGGGTTGAACTAGGTGGTCTTTAAGATCTCTTTCAGTCCTTTGATTTTTATGTAACAAGGAAAGAATAATAATGCCATATGGTAAAAGTGCTACCATGAATATAACTCATGGGCCAAGTGTGGGGTCCAGGTGGTAAACAATACAGGTGATAGACCAGGGGAAGAGATAAAGGAAGTGTTAGGAGTATCATGGAGGTGAAACTTAAAGTGAACCTTGAAAGATGCAAGGGGTCTGGACAGAAATACAGAGAAAGTTGAGCCAGGAGTAGGTGAGCAGATGTTAGGGGCAGGGAGAGGCCCAGGGTAGGAAGTGAGCTGGCTGGAGTCGAGACAGACATTGGGACACTGGAAGGTAAATTTCAATTGAGAAGGCTGGAGCGCGCGGTGGGGGCGGGGCGTGCGTGCAGGAGGGAAGGGAGGCTCTAAGCAGTGTCACAGCACCTGCTTCTTTGACGAGCGATGAACCTGCTTTGAGTGACTTCCACCAACACCCCAGCAGTGAGAGGTGAGAGGAAACCAGGTCAGTGACTGGAGGTCAGGGCCTTTGCCATTGCCTCATGTGGTCTGGAGGAGCTTGGGGTGCTTGCCGGGGGATTTAACTCTCCAGAGACAGGTCCTTTGTCACCTTTCTGCCAAGGAGGCCAGCCAAGTGGCACAGGCTGGTGAGGATTAGAGTCAGGGAGTGTGAGAGGAGGGAAACAAGCTCCCTACTGTGTCAGGAGCGTGAAACGGTGACACCTGAATGACCCCGAGGCACGAGGTGTCGGGCAGACACCCAGCCGGGCAGGGAGGAGCCTGGGCATCCTGAGGACTCTTCTAGGAAACCTCCGAGGCTCCTCCTTCCCATTTTCATCAGCTACCCTCACTCCTACCGGGCACTGGCCCCTACATTAGGGGTCTGCTCTGACTCTCCTTCAGTCACAGCCCAGAAGCCATGGGCCAGGCATCTATGGGTTAAAAGGCCATGTCCACCAAGAGCTCACATGTATCACGCTGCTAGATCTTGCTTTGGGTATGGGAGTTCCCTGCCCAGTTTCCTGAGCTTAGTCCAAAGGCTGGTACAGGTCTCTAACCGAGCCAACAAGGTGGACTGTTATGATGTGCATACCTGTGGGCCTTAAGGGTGAGCAAGAGGTGACTTTTGGGGGGTGGTGTGGATGTGGAGCTTAGACATGTGGGCTGAATGTCCACACACGTGTGCAAGGCCCTGCCTAGCACAGGATGGAGCTGGGTGTGAAGCCAGGCCAGAGCTGGCTCTCTTTAGCCCACCACATTCCAGTGTGGAACTCCAAGGAGTCTGCCAAAAATTCAAACTTGGCCTTCAGGATGTCATGAAGGTATATCCAACAAGGTAAGAAAAGAGAACATGTTATATTTAATAATTTGTTAGCTTGACTTATAACTTTCAAATATTTAGACATCTAGAAGCTGGCCTCCACTGTGTTCTTGCCCAGACCCCCGAACAGAATCAGTGGGGGTGACTAAGAGAGCCATTCAGTGGGGCAGTAGGGGCAGGACACACCCCACACATGCGTACAACAGTGTCTTCGCACGCTGGCCACTGTTCTAAGAGCCTCCCACATATTAACGCATTTCATCCTGACAAGGGTCCCCTTTTGCAGATGGAAACTGAGGGGTAGGGTGCTAAGTATTTCAAGGTCACACAGCTAGTACAAGACTGAGATGGGATTTGAACCCTGGGAGACCAACATGTGCTAATCACTATATTCCAGCCAATCCCGGCTGGTCTATGAGCGGGAGGTGAGGAGGTGGGGCAGAGCAGCAGGGCCTCCCAAATACGGTTTCCACCATGTCAAGAACTGTCCATAAGATGTCCACGTCCACTGCCTTCCAGGACATTGCGGGGACTGAAGGAGAACAGGGGATAAATCTGAAGGGCTAAGGAGAGGATCCTGGAACCCAGCCCCTGTTTTATCCTGGGATAGTGGGGCCAGGAGAGGCCTCGGGGTGACTAAGGCAAGAGGCTGCTCTGATTTGGGAGTTGCTAGTGTGTTTGAACTGTGCAAATAGGGTTGCCCGATAAAACACAGAACACATGATACAGTTGGAATTTCAGACAAGCAAGTAATAATTTTTCAGCACAAGTATGTCCCAAATATTTTATGGAACATACTTAAGCAGAATTATTTCCTGCTTATCTGAAATTCAAATTTAAATGGGTGTTCTCTAAGTTTATTTGCAAAATCTGGCAATGTTACCCTCGAACACAAAGCCCCGGCCCGGCTCCCAGGGTGCAGACAGAGAGCGGCCCAGGCCGGTGCTCTGCCTTTGATCTCGGGGTCCTGCTTGAGTCCTGGTGCTTCAGGAATAAAGGAAATCTCCGAGCAGCCTTGGTTCTTTGTCTGAGAATCTCAAGTGCCAAGTGAAGAGGTCCCTCCTTCAGCTCGTTGTGGTGGGGGCCTATGTCTCTGTGGGTTAGCTGGTTGGGGGCGCAGGGGGAGTTTGGTGGTTTGGAAACAGCTGCACAAAGGCCTTGAAACAGAAGATGAGGAGCCGGGTCCCTCACGGAAGGCTCTGCAGCGACTCGTTTTCAGACCCTCGGATTTTTCAATGTGAGTCCTTGTGTGTAAAGGGAAATGGGTGGTGGTCTTTTTGGAGGGAAGCCAAGCCTACAACCCAGATCACTGAACCCCCCAGTACTTCCCAAAACGTAGGGAGGGTGAAACACAACCTGTTAGGTAACCCTCAAGGGCATGCTCCTTTCCTCCCTTCTCTGTCAGCCCTCAATCTACCACGTGTTGGCAGGCACACGGGTTGGGGAATGATGTCTAAATCCAGACTACCTTCCCTGAAATTTCTTCTGGATTTTGGTCCTCATGGCCTTATGACCTACTCCTTCCAATGGTCTCAGAAGTTCATTATCAAGGCCCTTTCCCTGCAAATCGATATATGCTTCAAGGAGAAAGATGATCAAAAGACATTCAGGACCTGGGCTTCCAATGCGAAGCTTTGCTCGCTTGTTTTTAACTAATTGCGCCGCGGATCACGCATGAGGGGGGCCGGACCGTTTGGAAACCACCACGAAGGCTACTGTGTCACACTCTCCGTGGAGGGAAACTATTCATTTTTGCTTCTTTGCTTTCACTTCCGCTAGCAACAAGTTCCAACAACCATCACCACATTCTGCTGCATGGGCAGCAGCGTGTTTGACAATATGCCAACAACAGACACACACCAGAGAATTAGGAAGGTCGGTGTGTTTGTCAGGAGTTTGCCTGATGGCAATGACCCAAGTGCTGGGCCAGCTTGAAGTCCTACAAAGCAGTGGACACACCCAACATCCCCTTTGATGTGCACCTACCCTGAGGACTGACTTCCATTCATTTGTTCATTCAGTAAGTACTTATGGAGCACCCACCACATGGAAGGCACTAAGCGTTGGGGATACAAGTTCGGAGAAAACAGACAAAGCCTGTGCCCACATTGTGTGTGTGTGTGTGTCATGAGGGGGATATGATTAAAAAGCAAACACAAATATATTGGATGAAAATAAGTGCTATCGAGAAAAATAAAGCAGAGGAGGACAGAGAGTGCTTGGGGGTGGCAAGGCTGCCTTTTATGTAGGGCGATGAGGAAGGCTTTTCTGATAAGGTGATATTTTAGAGACTTGATATGAGGAACTAGCCATCAGCATTCAGGGCATAGAACATTCCGGGCGAAGGGATCAGTGTGGATAAGGGTCCTGAGGCGGGACCACACCCACTGTGTTGGTGGAACACAGAGACAAGGGCTGTGGGGCGCGAGGGGGAGGGTCGTACCGGCAGGGCCTTGTGGGCCATTGTAAAGACACTGACCTGGGCTCCGAGGGAGGGTGGGAGTCCCCGAGAGCTTTGAGCAGCGGTGGGACACGATCGGTTTATGTTTTGAGCACTCATTCTGGCTGCAGCGTTGAGAATAGACTGAAGGGGCACTCAGGAAGTTGGAAGCAGAGACCCAGTAAAAGCTTTCACAGTAATCGGGGCAAGAGAGGATGGTAGCTTTGAACGGTGAAGCGGAAGTCAAGGAGGTAAGAGGTTGTTGGGGGTTATTTTCAAGGAACTGCAAACAGTTTGCTGATGGCGTAGATGTGTGAAACTCCCAGAGGAGGCAAGGATGGCTCCGTGACTTTTGGCCTGAACAACTGGGAGAATTAGCCTTTGCAGATATTGGGAGACTGAGAGAGGAACGTGTTGGGAGGAGAATCAGGAGTTTGATTCTGGAAATATGAGTCTGAACATGCTCAGTAGCTATCCCAGGGGAGATGTCAAGTCGGCAGTTAGCTGTGCAATTCTGGAATTTAGGGGAGAGTTTCAAGCCAGAGCCTCAATTTGGGAGTTGCTAGCTGACGGATGTCATGCACAGCTATGAGACAGCAGGAGAGCATGCAGGCAGTGAGTGAAGATAGAGAAGAGCAAAAGGTCTGAAGGGGGCCCCGAGGTCCTTCTCTGCCGGTCACCAGCAACGCCGCAGGGCCATGATCAGCACTCAGTGGCCAGGCAGGTCACCCACAGTAAGAGCTGACTTTTTTTTGAATATAGGTTTTCTAAATCAAGAATAGTCTTAGGAGCGAATGATGGCTCTGAGATGGATTTTACACCTGTTTCGCTGAACCTGGAGGAGGAGTTCAAGGAGATGGGCATATCTTCATGAAATATAACCCGGTCTCCACCTAGCAACGCAGGCAATGAGACTTAATGTGTACCCAGTGGGAGACCCTCTGAGGGCATGGAAGCCGGGCTACATAGGCAGGCCTTGGGTGGAGATGATCGTGTGCTGGGAATGGGCTCCGGGGCCTTGGGAACCAGAGGTGTGGGCCAGACAATGTCTAATGAAGGAGATCCTAAGAGGGAGGCTGTGCTTGGGTGAGCGGGTGCTGTAGGGAAGGACCTACGCAGATGAAATGCGAGGAAGCAATGAGGAACCTTTCGATGTAGTGGCTCTGGGAGTGAGCTCTGCTGTCCGAGACCTGGGCTCAAAATGGGCAAGTTACTAAGCCATGCTGTCAGTGAGGGGCTTAGCACTGCACCTGCAAACAGAGAATGATCAATAAATGGTAACTGTTAGTAATCACCTTTCATGATTGGAAGATCATCTGTCTACATCCAGGCCTATTCAGGCTGAGAGTGGAGGACAGATTCCAGAAAAAGCAAGGCCAACACACTGTTCCTCTAAGACAGTCCCGTTTCTAGAAATGGCTACAACGATGGTGAAACAGAGAGGAGATTGGTTCTTTTGAGGTGGGGAATCCCTCCCTTCCTGAGAAAAACAAACCCTGGGAGAACCTGACTCCTAGCAAGAACACATTCTCATCTCTAAGTGCGACAAGAGAGGGAGGAAGGCGAGGCCGACAGTCTGCAGCTCGGAGCCGGGAAGGTGGGGCAGATGGCTGCCGTGGCTCACAGTATCAGCCAAGAGGCTGACCTCAGCTGCGGGGGGCTAAGGAGGTGCCACCAGACTAGTTCTTTTTAGAGGGGGAGCTGGGAGTGCACCTGAGGCCAGCCTCACCTTTCCGTTTTGAGAGGAAACAGGTGTGGAGCTGGGATTCTCCACAGGTGGGTGGAGGGGCTGAGACCGGGTCCTGGGAGGTAGAAGCTGCACGGTGGGATCCAGGCCCGAAGTGCCAGGAAGGTGCGAAAGTGAAGAGTAAAAGGCAGGAACCTGGACTCATGACCTGGAATTGAGAAGCCCGTGGCAATGAACAGCCCTGGATTAGGATTTTTTGTTTTTTTTTATTCTTAAGTAAAAATCACAGAAACAAGAGTAAAATCACAAGCATAATAATTTTACATTCCACTGTAAAACATCTAGACTAAAGGAGAAAGGTTTTGTCTTTGGTTATTTATTTTTGAATCTTGGCCTCCATTTTCAAAATGGTTAAAATCATGGACAAGGGCCGCAGGACAAGAGGAAACCAGTGGCTTTGCTCTAGTTACCCTGTGGGGGGTGGCATGCGGGGCGGGTGGGGGGGCAGCCAGTTCCTTGGGTTCCGGCGAACCTGGAGCAAGCAAACCTGGCATCGCCTCCTCTCTTCTCGCCCCCCCAGGGTCTGCTCTTGAGTTACCGTCATCGTGGGGATCATTCTGGCTCTCTGGCTTTTAGGCTAAAGGTCAAGGCCTGAAAAGACTTGGAATTAAACTGGGAATTCTGCTGTCCTCTCCATAATTCCTCATGAGCTCTTGAGCTTCTCCTGTTTCTGCAGATATTGGAAAGGGTGTCGGTCTCTTGTTCTCTGACATAGGCCCTGGCCCCCCAAGCTTGCCTGCCGGGGAATCTCTGCAAACCACAAATAGAATGGCACTGTTCAATCCTCCTTTATCCAGGCTTTCTTCTAAATATAAGAAAACTAAATGTTTTCTCATGCTCTTAAAGTGTATGTGTGCTGGGCTGTGCTGGGCTCAGACAGCGAGGAGCTCAGCAAAGAGCATGAATTCTGAGTCAAAAGCACAGCACCCAGCCCAGGCTCACCTCTGGCTCTTTGCTTACGTCGTTCCCCTGCCCCAGGTCAAGATTCGAACCGGATCTTGCCTCCAGCACAGCCAACGAACAACAGAGTTCTGAGGAGCAATACTGACCTAATTGTTAAGGGGCCAGGACGTCTCTTACCCTAGAAACTCTAAGGTACCAAGGCCTGCATCCCTCAGAGCCAGTCATGTCCACGGCTTTAGTGTCTCCACCTGCAAAGGAAGGCTCGTTCCTTATCATCAGGTGCCGTGGACAGGGTGCTGAGAGGCTTGCCTTAGAACCAGGGCTTCAAGCTTCGGGCATCCTTAACCTCTTTTGTGAAAATCTGGACATCTCATTCCCCAAAGCCTGGAGATCCACAAAGGTTGAAATTGGCTTCCTACTGGGCAATCAGCCCGGGTGCTGGGACAGCTGCTGGTTTCTAGAAATTTCTAGAAGGAGCAGGGCAGAGGGCCCTGGCAGTTGCTGAACCTTCCTCTTTGGGATAATTCCAACTCAACGTGTGTGTGTGTGTGTGTGTGTGTGTGTGTGTGTGTGTGTGTGTGTGTGTGTGTGTGTGTGTGTGTGTGTGTGTGTGTAGGTGGGCAGTGGAGGAGGAGAGACCAGTAGAACCTGTGTTCTGGAATCTACCAGGCAAGATTTGGGGATTCACTGAGTTCATTTCACTAGAAATCAGCTGGATCCGAAACCTGTGTAGCTTCACAGACTCCAGGGGGAAATGCAGTCTGCAGTCCGGTGACTTCAGGAGAGACAGGAATTGGGGCGCGATGTATAAACTGAATTCAGATGGACCTGAGTTCAGACTCTGGCCCCGCTATTTAGAAGCTGTAGAAGCTTGGGCAAATCGTGTAACTCCTTAGAGGCTCAATTTCTTCATTTTCCAATTGGGGATAAAAACAGCTACGTACAGTGTCAGGTGGGCACTAGACTCACTGCGGTGATCACTTCATAAGGTGTATCGATGTCTAACCTTAGGTTGTACACCTGAAATGGACATAATATTGTATGTCAACTATCACTGGAAAATAAATGAATTAATTAAACATTTAAAAAAGTTACCAGAAAAAACCCAAAGCACATTCTCCTAGGGTTGCTGATTCAGTAGTTTTGACTGAATACCCTTGTCTGGGCAGCTCCCAGTACGGAGAGGCGTCGGAAGGGCTTGCTGTGACCCCTGCTGCAAAACAGATGCCCAGGAAACGGTCCACTTGTTATTGCCTCAGCCCATCTCCACGGCCTCCCATTAGAGGACCAGTTACTCCCCAGGAGCTTCTTGGAAGCCAAGGTGTTTTTAGTTAAGACTTAAGATAATGAGAAAACCAGTCACAGAAACGTTTTCCTTTTCTCAAACCTCAGAGCAGGTTTGGAAGAGATGACTTCACTCACCCACCTGCCCCTCTTACCCCTTGGCCTGTTTCTCTGGTCCTTCCACACCCAGAAGCTCTTGAGACAAAAATCACTGCTAGAAAAATTAGCAGGTTTTTGCCCCTCTCTGAGGGGCTCTGGAATTGACTGAGGTTACCTCAGGTGCTGCCTTGCCACCAGCCACGAGGAAAATAAAAGTAAACTATTCTCTATTCTCTGTTGGAGAACGGTGATGGGGGACACCAGCCCAGAGTTGACAGAGGGGAGGGAGCGCCCCAGAATTCATGCGGGTAGCTGTCTGGGCGCCACCCAGACATGCTGCTGAAGTCCTGGGTGGGAGCACAGCAGCTATCTTTTGGGAGAGATCGACAGCGACTTCTCAGTTTGATTATTTTAAATGTCCAGGGGTGGGACAGGCTTATGAGGGCTGAGAGTCAGACCCACGTGGTCAGCCGTGTTGCTAGTGAAGACATAGCTGCTTGTCAGCCCCGGCTTGCTGCAGTTGGGGTGAGGATAGAGGGGAGAGTTTGGGATTCTCTTCAACAGGTGAGTGAGCACCAAAAAAAAACCCCAAACCAAAAAACAAAACACCAAACCAAACCAAACAAGCCAACAAAAAACAGTCATGAGAGAGAAGCGATCTTAGACCAGAAATCTGTGCTGCATGTTCTTGTTTGCCAGGCCACACAGTGGGAACTGCACGCCAGGGCGAGGCTAAACCTTCATCTGTGAGCTGAATGGAGGGTCTTCCACCTGGTGGCCCAGGAACAGGCAGAGGCTGGGACCTGGGTTCTAGGTGGCGGCTGCAGCCTCCAGGGAGCTTGTTCCTGAGGGGAGTCCTGGGGCTTCATCCATTCATTCAACAAGAATATGCTGAAGCTTTGTTCTCAGTGGGAGACACAGATAATAAACAACAGGCACATATCTCATGTGTTATTAGGTGACAATTTTATGGAGAAAATAAGCTGGTAAGGGGTATAGGGAGCCTCTGGGTAAGGAGGTCCGCAAAGGCATGGTGTTTTTTTCTCTTTATATAAAGTATCGGCAAAGATCTCCTTGAGAAGGGAACCAGCCACGGTATGGCAGGGAGGCTGGGGAGCAATCAGGGAGGACTAGCAAGCACAAGGGCACTGAGGCAGCAGGGCCTGGCTTCCTGGAGGAGCAGCAAGGAATGCAGTGTAGCTGGAGAGGAGGAGTGTCAGGGGGAGGGAGCAGGAGGTGAGGGCAGAGAAGGAACAGGGTGAGGTCATCTGGATTTGCTGGCCACTGTCAGCCTCCGGCTTTTAGTGGGTAAGACCACAGCTACCGGAGGGGTCTGAGCAGAAAGGGGATGTGATCTTCCGTACACAGATCACACTGGCTGCTGGGAGCAGATGGTAAGTGGGGTACAGTGGAAAGAGGATGATAATAGCAGGAGTTCTGGAGAGGCATGATGGTGTCCCTTGGCCTGCGTTTGAGTACTGATTCATCACAAAAGGCCTCTGTCACCTCGGGTAGGTCATGTAGTGTCTCTGTGCTGTTTCCTCACCTGCAAAATGGACTAGTACCCATTCTTCCTCGGGTTGTTGTAAGCATTAAATGAGGTAATATAGCCACAATGCCTGGCATGTAGTAAGAGCTCAAACATTAGCTATTGTTACAATGCTGATGTTGCTCTATTGTAACACAGCCAGTGTGGAGATATGAAGTCAAGGTCTGCAGGTGCAAAGGGGTATCAAGATTGAAGTCACCAACATGGAAGCCAGCGCTCACTGAGAGGTCGGGACAAGCAGCAGGTCAAGGAGGTGTGGCTAGCCCAGCTCCAGAGGCCAGGTAACAGCCTGCTGGTGGGCAGTGGGGAGTACCCCGGGAGGTATCTAGGGGACATCCCGAAGAGCAAGCCTCAGCTTCCAACAGGGTAGGAGGCAGCGCAGCTGCTGCCAGTCCAGCTTGTAATATGTGAAGTTGGGGGCCCGTTGGGCAGGGTCCACTAGGCAGGGCTGGCGCTGATGTGGTGGAGAGACTTAAACCCACTGTAGTGTTGAGAGGCTCCAGGCGACCGCTAGACACTTAGCAGAACCCACTAGTGTATTTGGATTAGAGATAATATTTCCAAAGGTTGACCAGACATTTAAACATGGAGTACAAATATCCCTGCTTCTAAACCAGAGGACACCGGGCTGAGACCAAGTTTTTGTCTGAAATATGAACTAGAAGTGCCCTGGAATCTCAGGGGGCGTGTGGGCTAACAAACTTCTCCAGAATGGCACGTTTTCTAGTTCTTGGGATTGTGCTTTATAGATTTATTCTGATAGGCAATGAGAGAAAAATCAGCGTTTGCTTCCTATGTCTGCCTCCAGCGGCTCCTACTTCCCCCTGAGACTGTTCATGCTTGCTTTTCCCTTCTTCTAACAAACTTGATTATCTGGCTCTTGGGTGAGGACCTGAGGGGCATGTCTCAAAAAACAGTTGAACGACTACTAACTGACGAACCTGCTAACCCAAACTGGTAGGCAGAATAACAGCCTTGAAGAATGCCCATGTTGTAATCTCTGTAACCTAGGACTATGTTACTCACATAGGCAAAAAGAATTAAGTTTGCTAATTGGCCTCCCTTAAAATAGGCACACTGACCTGGATTATCTAGGTGAGCCCAATGTAATCACAAGGGTCCTTAAAAATGGAGAGGGAGGCAGAAAAGGAGGTTTTGCAGACCGAGGAAGGGGCCACGAGCCAAGGAGTGTGTGTAGATTCTGAAAGTAAGGAAAGGGAAGGAAATGGGTCCTCCCCTGGAGCACGGGTTCTCCCCTGGAGAGAGGAACACCACCCTGACCCTAGCCCAGCGAGACTCCTGCCAGACTTCTGATCTCCAGCACTGGAAGGTAATGTATTCGTATTTATTTAAGGCACTGAATCTGTGGCAGTGTGTTACAACAGCAGAAAACAAACCCATGGACCCTCCAAACTCCCTCTCCATTCTGCAGGGTGCAGCCCAGAGCCGCAGCACACGGGGCCCGCAGCCTGGTTCTCTAGCCGTAGGTCACATGGTCGCCTGCCCTGTGCTCCGCAAGGCCACCTGTCTACCGCTCCAGCCAGTTAGGGCAACTTTCTGCTTCTGGACCGTCCCTGCCTCTCCCCTCTGCCAATGTCGGAGACTCCTCCTTGAAGGGCCGTTAAGTCTCACACTTTCACAGAGCATTCAGGCTTACAAAGCCCCTTCAGTGGACGGCGTGACGTTGAGAAGACATGGCATACATGTGAGTGCACAATGGAAAGCGAACACAGTCACGAAGGAGGAAGAGACCTTATGTGTGTGTGACTCTCCGGCCATCTAACCCGAGGCCCCTGAGTGCCCCAGAGCTTCTCCCCTTAGCAAGCCGCCCGAAGTGTCTTAATTGATAGTTCCATGACATGCGAAATGACCCTCTTACTACATCTGAAGCCTCTCTGAGGGCAGGGTTTTGGACTTAGTTATTTATCTTGGCAACTCTCACAGGGAGAAACTTTGCTGGAGTAAAAGTGGGCATGGGGATGAAAACAAAAGGGTCACAAGGTCAAAACAGGTGGCCAAGGGCACTGGCCCCACGCCTGGGTTGGCCACAGCCCTGGACCCAGACTCGCAGATGACCAGGCCATGCTGTACTTTAGCCCTTTCAGGTAGAGCAGGGCGCTCAGTAAACAGCAGTTGGAAACCGATTTCTCCCGGTACCTTCCCCTGGTTTCTTTTAGGTCCTTCCACGAACTCCTCCAGATGTGTCTGGTCCTGGCTCCCCCGCCCATCTCAGGCAAGGCAGCAAGACCAGTTTCCCACAGCCCTGCCTGATCCCATGCCTTCTTACCCAGAGCCGAAGGACCCCTGGGAGAGAATCTTAATTCTGGGTACTCTCCTAATCTCAGGCTCCCCCACGAGTCCTGTTCTGGTCTCTGGCTACTCTTTGTTCCCAGAGGTGAAGAGAGTGGATGCCGGACAAGGAGCTGCAGGGCAGAGAGACCTGGGTCTGGGGACCCGGAGGCCACCAGGGCAGGCCCGTTCTTCCCTCTTGCTGGCACAGCCGTCTCATTGCTCTGGACCATGGCAGGTAAACAGAGGAAAGAAAACAATGACGGCCAGTCACAAAATGAGCCCATCAGGAAAGGGGTGTTATTGCCAAGTGTTCTCAGAGGGCACGGCGAACAAAGGAGGTGAAAACCTGTCTTTAACCTCAGGGCCGGCTTCCGTCCACGGCCCCTGGCGGCCCTTCTGTCGGCGGAGGCCTGGTGATTCTGAAAGAGGACCCCTTTCTCTCTGCTTCCTCTCACTTTGCCAGGATTACTTGGCCTGTTCCTTTGGCTCCTAGGTGAGGGGCTCCTGCTGAACAGCTGGTGGGGGGCAGAGGCTGCTGGGACTCAGGCTGCGGTCAGGGCCAGCTCGGCGGCAAACCTGAGTCCGTGGCAGTGTGGCTGCTGGCCCTGCCCTTTCAGCAGCAGCGTTCCCATCTCCAAGGAGGCGGCCAAGTCAACACAGGACCTTCGGCACTTTGTCCCCTGGGCAGGCAGAGGTGTCCCATAGCAACTGGGGCTGTGATCTGCATAGGACAGCACATTGCATCTATTCACGACTTTCTTTCCCCTGCTTTCTTTGAAACAAGCTTGCCCTATATCCAAGTTCCCTGTGAGCCCCATACAATGAAAACAGCAGTTGACAGGTTCCCTGTAACTCATGAAATCTGAGTGCATCCAAGGGGAGAAAGAGAGTGCTCATTACCGAAACACAAAACGAGCCCCTTTCAAGGCAGGGCTGGTTGGCCCTTCAGTTTGCTGCCGCTGACCCCGTTGCCCTTCCGAGCACAATGAGCAGAGGCAGAGCGAGGTCTTTACTCCGTAAGTTGCCAATTGATCACCCTCCTAACCCCTATGGGGGCTTCTTCGTTCAAACAATTCAGGTGACAGAGGTCAGGGCTGCAGCCCATGCCTCGGGGGAGATCTTAGCTCTCCCTGCAGGGACTTTCCCAGGTGAAACAAAGCCGAGCTCTAGAAGCCTCACACAAACTCCCACTGATGATGCAGAGGGGAACCAGAGAGAGGGGAAATTTGAGGTGCCCGGAATCACAACACTGGCCCTCAGCCCTTTCGTCCAGCCAGACCCCAGCACTCTTCCTCGCCCTGGGCCTGGGCCACGAGTGTGGAAGCCCAGTCAGGTCTGAGCTCCCGCACAGCGGCCACGGACCAGCCACCTAGTAGCTGGGCTGGGGAGAGGAAGCCAGGTAAGGGGCGGAAACTGCTCTATTTATGCCCACACTGACTTTTAGCTGATTAAACCAGATTTCTAATATCCAAAATATCAGAAAACTAGAAAGAAGAGTCTGTAGAGGAGGCCGAGGAAGAGGAAAAGGAGGAAGAGGAGAAGGAAGTTTTGAGGAAGGGTAAAACGGTGCAAGTACCCACAGAAAGCCTGTGGATAACTGCCTGCTCCTGAGGCTGCCCCGTGAGGGCCCTGGAGGATCCAACTCCATTGCTGGAATACAAACTCTATTGGGCACAGAACAGCACAGCGTAGTATAAAAGAAAAAAATACACGGGCCTCCAGGGCTCATCCCACCGGTCCTCAGAAGAGCAAGCAATGGCTGAGCAGGAGAGGACTCTGTTCTTTGGTTTCTGATTCCAGAAGCAGTAACTGAGAGTGAACTGAGAGTGAACACACAGTGTCACTATGCCAGTGATCTGGTACAGGTTTACTTGGGGACCACAGGTAATCATTTAATCCCTGGGCTTCCAATTCTACCATCAGGAAATACACTGTACCACTTGCAAGTCTCCAGCTGCACCATGTACTTTCATTTTTCCAATGCTGTCCTCTTCCTGCTGGAACGCCCTCCGCCCACTCACCTACCTGGCAAATTCCTGCTGATTCTTCACGCTACACGGGAAGTGCTGTATTCTTCACACATATTCGTATCTTAACACTGCTCACATTGTATTATGGTGACTGGTTTACTTACTTGTCTGTCACAAGACTATAATTCTTCTGAGGGTAGAATTACTGCCTTATTAATTTTAGTATCATTGCTGGTTAGCACATAGTAGCAATTGAGTAGTCACCTGAAGATGGAACTGAATCATAATGAGGATAACTATTTCTTTGTAAGATCCTAGATTGGGTTTTATTCCATTGCCAAGGACTTATGAACAGGGAGCATTGCATAACGGCAGGGTCCCCGTTCATATGTGAATGAAGCTCCTGGAGCTCTGCATTCGGGGGCCCTGCTTAGGGAACTAAGATGCACTAGATGCTCACTGTAGTGACAGAGACAGCTGAGGTGGAGACAGCACGCTCCAGGGTGGGTGCAGCAGGAGTCCTGGGAAAGGAGAGGGCCACGTGGACCACAGCCATGGGGAAGGGCTTTGTGAAGAAAGCGGAACTCGCAGTATCAGTGAGGACTGGGTAGAAAATAGAATTATGAAAAGAAGGTGTGGACAGCACAGAGGTCTGGGGGCAGTGCCGCTCTTCCGTCTGACACTGTGGTGGTCGGCACCTGTCGTTACACGTTGCTCAAAACCCAGAGTGTGCGACACTAAGAGTGAACGCTGACGCAGACTGCAGTGAACCCTGGGTGATGCTCACGAGTTGATGCGGTTCATCGATTGTAACTAATACACTGCTGTGGGAGGGGGTGCGGAGAGGGGAGTGAGCCGCTGTGAGGACAGGGGGTGTAGAGGAAATTTCATATTTCCTGCTCAGTTCTGCTGTAAACCTAACACTGCTCTAAAAAAAGAAAGTCTATTTAATAAAAAAAGAAAACAGAAGTATGAGCCTATTGAGGGATATGAACAAAAGCAGGCATATTAAAAAAGGAAGACGTGGCAGGCGATAAACAACGTGGCCTGAGCAGAGATGGCGGAAGGGAGCACACGCTGAAGGGTGAGGAGAAATCAGGTTGGATAGGTAAAGCAGGGCCAGACTGAAGACATTGGAGGCCAAGCAGAGAAGTTGGGACTTGATTTTGGAGAGCACAAAAAGGCCTGATAGGCTTTGGAGCTGAGAAGTGGTATAATAAAAACAGTAGCTACCGTGGCAGGGTTTGATGAGAGGTTGGAGGGAAGAGAGACTAGAACATTGTCTCAGCCGTCAAGGTACCAGGAATGCCTCCCAGCTCAGCAGCTGTTCGCTGTGACCTCATGACTACTGATGAACGGAGCTAGGGAAGAGCATGGTTGATCTGGCAGCGGTGGATGAGACCTGACGGTGCTCAATGAGCACGAGCTGCCTACAAATGGGTCAAGGTCACATGATGAGTGAAACTGGCATACCAACATGTGAGACAAGGAACACTCAAGCTTGAGGGGCTGGCCTGGCCTTGCTGCTTACTTGCTGTTTGAAATTTGGCCTTGATGTTCTTTTCCTAATATCCAACAAGGATGATAAATAAGGCAGTTCTGTGGACAATGGCCCAGGTTCACCTTCTTGTTTATTCTCTGGATTTTTAGTACAGAGTATAAGAGATAAAGATGTTGTTTTCAGCATCTTTGGAAACAGTCAGTCATTCAACCGATAGCTATAGACTCTGAGGACAGAGCAGCAAAGAGTATAGACAAACTCCCTGCCCCCTCAGAGCTAACATTCGAGTAGGAGACCATGTAAAGTTTTTCATCAGCTATAGACAGGGGTGAGTCCTGGAAATGCATAACCTGGAGAAGCCAGGAGAGAAGGTGACGAAAACCAGGGAAATGTGAGGGGTTGGCAGGAAGAAGAAGGAACAAGTTTACCTTGTTCTAGGAAGGTAGTCCTCAATTTTCCACCCAACATCCAAGGGATGCAAACAGATACACCTCCCTCAGCAATGGTGACTTTGGCCACAGTGGTACTAGGGGAGGATGTGAGTGGCGAAGCCCCCCAGGAAGGAGGGATCCAGGGACATGCTCCAGATACATGCACTGGGATAACCTGAGACAGTGAGACACACGAGGGAACACATTCTCTGAAAATAACATCTTTTCAGCAATATCTTAACAGATAATATTGACATGAAGATGTGAAAGCCCATCATGAAAATACATTAAGGTGAAACCAAGAGTCAGTCTGTCCAACACATAATCAAAATATTAACGATCAGGCACGAGATGTAGAGAGAAGCAGAGGGAGAAGAGCTCGGCCTTTGTCCTGTGTCTGCTCTGCCTGATGCTGGAACCTGGCCACACAGCTGCCCAGCTCGCAGCAATTATTGTAAAACGGAGTCAACAGATCAAAGTCACAGAGTGGCACATTCTACCTCAATATAAGAAAGAACTTTCTGAGGAATAAAACTTTCAAACAATGGCTCAGATATCCTTACAAAGTTATGCGTACCCCACCCTGGAAGAATTCGGACCCCAGGACGGTCATCTGTTGGAACATCCGGAATCGGCAGGAATACTGGATTCCGTGACCACTCAAAGGCCTCCGAGGCTCCACATCTCAGATTCTGGCCATGGAAGGCAGAGGTCCGAGGCGTAGGAAGAACCTGAGCACCAGTCTCACCCAGAACCCAGAGAAAAACCTCTCAGCAGCAATCACAGAAGCCCAAAAGGTGGTTCTTAAAACTGAGTGTCAACAGAATTCATTCTGTGCTCTTCACCGAGGGCTTGGCAATCATTTCTCTGCAGCATTATTTGCTGCTCAGAGGCATTTCAAAGATGGCCGAGGTGGAGCGGTGAGAAAGGGAAGGGCCTAGGTCAAAGCAGAGACTTGGCTGGCACTCGGACACAGTGAGGTTTGCTCCCAAGGTTCTGTGCAGAAGCTTCCCATCAGAAAGGCCTGGCTCAGACAGACTCAGATCCCCACCGCCCCGTGGCCCTGCTCAGCCTCCTCAGTTGGTTGAACAAATGGCTGTAAGTCACCTTTTGCTGGAGAAGCTTGGTTCTCACAGGAGGGCCTGAGATTGGCCCCTGATAAGGCGGCACGTCCTGTCTGGTTGCCCGTCCACACCCTTGCAGCTGGGCCTGCTGTGGATGTCACAGAGTTCAAAGGCACGGCTTCCCTTGGACCCATATCAAGGGCTGGAATGAGAAAAGGGTCCTCTGACCTTCTCATACTGAGAGATTGGACCACCTTTGTATTGTGTGTGGGGGGGTTGGGGGGAGTGGATTTTTCCTGTCACTATTGTGTTTTTATGCACTGGATGTAGAATATCTGAAAACAATCATCGGAAATGGTCTTTCACCTATGGCCAGAGGCTGGAGCCTGGCCCAGGGAGGGGAGAGGCTGTGTTCACCCCCGGGGACCCTGGGGGCCCGTGTTAAGGTGCTTACTAGGGGGCACGGCTGGGCTTTCCCAGCCCCTGCCCCAAACACTGGTGCTCGGAGATTCCCTTGACCTCGGGCTCTGACTGGAGGTGCCTTTTGTCCAACAGCTCTCTCAGTTGAGACATCCGCCTGGAGGCCACACCTTACCCTCAGACACATAATCTACCTCCAGCTCCAGGTTTTCCACTTTGGCTGAATTCAACCCAACCGAATCAAGACCCTTCCAGGGCTGATGTCCAGCCCTCTCCTGGGCGCCTAGAAAGGTGCCTGGTGGTGGTGGCACTCATGTGGGAAGCCAGTACAATTTTCTCCCATCCTGAGATGAAGGGTACTGGGGGCTGATGGTGGGGGCTGATGAATTCTGTGGCTTCAATAAGGGAGAGGGAGGCTCCTTCAACCTGAGTCCCCCACTCAGGGTACCAGCCTCCACTCTAGGAAAGCGGATCCCCTTCTCCCTCTTTCCCACATGCCAGTCCCAGGCTGGGACAGACAGCCCAGCTCCAGAGGCCTCCTGTAACAGCAAGTACCACAGAAATGCTAACAGGGACTGTCCAGGCCTCTGTGGCGTGACCTCCCCTGGAGGGAGCCTGGCGAAGCTGTGGGCCAGCACCCACAGGCCGAAAAGGAGGAAGGAAGAACGAGAAGCATGAACAGCTAGTTGTACCAGGGGGATACTAGCCGCAAGGAGCCTCTCCGCAGGCTTTCTCTGCCATCCTCCGTCAGCCATGAGGTTGGAAGGATCCGGTGAAGAAAAATTGGCTCTCAAACTAATTATGGCCCAACTTCCCCAAAAGACACAGATTACCTCTTTTCTGCCCCAAACACCAGGCGGAACAAATGCTATTAATAACCGCGGCCCCTCCCCAGTCCACGAAGGGTAGGCAGGGCTGGAGCCTGCTCCTCCGACGCAGCCAGCTGTTCCGAAGCAGGTTTGGGAAAGTGATCTTTGGCACATAATGAAAAGGGTGTGTATGGTGTGGGGTACCCAAGAGTTCTCTATCAGGGCCAATGTTATTTTTAATTGCCGAGAATCGGCCTGTGGCTGTTCCTCAAGGCTACGGCGCCCAGGCTTGCCAGGGATCGGAAACCAATTTCAAGGGAGGTAAGAAAGCACGTCCCAAGGACTGTTCATTACCAAGCTGTCATTTCTTATGGAAAATCAGGTGACGCCTCAGAGTTTATACAATCCTCTCCCCGCCACCTCTCCCTCCTTCGTTCCCATCTAGAAAGGGAATAGCGAATTTGAGCATTCTGGGAATTTCGGCCCTCCACCCCCTGCCCCCCCGAGCATGACCGATGGCCCATTTTTCAAGCCAGATCTCACCCCTTGAAGGCAGCTGTCAGGAAACCGCAGAGGTGCTTGGAGGAGCACAAGGAATGGCTGGTTCTAATCTGGAGAAAAAAATGAATTAACAAGGCAGCTACTTATGGAAGAATGTTTTCTTTTCTTCAGCCTCAGCCTGCATATTTTCCCAACATGTGTACTCTGTTACCTTGTCACTTCCTTGTTTTCTTTGGGTAAATAACTAGGCTCTAGACTGAGGAGAAAAAGAAAGAAAAAGAGCCAGCTCAGGAGTGTCCCTGGGATGGCCTGCTTGGCTGATCGGGAAGGGAAGGCTGGGCGCGAACCGGGGGCAAAACAGGCTCATGGCAAACCGGGCCTGGCCCACTCTGCACAGCGCTTTTCACTGAACTCTGCAAGTCACCGCGTGGGGGTCCACGAGGGGAGGGGAGACCTGGTCTCTCTGCCGTGGGGCTGGCAGGCCTGGAGGCCGGGGGAAATAAAGAACTTTTCTCCCCAGCCAAGGCAAATGGGAAGCCCTCTCTGAACTCGACAGAGTCAACAGGACACACTGTGGCTCTTCTCTCAGCCTCCGCCTTCCCTCTGGCCCGGGAGCCACCAGCGTGGGGGAGGTTGGTCGGCCGGTGCTCCCGAGGTGAACGCGGGCAGGACCCAGGTGCTTCCATGGAGCACGGGCATAAGGTCGACACATGGCAGGTGTTTGGATGTGTAGGCAGCGATCTCCATCTAGAAAATGCCCAAAGGATTTTGGAGTTTCTGTGTTGCAGAGATGTTGTCCCGTCTTTCTTCACTTCTCTGGCTCAGGAATACTCGCCTTGCGATGTCTGTGCCGCACACTGGATGAGTAAACAACAACACTGCTTTCTCCGGCAGAATACCTTGCAGCTATGCACTGGTGATGAGGCCCCGGGGAATGACAAGCAGGTGGTTGGGTGTCAGCTCTGCTAAGTTGGGTCTTTTATGTACAAAGCCATAGCAACTCTTACTCGCTTAGGTCCTCACAGCGCATCACTTAGAACACAGAGCCAGTAGCACTGCTGCCCCTGATATCGCACGGCCCATAACAGGAGCTGGTTTCCTTTGCGCCACAACACGCCCGTGGGTGCTGGCTCCGCCCTGCAGGAGGAAACCAAGGCAGCAAGTACGCAGAGGCTGAAACCAGCACCAGAGCCCTCGCGGCCGACACGGGGAATCAGCTGGGTGCGGTGTGGGCCTCTGTGCATGGCGTTTCCCTTCTCCATCTGCTCAGGAGCCTTTGATTCCAGCCTGGAACTGCCTGTCTCACCCTGTAGATCACGCAGCCTTCGTCGGGCAGAGGTTTGGAATTCAAAACTGGAGTTTTCAGTTGCACAGGTCTGGCCTCCATCTGTTGAGTGGTTCCTTCGGTATCGCGGGGCGGGCTGTAAGTGTCCCATGAGGTGGGGTCACTTGGAGAGGAAGGGGGTGCCTATTGCAAACTGGCACTTGCAAGTGTTGAGGGCTCTCAGAGGGAGCAAAAGGGAAACCCAAAAGCTTTCTGGGAACAGGGAGACAAAGACATTCACGGGCTATCCAGATTATTCCTGTGGTCTAATTCTGCGGAAGGCAGCTTCGGAGATGGGTTGTGAGGCAGATGGGAGGGAGCCGCTAGGAGAAACGGCAGTAGCTGCTGCTCATCCAGCCCTCGCGGCTCCCAGGACTGCTGAGTACTCTGCACGTATTACCTCACTTAATTCTCTCAATCACCCTCTGAAGTGGGTGCTATTGTCTTCCTTTTCCAGATGAGGAAACAGAGGCACAGACAGTGTCCATACCTTGCCTAAGTTCACGCAGAGAGACCAGACAAGTGGCAGTCACTCGGGCAGGGTGATTCCAAAGCCAGGATCTTTATTCGCCATGCCATGCCGCCTCTGAGGAGCCACTGAAGGGGCTCCTTCCTCAGAATTACGGCATTCAGGAGCAGCTCCTAAGAGGAGGCTCCGCTAGCGCCCGCATGGGCAGCAGAAGATTTAAATGTCTCTCCTGTCACTGTCCCAGTAGTTTCCACGTGGAGCCCTATAGTGCTGGTCCCTGAGCGGTCATACGTGGAAGTGCCTGCCCTTCTTCAACTCACCTCCCCAGGTCCAACCCACGCCCACACCCACCTGGTTTACATTGGTGCCCCAGTCTGTGCCCTCTCGCTTTGGGTCTTTATTTCCTTCCAGTTACTTCCCCCTGGAGGAGGCAGAGACCCCATGTCAGTGCACCTGACCAAGATAAAGCCATCTTTCTTCAAGGGGGCCCCCTAGACTCTGAGCACCAGAATCCTCTTGCTTCAAGAATGCACATTCTCAATAAGATTATCAACTATAGAACTGGATGTCTGCATTTTTAACATTTCCCCCACAAGGGAATCTGATGTTCCCTAAAGTAGGAAGCCTGCATTCTAAATTGGAGTGTATTGAATCAGGCAGAGTCACCCTGAGCTCTGCCCCTCGTCCGCCAGAGGCTGTGGCGCAGGTGCTATGCAAAGAGCTCAGGCTCAATCCGGTCCAGGCAGGGGTTTTTTAGAGGGGAGGCTGGGGTGAGAGGAAGCACAGAATGGCAGGGGAGGGCGTAGGAGGCTGCACAAATCTCTGCCAGTTTGTTTGGAGTCCTGAATGGGCGAAGGTCCTGGCACAAAACTCCCCAGCAGAGGCTCCAAGTAGAATGCCTCCAGAACCCCGTGAAAAAGCATTCCTGAATATGGCCCGGTTCCTGCTGGATGATCCCAGCAAGCAGGATGGAGAAGGAACCAGGCCTGAGAGCTTGCAGAAGGGAAGCCGGGCAGTCTTATGCATGAAGAGAGCCGGGCGGGTGGGACCCATGTAGGCCGCCGGGGGCACAGCAGTGCTTGGGAGCCTGAGAGCCTTTCCAAGGCTTCTGAAGTCACTTTTAGGGAGGCTCAGGAGGGAGGCAGTCCCTGAGAGACCTGAGTCTCCAACCCATTATTAAAAGACATCCCGGGCAGGCCACTATGTCTAGAAAATGAGATGAAACTTGGTCAGTCAGTTTGGACTTTGAGAAAATGAAAAAAAAAACAAAACAAAAAACCCAACAAAAAACCCTTTATAACATTGAAAAAGGAAGTGCCCCCCACCCCATCTCGCCAAGAACTCAAGAACAACCGAACACAAAGTACTTTAAACTTGGTGTGTAGTAAGACCTCCATGAAAACAATTTCTCAGCTTGTTTGAAGGGAAAATAGTGTTATTTTTGTGACCACCTATAACATTTGGGCATGCTCAGTGGAAGAAATTCAAGTGAAAACCCGACTATTAGTTGGAAAAGTGGGGCAGGGAGGAGCTACGGAAGGCAGCCGTGTGAGTCGGGGTGCCTTTGGGGCGTGGAGACATGCTTCCGCTTCTAGAACTGCTGTGCTCACGTGGACTTGGACAAGCTACTTCATGTTTCCGTTTCTCCTCTGAAAGAAGGTAGAGGAGGACCCTGCGTGGGCAGCAGAGCTGCTGCGCTGGCGCTGGGGACGGCCAGGCAGACACACAGCGCCTCTGTCCACCCCACATCTGAGTCCTCTTCAGAGTCCAGCTGGACAAGTGCTGGTGTCTGTGGCACAGACAGACTTTCCCCACTACCTCTTTAGTAGGAAAACCATAGAAAAAGCATTAAGAGCTGCTCTGTGGTCTTATACTTTTGATTAATAAAATGAGGGCATTACTCAGAATTGCTTTTATGATTTGTATTCCTGCAGCATCATGAGGTCTCTGTGGAAAAAGTCCAGCCATTGTTAATATAAAAGGATGGTTTGCACCACATCGATGTGACCCAGCAGCCAAGGCGAGGGGACTGGAATGCGCATGTGTGAACAACGATGACGTCACTGTGCTGGTCAGTGGTGCTGGTTGACACTGTAGAGTAAGCATGTGCACTGCATGGCTGCTGCATTCAAAATGACTGAGCGAGTAGAACAGTGACTCTGCATCCAGTTTTGTGTTAAGCTTGAACATTCTCCATGGAAACTATTCAGATGATTGAGAGGCCATAGCTGTGGGCAACTGGTGACTGGCAGCTTCATCACGACAACGTTCATGCATCACGTCTCGTGCAGAGATTTGTGGTGAAACATCAAATCCCTCAGGTGACTCAGCCCCACTAAAGCTCAGATTTGGTGCCCTGTGCCTTCTGGCTTTTCCCAAAACTAAAATCACCTTTGAAAGGGAAGAGATTTCAGACTGTCAGTGAGAATCAGGAAAATATGATGGGACAGCAGATGGCGAATGGGAGAACTGAGTGAGGTCCCAAGGTGCCTACTTTGAAGGGGACTGAGGTGTCATTGTCCTATGTACGATGTTTCTTGTATATTGCATCTTCAATAAATGTCTCTATTTTTCATATTACATGGCTGGATACCTTATGGACAGACCTTGTATATTTATTTAGTGTCATATACATTTATATTATGCCGTTCATCACACAAATCACAAATACCTGTCATTTGTATTTACATAATGTCTCATATATAGTGTCATATGTATTTATATAGTGTCATACATATTATATAAATAAAAATCATATATGTATATATATAGGTAAACATCTATTATATTATGGGTATTTATACATACACACAACACATATATATATAGGTATTTGTGTATATATATGACATGATATAAATACAAATCACAGATACACACACCCACACCCACAAACACACATAGTCACTGATTAAGTGACTTAAGTCTTCCCAATGTGGCCGTGGACAATAAACATTTGACCCTTGCTGTGGGTTGAACTGTGTCCCAAAAAGATACATTGAAGTTCTTTCCTGTAGATATGACCTTTGGAAATGGGGTCTTTGCAGATATAACTATGATGTAAGTTAAAAGGAGGTCATACTAGAGTAGGTGGGCCCTTATTCCAATATGATGGGTGCCCTTGGAAGAGAAGAGACACAGAGACAGACGTACACAGGGAGGAGACACAGACGCACAGAGAAGACGGCCACGTGATGGTCATGACAGAGAGTGGAGTGATGCATCTGCAAGCCGAGGAATGCTGCGGATTGCCAGCAGCCCCAGAAGATAGGAAGAGCAGGGAAGAAATCTTTCCTAGAGCTGTTGGGGCAACATGGCCCGGCTGACGTTTTGATTTCAGACTTCTAGCCTCCAGACCACGCTAAGATACGTTTCTGTCATTCAGCACCAGCGTGAGGAACCGTGTAAGAGCGGCCCTAGGAAACTAGCGCCGCCCACTGCAGGGTGGAAGGGAGCTAAGCCTTCGTGCCAGTCAGGCTTTTGCATCTGCTGAGCCTCCAGTTCTTGGCCCCTTTCCATGGCTCCCCCCTCTCTGTTAGGGGCAGTGGGGGTGGAGATATTTAGCTGTTTCCAACTGAAACCAACACTTAAAAGGTTATGAAGGCCCCTACACCCCTTGTTCCTCCGTGGTGATGGCTGATGGCTCAGGCCACACTGCCACCACCCTAAACCCAGGCCTGATCATCTGGAAATGGGGAGCTGAGAGAGGACGGCACACCACAGCCTCACTCTCCCTGCCCTACTCCCTCCTGCCCGGGGACAAGCCCTTTGAGCTCTGGGAGGGTGGTGAAAATTTATGCTCAGTGTGCCTCTAGATCAGAGTTCCCGCTGTTACAGAGTTTTCTTTTTTCACTTTAATGGCACACAGGAATTCTTCCCTCCCCAACCCCCCAAACAGCCACACATCTTTTTAAAATTTGCACCTTTTTTTTTTCCAGGCTGGTTTCCTATGGTGAAGGAGAGGCTAGGAAATGCCCAATAAATCATCTGTCTGTCCTCACTCAATTGAAAGGCAGGAAATGCAGAGAACAGTCCCCTTACCTTTTTCACTTTGCATGTAACAAGAGCTATCAGGACCCTTTGAATGGCAGTGCCTCTGACAGCAATATGAATTCTTCAAGGCCACTGGAGTTGTTTCCGTGGACCAGGCCCGAAGGGGGCAGGTCCATCTGGGATGTGGACCGCCTAGACTGCCAGCCCTTCCCACAGGCAGCCTCTCCGGGGCTTGCTCTGGGAAGTTGATTCAATCAGCAATGATTTAAGGGCATGGCATGGTAGTAAGTCTGTGCAGGATAAAAAGAATTTTAATCCCTTGTTCTTGTCTTTAAAGGGTTTACATCTAGATGGTGCAACAGCTAAGTCAAGTACGTCAAGATAATGACCTCCATCCAGGGGAGTTTATGGAAAATGTTCCAGGAGCGGTTGGAAGGGAACGTGGGGAAGGGCAGAAGATGCTTGCTGGCTGGAAGAAATGGAGAAGGCTGGGTGGAGGCTTGAAGACTAGGTAGGGTTTTGAGAACACAAAAGGAAGAACGGCATTGCTGAAGGTGTGCGGACGCCTGAGAACGGCAAGGAATGGGGGGTGAGAGAGGCAGGACAGCTTGTGGCTTACACAGGAGACAGTGAGAAACTCAGGGCGTGTGGAAAAGGCTGGAGGCGTTTGGATGCACTTTCGTGGTTGGGGTCTGTCCCTCTCACTTGACTGGGAGCCACGAGTCTGCGTCTGTTCTCTTCACCAAAGCTTCGCCAGGCGCCAGCATGGCTCCAGACACACGGCGGGCATTCAGTATACATCCACCGAATAAAGGAATGTCAGCACGAAGGGAGGAATATGTAAATGAGCAACTCAGCCTGGCCCCATGGAAGAGGAGGGACCCTTGGTAACCCTATTGCAGGTGATAGGTGTAGGACACGCTACCCCCAGATATGGCACGTCGGCGCATTCAGTATTTAAGCTGAAGGAGTCTGAGGCAACAGCAGAAGCAGAAAAGTCACTTGGACCTTCCCCCTAGGCCTCTCCCCTGAAAGGGACACCAAGAAGAATCCCAACCAACAGGCCTTGCTACGTTTCCCTCAGCTGACTACACTCCTCTCGTGACCCTTGGACACTCATTTCCTCCACGACTGCTCAGTCTTCATCACACCCAGGGGTATAAGAACACCCAGAGCTGCTTCTTCGGGCCTTCATTTCCTATGACGGCTCCCATGTCACAGAAAACTTCTAGTAGATAAATGCGTATGCTTTTCTGCTGCTCATCCGTCTTTGTCAGTTTAGTTTTCAGACCCAGCCAGGGACCCTGCGAGGGTCGAGGAGAGCCTTTCCCCCCCTACCTGGGACAGGGAGCAGAGACCCAGGATTCGCCTGCACAGCTGTCGGTGACGGCGGCGACTCCAGTAGGTGGAAGGGAGGGAGCCTCACTCTGTGGGGGTCCCCGGCCCTGTCTCCCGCTCCCCCACACTGATGCCGGCCTGGCTGTAATCAGAGACAGCATTGGAATTGCCCTCTGAGGCCACACTTCCCCTTGCCTCTCGTTAGATGGACCAGGAGACCCTGGCTGGTTCAGGGTGTGACTCTCCCAGCTGAGGGCTAGTGTGGGTTACTTTTCCCCTGCAGCAGCTGCTGCATGGGCTGCATGTCAAGGCTTCGTGTGTTACCTCTTCCAGAAGTATTTTAATTTTAAATGATGACCGTGCTGAGCAAATAACATTTAACACAGGGGAGGGGAAGGAGAGAAAGGGAACCAACACGTGCAGATTCCCTCTTATGAACTAGTCACTGTGCTAGTGCCCTTAAGAATCTATTACTTATTCTAACACCTCTACTGCTGTTCATTCGATTACTTTTTGAGCACCTTCTACGTTCCAGGCACGGGGAAAGAGCAGGGAGCAAAACAGACAAAAATCCGGCCCTCATCACGCTTTCGTTCTAGTAGAGAAAACAAATGGCAAACAAGAAAATGAATAGACTGCATAGTATGTTAGAAGGTAATCAATGCTATGGAGAAAAATAAAGCAAGGAAGGAAGACAGGAAGTGTCAGGGTGGGAAGGGTGCAGTTTAAAATAAGGCGGTCAGGGAAGGCACCACTGAGGAGGTGACATGAAAGCAAAGACTTGAAGAGGTTAGCGGATGAGCCGGGTCCACATCTGGGAGACAAGATTCCAGGAGCAAAGGCCACAACCCTGAGGCAGGAATGCGCGTGGTCTGTTGGAGGCATAGAGAGGGGACCAGTCTGGTAGGGGGATGCCGAGCGGCCCTCTACACACGGAGAGGACTGGCTGTTCCCGGGAGGTCGCCTGGGTAACTCATCTGCTCAGGAGGTCCAGGTCACGGGCGTAGTGTAGACGTGTTTTCCCACAAAAGTCCTCTTTCAAGGACAGGAGAGATGGTCACAAGAAAATAAATTAGTGATCACATCTCTGTCCTTCATGCTGGTCTGAGGCCCGGTTGCATTGCGGCTATCTGTGTGTCCTTAGGCCAATCTCAGTCTCAGAGACTCGGTTTTCTGTTCTGCCAAAAGCAGGAGGGAGGGGGATGGTGCATTTAATAACCCCGTCCCAAGAGATTGGGTGCACATAGTGGGTAAAGCACTTTGTAAATTGTGACGTGCTGTAGAAATTGTTCATTGTTGTTATTACTGTACCATAAAAGCAACCCAGAATCTACGTCCAGCTCACGTTGCCTCTGTAAAGCCACTTAGTTGGCAAATTTTTAAGACCTGTTTGCTAGGTCACAAAGATAATTTTTACTCCGGTGTTACAGTAATCTTACTGTTTTAGGCAGGAAAAGACTGCATGGGCCTCTCCGAACTTTGGCTGGATCCGTTAGGCCAATTCTTATACCTCAGAGAATCCTCCCCTCCCCACCCTCACCTCCACCCCACCTTGGCTGCCGTGGCTCAGCCTCCCTGGGGAAAGCTGCCGGCCACGCCAACGGCCTTCATTATGAAATCCCACGGTGTGACCTCCACTGGGCCTTCAGTATTGCCAAACAATTTCCATCCTTTGGTTAAGTCCTTGTTTGCTTCCTGCATTGAGAACTAAAACCCAAGCCCCCAAATCCACATCCTCTCTCCCTGCTCCAGGCAGACGACCTGGCTTGGGCTGCACTAAGAGGTGCAAGTTCAACAACGTGGACTCCTCCCTGCCGGGACACTCCTTGCCAGACCTCAGTCTTCTCTTACTCTAGATCCAGAGCCGACACCATCTCCAACCCCAGTGGAGGGGATGATTTCTTCTTATGCTGGCAACCACATCACACTTTCCATAGAAATCATCAGAGTGACCCATGAGGGTCTGTGAATAAGGAAGCTGATTGCCGCTCTGTCAATAACGGCAACAACTGGGAAGCAACTCCATTCGGCAAACGGGCATTGGCTAAACTGATTATGGGAACAGCCGTGAGTTGTCAAGGAAAACTCTATAGGCGGTGCAATCTCAGTTTTGCCAAAAGCCAAACAAAACTGCCAACAACAGACACAAATACATGCCTACGGGAAAAAGTGACTGGAAGGAAATATACAAAAATACTAACAGTGATTATGTTCAGGTGATGAAAGGATGCGTAATTTTTGCTCACGCTTAATACTTTCCCATATTCTGAAGTTTCTGCTGTACCATATAGAATTTATGTAATTAGAACAAAGAGCAGAAATACTATGAGCAACATTTCACCATGGAAAAGCTGCACGTGACTCAGTTCCTCTTGTTGTCTCCTTAAACGCAGCCTTCCCTGGGTGGTGTCTGGGTGACAGCTGCAGTGACTCTTGTGACATGTAAGGACTAGAAGCAAAGAAACCATAACCAATGAACATTACAGCGGGGACTGAGGCATGCAGAATGGAAATGCCGCAACGGGAACGTGTTATTACTAATTTTTTTCCACTCTGGGACAGGTGTTTAGGGGAATGAGCTAAATTTGCTCCAGATAATTTACTTTTACAAATACTACGATTACTTTATTTCTCTGCCTCCGTTTTCATGGGAATTTTTAACATGCGGAACCATGCCGTTATGGATGTTTTGTTCTAAGCCCATCTATCGACCGAAGGCCACCGGTGACATGCAGGGTTACCTCCCAGTGATTCTCCACAGGGGTTAGTGTGACACCCACTGCCAAGGGATTCGGGAATATGTGTGGACGTGTTTTTGATCGTTAAAATGATGGAAGGAAGGGTGTTACTAACTTGGTGCAGGGTTGCTAAACACTCTGCAATGTGTGAGACAGTCCTGTGTAACCAAGAATTGGCCCCTCCTCGAGGCCGACGCCCCGGGGGAGAAACACTGAACTGCACCGTGGACGCAGACAATGTCTGGGAGGGACAGAGGGAAAGGAGGGGCAGCTGCTTCTCAGCGGCAGCATGGCCTCGCCATGCCGAGATTCAGGGTCACTGGATCTCCCAAGTTTGCCAGCAAAGCCAGAAATTCAGATGATGATGTAAAATTTCCTGATTTTTAAAAAACACTGTGTAGGCCAAACAAAACACATCTGTGGGCCAGATTTGGCCCTCGGGTTGCCAATTTGCAATCCCGTCTTTGGGAAAGACAGTCCTGTCTCCACGGAAAGAGCATAACAGAGCCCTCTGAGCTCCCGCTCAAGTCCAAGAGTGGACCAACCTGGGTTCAAATGACCACTCTGTCATTCACCGCCTACGATTTCAGGCAAGTGACTATCCTCTGAACCCCAGTTTCCTGCCGCATAAAACACAAACAAACAAACAAACACCCCAGAACTGCGTGGGAATACTCAATGGTTTGTTATAAAGATTCATCCAGGCAGGAAAAGTCCTCAGTGCCCTGCCCATGGGAAAACTTTAATAAGGCAGAGCTGTTACTATTATTAAGGACATCACAGTCTAAAATAAGCACTTACTGTATACAGCACATTGTGCTAGGTGCAGAGGGCTTGTAAATAAATGTGAGAGGAAGCCCTGGATCTGGAGGTGTTTTCGTTCTGCAAAGACAGTAGCCCTGGACATAAACATGGTGAGCGGGCCAGATATAAGAATGTGACCTACATCGGACAGTTAAAGGGGACCAGAGAGGCTGGTGAGAGCCTCATGAAATCTTTTCCTCCCAAAATAGTAAGAGTACTGTAACACCGAAGTGGAAATAGTCTTTGCAACCTTGCAAACAGATCTTACAAGTTTGTCTACTAAAATGGCTACAGATCCAGTGTGAACTGGACATAGACCCTGGGATGCTTTTATGGTGTAATAATAACAATGAACAATTTCTTTCTTTTTAAAAAAGATTTTATTTATTTTTAGAGAAAGGGAGGGATAAAGAGGGAGAGAAACATCAGTGTATGGTTGCCTCTCTCATGCCCCCTACTGGGGACCTGGCCTGCAACCCAGGCATGGGCCCTGACTGGGAATTGAACTGGTGACCCTTTGGTTCGCAGGCTGGCACTCAATCCACTGAGCTACACCAGCCAGGTCACAATGAACAATGTCTACAGCACATTATGAGGAGGTGGTGGGGGCGGAGGAGGGGGGAATGGCATCCAGACAGAGAGGGACAGAGAGAAATGGCCTGAAGCAAAGGATAGGTTATAAAATTATAATAACAACTGACTGCTGACCACATGCCACGCACACTCTCAGTCCTCCAGCTGGTGGTGAATATGCTCCTTGGCCTCAGACAGATGAGGGACAAGGCATGACTCTGAGAGGCCTTCTCCTAAACAAATTTTGAAAACTTTGGAAGCAACTCCTTCTCTTCTTAATGTGCTGTTCTTTTCAGATCTCTCCAGAAAGCCTGCACTTACGCCCCCGCTGACCTCCTTCGGCCTTGCTAGAACACCGGTCGCTGCTGTGGTTGCCGACGATTTGGCTGCAGCGAAGCCTCCGGAGTCCTGACCCACCAGGCCTGGCTGCTATGGAGTCCCCTACCGCATGTGACGGAAGGCCGTGCTTAGCAAATTCTGCGAAACAGTTTTTTCTAGGGGGAAATGGTTAACCTGCTAAAAGAACAAGCTGTTTCCAAGCACCCCAACGCCATTTACGTTCCGTCAGGCAAAATGCTCTTCACGCAGGAGGCCTGTCTATTTTTCAGTTGACCAGGCCACGCCTCTCCCAGGGAAGAATTTGTTAGTCGTGGTTCTGATTTATGCCGTGGGATGGACAGGCACGAGGCTGTTTCACTGGGATGTTTGAGTCCGAGGCTCTTTAGACCATAACCTGGGTGAGTCCAAACCAGCTCAGGTTCATGGCAACGCATCTTTAGCATGGAAGGTGCCGAGAATAATCCCTTACTTGCTGTCTCACCCCAGTAACTGTTGTATAATTGTCTGTGGAAAACACACACCTTAACGGTTCTCCAGGAAAAAAAAAACAAACCCTGTGTCCGTGGGGTGTGTGGTGGCCTGACGCTGCGTGGGCCAGGAGGGAGCACTCGGCAGCTTAGACGCAGGAGGGGAGCAGGGCCCCCGGTGGGGGGGCATGGTCTCCCGTGGGGCGCCCTCAGAAGACGGCCGAGTCCCACCAGTCCTCTGCCCCCCTTCAGAGACCCCCGATCCTCCCCCCAGGCCCCACCCCACCAGTGAGACAGACGCTGGTGGACAGCAGAACAGCCCGCAGCAGGGAAGAGTCATCAGACAACAGCTAGAGCCGCCCGCATTTTCCTAGGCGGCCTCGGAGGTGGCAAGTTTCCATTTACAACAGGGACCAGCAAACCTCAGCTCGCCGTCTATCAGCAGAGATAGCAGTGGGATTGTGCTGTGGCTTCCTCCAGGAATCAGAAACAGAGAAATACAAATCGGAACCCTTCTTTCCTTCTTCTAGAACCTTCTATAAAGATGTGTCTAGGGCAGGGATGAACAACCAGATGCGGACTAATATTACCGTGGTTACCTGGACCCCAATTTGGTGCGAGTCACTTCTTAGCTGTCAAATGGGGGTCTAAGGCCCAAAGAAATCTCAGTTGGCCCCTGGGCTCAAACATTCTATGACTTACAGATACTGGCTCAAACACTGGAGCTCTTCCAACTCCCACTGGGAGCCTTGGAGTTAGGATGGGCCTCCTGAGGGGAGGAGGAGTTGGAAGTTTATCTGGAGGTTTTTGAAGAGCCTGACAGGGCTCTGGGCTCGAAACCCTCTCAGCTCCCACCCTGCCTCCCCTGGCCCGAAATGTCTGCCTGGCAGTCACTCCCTGAGATCTGAATCCACCGACTGTTCTGTTCGGGGGTACTTTAATCAAATGCAAATTATGCCTTTAAGCACCAAAAGGGTGGGAGGAGGGATTAGCTGACAACCCTGGGAGCACTGCCTGCCCCAGTCCCTTGGGAGTGACAGCCCCCCACGGGGAAGGTCAGGAGGGAAAAAACAAAAAGGAGACAGCTCTGGAGGGGTCAGGCACCTCTGGTGGCCCCCACTTCATCCCCAGTGTTCCTGGAGCATGGCTCTGGGTGGGAGTGGCTAATCCCCAGGCCTCAGGCCCTCATTGTCTTGGCTGGGTTGGGACCCCCACCCATGTGTCACTGGGGGCACTCCTGGGGCCTGGGCCATGGTGCTTCTTGCCAACCTGCAATTCTGCAGGCAGACAGCCCAGACATATCCCCTCTGTCCCTCTCACTCCTCCTGGACTCAGGAATCAGCACCGAACACAAAGAGAGGGGGGCCCTGGTGGGGCCACAGCTTGGAGAACAGGGGCACACAGAGAGTGGCAGAACCAGCTTGGAACCAGCTCCAGCAAAGTGAACCAAACTGCTCTCCTCCCTGCCTGCAACCCTTTCCAATCAGGGAGTCTAAAATTACCATATTTACAGCATCTGCAGCCAAGCCAGCACTAAGCAAGATGAATAGCTGTGACGCACGAGCTGGGTAGAAGTATGCAGAAGGGCTGGGCTGGGCACCAGGGGGAGCGAGCCACAGAGGGAGAGCAGGGCGGCCCAGGCAGGGTGGTGCGCAGGGTTCGCCCAGCACCAACGGGAGGTGGGAGGTGGGAGGTGGGTAAGGAAGCCTGGTCATGTCAGTCTCCTAGAAAAAGAGATGGAGCAATACACACACACAGGATATGTGTGTGAGAGAGAGAGAGAGAGAATATGGGGCTGTGTGCTAACTTTAGAAAGCTTCTTCCCTTCTTCCTTCCATCTCCCGCCCTAAGAGGAAACTGTTGAGGCCTCCATGACAGGATCCTGTAAATTCAGTGTGTGTGTGTGTGTGTGTGTGTGTGTGTGTGTGTGAGTGAGTGAGTGTGTGTGTGTGTGTTGGGGATGGAACACCCATGTCTGGAGTCCCTTTCCCACACAGCCTTTTCCAGGGGAGCAGGGGAGCTCTGGTCAACCCACGCACACTGAAGGACTCCATTCATAAAAAGGGCCTGAAAGTCTGGGTGATGCCGCTCTGGAAGGGACCGGGCGGGAACGACAGGCCTGTGTTCTGTGTCAGGTTGGCCCCAACGCTCTGTCCCAGCCTGGCCTGTTCTTGTCCCGGGAGGGAGAATGCTCAGGGAAAGAGAGAGGAGGCTCCTGACCTGCAGATGCTCTCTCAGAGAATTTCAGAGTCAGGAGGGACCTAAATATAACAGAGAGAGGGGCCAGGGCTCAGCTGAGGAATCTAGGCCCACAGACCCGTGACCTGTGCATTTCTCCTGCCTCCCAGGCTCACAGCAGAGGCCTCGGTGCTTGGACTCACTCGGGGCAGGACTCCTGGACCCGACGCTCCTACCTTTAGCTGCGGCAGTTCCACTGGGGCCTGTCTACTGTATTTTGCTGGGTACAATGTGCACCCACGTTTTTGGCCCAAACTTTCGGGAAAGAAGTCTTTCATTTTGATTTTTTAATTCAATTATTTATTTATTTATATTTAGGTACTTGTGGTTTTTTGTATTATAGAGGAATTTTAGCATTTACTTTTGAACATATTACGGTACAAGAAATTTTATGAAACAAATTATTACCAAACACAAGAACAGATATAAAGTATTTCAGGTACCACCCATGTATAATGCACATCCTTATCTTTCCCTCAAAAATTTGGGAAAAAAGTGCACATTATACATGTCAAAATATGGTAGGTCCTGGGTTTCTCTTTCAGTTTTCATTTCATTTCCACAACGTTTTCAGTGACTAAAGTAAGTGTGGAAACCACTGGCCTGTATTAGCAGATGGGATGGATAGAAGGAAGGCAGAATGAGGCGCCAGGGGAACCAGGACTGGACGTGGCGGGGGACGCTGAGGACAGGGGAGGGGAGGTCAAAGTCAGCGCTGACTTGTGAACCAGCCCCCAGAGGACGACAGCTCCCCCCAGGGAACTGGAATCAGCCACTATCTGCCCTGACCCTGCTGAAACCTGAACCCGGACCCCAAAGTGGGGCCATTTGTTTAGCAACCGGTTCGTCCACGTGAGCTGTTCTTGGTAGGAGGAGTTATCGGCATTTGAGTTGTAGCCGCCCACCCACGGGATGTTTCCAAGCTGAGGACATCCTCCGGTGGGCACACCATTCAGTGCATGACTAAACCTGCCCCCCCGCCCCTGCCACCCTGAGGGTCTGTTAGAAGGACAAAGTCCTGATAAAGCACAGGGTGATTCTTAGGAGAGTCGCTAAGATCTCCCTCCACTTTGAGCACGGTAAGAAATGGGCAGAGTGAGTCACCAAAAATGACAACTCCTATTCCCACTGCTCTGTCCCAGGTGGGGCCCCTATTTCTCAACAGTGGCTGGGGGTCCCCCTCTCTCCTATGTCTTAGACCTTGCCCTCTGGTTCTTCCACTGGCTCCTCTTTCCTACCCTCCCATTGAATTGTATTTCCTCCAGGTTTGACTGCTGTTTTCTCTCCAAACTCTGCTCTCCTTGAGCAACCTTACTCTCTGCTGGCTTCATTCATCACCAAAAACCCATGACCTCGGCCCCAGCCATCCCCTGAATTGCCCACATACATTTCCAACTGTCTGTTGAGCATCTCCAGTTGGACCTTCTCCAGTTGTCTCAAATCACACATGTCCAAAACTGATCTCATTATCCACGCTCTCCTGATTCCCACGACGGGGCCCTCCTTGGGTTCCTCTTCTATCCTTTTTCTCTCAGTCAGTGATATCACCAGCCACTTAGACACCCTGATGGAAACCTTAGGGTCACCCTGCCCCCGTGCTCCACCCACCCCATCAAGGTCTGTCAGTGTTGACTCTGACAAATCCTTTAAATCTCTCTCCCTTCCATCTGTGCTACCAGAGCCTCAGACCAGACTCTTAGCATCTCTCTTCTACTCCAGTCCCTCCAGTGGATTCTCCCAGGCTTGGAGCTCCCTCCAATCTGCAGACAGCAGATCACTGCCTAAACACAGACCTAATTCAGAGAATATTTGCTGAGGGCCCGCTTCATGCCCAGAACTGGGCATGCGGCAGTGGATATGACCTGTAGGCTCCCCGTCCTCACGGGCTCACATCCCACTTGGAAAGCCAGACAGGAAATTAGCACAAAACAGATAAGTGAACAAATACTTCTAAGTTGTAGTAAGTCCAATGAGAGGAATAAGTCAAGGCTAGGGTGGGAAGTAATGGGCAGGGGTGGGGAGATGTCTGTGCCACCATGGCAGAAAGACCTTTGAAGGACCCTTGTCGCCTATGGCATGAAGTTCGTACTCCTCAGCTTGGTAGAGGCCCTTGCTCGTCCGGCCCCAACTCTTTTCTAGTTCCTTTTCCACCACCTTCTCCCCTCTCCCCCATGCTCCTTGTCTTATTCATCTCTGAACTCAAGCCCCATGTCCCTGGCAAATAACAAGCAGGTAATACATGTTTGCGGAATCGAGGTGTGGATGAATGAATGAATGAATGAAGGAAGGATGGGGTCCTTTGTCTAGTCACGCCCTCTCGCCTTTCTCACGGCTGCTCTTGGTGCAGCTTTGGGGTCGTGGCTCCTACCTCTAAGTCTCCAGAGTGTGTTTCACAACGTCTCTGCCCCAGGTGCTTACGGTGCATATTTGACTGGCTCTCCTGTCAGAGCGCCAAGGCGTGGAGGGCAAGGGCAGGTCTGTTTGGAAAAGAAGGCACATTGTGGGCCTGAAACATGCCAGTAAGTTGGCTGTGAAGAACATGGAGCAAAGGGAAGTGACAATTGTCCTTTCAAATTGTTTCTGTTAAAAAAACAACAACCCCAAACTCCAGCGGCCAGAATATTCGGGTGGAAAGAAGCAGTGTGGAGACCTCCATTGCCAAGTGGACAGCCAGAGGCACACACCTCCCCTTGCTCAAGGAACAGCCTCGAAGAGCCCCTGTGTCACTTTGTCTTTGCCTTGGAAAATACTGGCAACCAGAGCCGGGAACAATGGCGCAGGTATGTGCCCTTGGAAGCTGATGCTCACAGGGCCGCCTGTACCCATGAGACCAGAACCCCCCCTGGATTGGTGCTTGGTTCTAGGAGTCAGCTTATCCCTTCACCAGATCTGTGGAGAACCAGCTTGACTTCCATCCTAGCAGCCTAGCGTACTTGTTTCTGTCCAACGGCCTTTCATGAAACCTAACTTTTCTGCTCTTTCCACACCCTGTTTTTGGAACTCCCTAATCATTATTCCTTCATACCAGAATAATTGAACACAGAGGTCTGTTGGTCTTTGGCAAATACACTCAGAGTCCCTGCCTCTTTTGGTGGGGTGGTGGGGGTGGGGGTGGAAAGTGGACAGGGAACCAATCATCAAAAATGTCAATAAAAAGTCTGATTAAAGGTAAGAATAAGAAAAAAAAAAGGTAGATTTTGTGAATTGTTTTAGGCTCGGTGCCTGTTCTCAGAAAGGTACTGGGCGTGTGCCAATCTCCAAGGCTTTTCCAAATCAATGTTGGTTTGCTTGAATTTCACACATGGTCACCTCACCCTTCTTTCTTTTTTTCAGTCTCCCCAGAAAGTACCCCACCCCTGACCTGAGCATTTCATTAGTCCTAGGGTCTAGGACTAATGGTCCGTAGGGACCATTTGAGATTTTTCTTGACAGTCTTTTTTATTCACTCTGGTTCAAGGTTGCCAACCCAACTGTCCTCAGCCAAGCCTCCAAAGGAAATATGATCCACTTGCTGCGTCAGATCATTTGGAAATAGATACAACTGGCTTGGAGTCACTCCACGCGGGGCTGTAAAATTGCTCTCTCTCCTTCTAAGTGGGTTGGTTCAAGCCCAAACTGGGGCAAGAGGTTTCCAAGGAATACAGAGCAGAGGAGTGTAGTAAGTGGTGGTGATTCAGTCAGTGGTCCTCTTGCTTCTGAGTCAGTATTAACCTTCCCCTGGCAGCAAGTATGCGGAGGCAGCCTTCACAGTCAAACAGAACAGTGAGGTCTTCAGCTCTGGGGTTCATGAAGCATTTTACAAGAGTAGCAGGGATGCAAGCTTGGTGTGAATTGCTTCATTCAAGCCAAGTGCTAGTTTAAATTGTTGTGTTTCCAAGATAAATGAAAGTTAGTTCAATTGATTTTGAGATTTATGTATCTTATGCAACGTTAGCCAGGTATCTATCCTTCCATTGGGCCAACTCCACAAAATACCCTTGAAATTCTCACATACACTGTTCTAAGTTCTCTTTGGAATTTTAAACGGGATTAATGTCTTCTTTGAGTTAGTTTTGAGCCGTGTCATTTTTGTCTAATTGCCTGAGAGGCTGTCTGTTATAATGAAAGAGACTAATTTCGGAATCAGAAAACCAGCGCCGAAGTCCCAGCTATCTTGGGGCAGGGCAAGCCATTTAATTTGCCTCAGTTGCCTCATCTGCAAAATGGGAATTGTGCCACTTGCTTCGGAAACCAGAAAGCAACATAGAAAGATATGAAGGTTTTAGTCCTACCCGTGGCTGCGTGGTAGAACATGAAGGGATTCTCCAGGATCTGTTGAAGCTGTGGGCCAAAACAATGTGACAAGGACATGAATGTGGGTGGTCAGGTGAACTGCACACTGACTGCCACGTTAGAAAGCCTACTTCCGACTCAAGCCAAATCCTGTAATCTCATTATTAGAATTCTCACATAATTTTCTATTTGGGATCATTCTTAGAAGTCAGCCATTCAATCTTATATGCAGTAAAACAATTTCTCTCTCTTTTCCTGTCAAGAACACCACGACGATGCTCGACAATCACGAATATGTCTTTAACGAATAGTTTCTAGGTCCCAGACTTCAAGCATCCAGGGACTAAGAAGAAAAGTCTTTGACTTCAGGGAATTCAGTCTTTTGGGGAAGATGTGTTTTACACAGACAAACATGGAGAAAAAGCTAGGAGAGCGACAGTAGAAGGGTGACAAGGTCTTCAGGGCAGGGTTGGTGAACAGCAGCCCTAGGGCCCCATCCAGCCCTCTGCCTCTTTTGATAAGGAAAGTTTTGTGGGAACGTAGCCGTGTTCGTTTGTCTGTGTGCATGTTGTCTACAGCCGCTTTTGTGCTACAATGGCGGTATTAAGTATTTGGGACAGAGATGAAGTATGGTCTGCAAAACTTAAAATCGTTTTCTATCTGGCCTTTTATAGGAAAAGTTTGCTGATGTCTGGTCTAAGGGAATCAGGCCTTTCAAAGATTTAACTTAGGTCTTCAAAGTTAAGTAGGAATTAGCCAAGTAGAGAACAGGAGCAAAGCATTCTAGTTGGCTGGCACAGTGAGGAGTGGAGGTATTAAAGGCTATTTCCTGCTTAGGAGGCCATGGGAAGCCTCCAGGGTGCACAACAGAAAACAGTGGGAGATGAGGCTGCGAAGACGGGCTGAGGTTGGACAGAGGAGATCTCTTTAAGGCAATGCCAATGCGTTTGAAATGAACTCTGTAGACCTTCGGTCTCCAAATGGGATCCACACCCCGGAATCACACAAGGTGATCCATTAGCATTCAGGCAGAAATTATCAGAATTTGAACTTTATTTTTATCTAAGAAATTTGTCTTTATAATACATAATATACATATTGATGATTGGGTCCTCCCTCCCTCCATGGCATACAACCACACGCCGCAGTGGTTCATGGAATGAAGCATTCTGCAGCAAGATTTGGGATTACACACGGCACAGGGGTCAATGGTGGTGTCCTGAGCCCTCACTCTTCCCCAGGCTTTTAACAAAATAGGAGCCAGCACGGTTTGCGTGGTTCTGACTCATTAGATCACGAATGCTATCTAGTTTGACCTAACATGCACAAAAATGAACGAGGGGACTAACTGTATGCCTGCAGTTCCCGGGGACATTAGTAGTACAAGCACAGATGAACGGTAAGAATAGTAGCACCATCACTGCTCATAGAACGGGTTCTCTGCACCACGTTCTAGTTGAAAACAAGGCCCAAACCTTCAGATGTGACCAGAAGTCAAGCCAAAACAATGAGAAAATTCCAAGAAAACCATTAGACACATGGATTTATATCCACCATCCTTTATAATGAACCTCGGCCAATGAATTTGTTGTTTTGTGATTAGTTAATGATTGCAAGAAGAAGCCAGCATAATTAGCAAGATATTTTAAGCTATTGCTTACTTCCTCTTTATTTCAGCCTTTACAAATTTTAATATGTGTGTATTTTATAATGTACATAATGTATTAACAAAGTAATACATGAGTATAATGTAAAAATAAATACACATATTTGGGAATACATATTCAAAAATTGTTTACTCTTAGAAAGTTCAATAGAAAAATGTTTGGAGACTATTTCTACAGGCAACAGAGAGCCCGCAGAGGTCTTAATAAAGAGACAGAAGCCTTTAGTTTTGTTTCTGAGGGAGATGCCGCAGGTTGCCATGTGGAGTGGGAGAAACAGCTGCTGAGTGACTGCGTCAGCCGTTTTTAAGTGCTTGGAGATCTTGAAACAAAAAGTGCAAATACTAAGAGCTGTTATTACAAATTCCACTCTGCCAGCTCCCTCTATTTTTTTCAAAATGAATGGTGTTAGGTCCCAGCAAGGCCACAAAAGAGCGCACTGACAATGTAGCTTTGCGACGCGCTGCGTTAGCTGGTGACATGAAAGCACAGCGCAGGTTTCAGGATGAGAAAACATACCCTAAGAAGACTGCATGCCATCCGGACTCAACTTTCGCCTCTGACCCGCATGGGTTTCCAAGGCAAAGGACTCTTTAATCGGGAGGGATGCAGCCACTGTGTCAGCCAGAGAGGGCCATCCCCGCTGCTGACAGGCATGATTAATTAATTCTGACAGGCAGACATAGTCTATCAAGACTGTGTATAGGATGTGGCTTCTGGGAAGGACTATGGCTTTTCTGCTTGGAAAGGGGCCATTAACCTATCACAGCCCTTTCTCCTTAGCCATCTATTCACTGCTGCGAAGAACCCAGTTGCCAGGTTTGAAGAACTTAGCCTATATCCTGCCAAGTCTTCAGGAAAAGAAGCAGCTAAAGCGAACTGGGCGGGGTGAGGTTTGGTGGGATTTCCTGAGGATATGGCCTGGGCAGTCCCTGAGAAGGAACCAGCATCAGTCTCGAGCCTAAACGTAGAAACCCTGAAACATCAAAGAGAGTTTCCATCTCTGCTCCATGAAGGAGGGCATGCCTTCTTTCTTTCTGCCTTTCTCTTTAAAGCACTTGGGGGGGGGGGGCGCGGATAAAAATAAAAACAAGGCAAAAGCAACAACCACCCTTTTTATGGCTAAAGATGGAGTTAGGAAGAAAAAAAAACATGCGCTGGCTATCACAACTTTACCTCATTTGGCTTTACTCGGCAACTGAAATCTTCAATCTTCTTCCTCACACGGATTCTTCACTCCAGCAGCGTCCATTCCCTTCTCCCAAACACACCATCTAATTTAACCCTTCGCTCGTGGCTAAAATTCTACTCAACCTTGAAGCAATTGCAAGCCTCTGTGAGCTCCCTAAAGCTGCCCTTGCTGCTCAGACTCAGCCTCTCCTCCCTCTCCGGGTTACCCAGAGTCTCACCTTCAGCTAGGGCTCCCTGTGTGTTTCTCTAATCATTTCGGGTTTACCCAGCTGACTTCCTGGGGGTAGAGGGGTGATGTGTCACTATGTATTTCCATGGAAGGGAGAACCACGCTAACCCCAACTTTACAAATACTTATTGTTTGACCACCCAGTTAATAGTAAGTGTCCTACAGAGAAATGAGTGATCAAGTTGGAGTATAGAAGATCCTCTCATTTGTATTTGATGAGCAAGATCTTGGGAGGGTGGCAAGTGAATCAAGTTGAATAGGGGGAGGTGGACTAATCATTCTCCTGGTTCATGGGGTCAGAACTTATCTCAACTGTCAAGGATTTCTGGCTTTTAAAGACTTCTGATGCCCCCCACACTGTTGTGGGGTCTGCAGTGAAACCCTAAGATCTTGAGCCTCAAAATGAGTGCAAGGAACTCAGAATCCTTCTCCTACATTTGACCTGAGCAGCTCGTTTGATTCTTCTAGATCTCACATCAGAACAAAACAAAGGAACGAGATGGGATTCACTCATGACCCGGAAGCCCTTAGAAGTGGCTGAGAGCAGGCAGATCTGTCTACGGACTCTCTCCGTCTGTGTGGCTTTGGTACAGCTGCTGAGGACAGATGCCAGCACAGACATGCTCTTACAAGGACACATCCCGCCAGGGTTCCAGGACCTAAAAGAAACATCGACACAGAAGGCAGGCCTCACACCCTTTCTTAATACATCCATGAAAAAAAGCAAATGAGCAAACGCGGGAGGCTTAGCCCACAGCAGCCTGGAGGAGGTGGGGCCCTGCTGGAGGCCACAGTTTAGCATCCTTTCACTCAGATGAGGGAAAAAATTCCCTCCTTTCTCACCCCTTCCCCCAAATTAAAACAATGAAAATCAGTTCTCATTATCCCGATAATTAAGTCCCATTCAACTAGCTGACAGCGGCCAAAGAATGATTTTTCTGTGCTGAGCTGTGTGGCTGCCCTCCATGGCCCGATTCATGGGCCACTGTGTGCATTTAATCACCCTTAGCCAGCCGAGCTAATGAAATGCTGGGGCCTTGCCCTGCCCTGACCCTGCTGCTATTTCTATCTGAGCTCAGCACGTCCTTTGCTTGACAGTTGCAACCGAACAAGCAGATTTTTCTCTCCCATCTATGGAGTGTAAAGAGCCTATTTTGGCAGGCTGTGGGGCTGGGGACCCTGCTGGAAACCCAGTGAGTGTCCTTGGAGGTTAACTTGCAAAGCTGTTTTCCAGACTAAGAGGAGGGGTGGAGGAGGGGGGCGCCGAATGTTGAGACCTGAAGCCACGGAGGACTGAGGCCCCCACGCACAAGGGAGGAAGGGCAGGGGCTCTTCAGAGGCAGCAAGGGAAGATGAGCCTAGAAGAGTAAGGGGCCAGGCAGGGGGACACGCTGATTTACCCTGACGCAAACCAGAACAAAAGCTCTTTGTCAGTTATCAAAAATCTCCCTCCCTCGCTGGGGTCAAAGTGAGAAAATCCATTCCATTTGGTTTCCAGTTCGCAAGGCCTGGTGGAAAGAGGGTGAACCCGCCAGGAGACTGCTCTCTTGAAAGGCCTAGCTGTTGTTTTCATGATTCCCCAGGATTCAGAAGTTAGGGAACAGGATGCCAAAACTATAGGCATCTATCCAAATTGAAATTTAGGGAATTACACTTAGCTAATGAAAAAAAAAAGACAGTTTTCTTAGAGGAAGTTATAAAGAAGAGGCAAAAAGTATGATTAAACGTGTTAGCATGGTGGATTTACACCAAAAGGACATATCTAATGAAGGATTTAAATCAGGGGTGACAAACTCGAATGCCCCCAGGGGCCAGAGAGATCACCAAAATGAGTGAAGGGAGACAGGTGGGAACTGTGGCCAGCGGGAAAACATCTGTCCCATCGAGAGCAGGCCGTCACCACACAGCTTCAGGCCTTTCTGCCATACAGGTAGGCGGGACCTGAATGACACAATTTTCTGTGTCTCGTTAAAAAGAGAAACCAGAAATCTCACCCTGGCTGAGTGGCTAATTTGATTGGAGTGTCCTTCCATACACCAAGAAAGTTGTAGGTTCGATCCCTGGTCAGAGCACATGTGAGAGGCAACCAATCAATGTTTCAGTGCTCTCTCTCCCTCTCTCTCTCTTCCTTCCTCTCTCTCTCAAATCAATGAGCATATCCTTGGGTGAGGATTGTTTTTAAAAAGAGAGAAACCAGAAATCTCCATTCTTATATGAAATCTACCACTTGTTAATGTTAGAAACTAATTCAAGATGTTAAAAAAAAAAAAAAGCCAACCCAGCATGCTGGCCAAACAATGTCGGCACGCAGAGCCTGGGGCAAACATACAAACGGAGGCCTACACCTCATATGCCTGAATATTTAAAAAGTACAAATTAAGCTCACTAACTGTGAAAGGAAATATGTTCTGTCTGCCGGCAACAAAATGATACGCTGTCTTAACCACCTGCCTGGAAGCCAGGTGTGCATTCACAGTTCTGGGACACCTTGGAGCTCCTCACAGAAACGGGCAGCAGGGGGAGAGCTGGCTGCTGACCCTTGGCCCTTCTCTTCCCGCCTCCAGCTCCACCCTGCATTACCGGGGCCTTGTGCACCCACGCGGACACCCCAGCCCACATGTCCCGACTCTGGCTCTCCCTGTCACCCAAAATGGTCGCCCCATGGCTGTCCTTCTGGCTTAGGTCCATATCAAGGGAGCAGCCTGCCCTTGCGAGGACGGACCCAAATGGGCTTGGAGACATTTGACAGACATCTCCTGGGACTCAGACTGTGGTCTAGAAGGAGGAGGTCCTTTAAAGGACGGGGTCCAAGGCAGTCCTCCTAACCTGCCACCCCCCAAGATCTAAGCGTGGTGCTGGCATCAGTTTGAGATCCCTGACTTAGATAATCAAGTGCCCAGAAGTGAAGACATCTTGATTCTCGGCCTGGTTTTATGACTAACGAGCCATGTGACCTTGAGTAGTCACAACCTTTTGATAAATCAGTTTCTACATGAATCAAATGAGGACAAAATACTTTTTTTCACCTACTGATTTGAGAAATAAAAAGAGATTATGCAGTGAAAACAATACTTCACAAGTAATAACTAAATAGAGAAATAAAAACAATGATTAAGAAAATAACTGCCACAGACACAAAGTTTATCAAGAGGAACATAGAGGTCTCACTCATAGTATTACATTAAAATATATCTTATCATAAGATACAGTTGAAGTCTAGAACTGGAATTATAGTACTTTCCATTGAGAATCTTCCCTCTCAATGAAAAAAAACACCCTAAAAATTTCTATAAGGATCTTTCCATAATAAGTCAGGAATTTTATTTTTAAAGACTTAAGGAAAAATAACATTAAACCACACAGAGGGAGACAGAGGGTAACTTGGTATAGCAGGGAACATTTATGTGACAGTGATTTTAAGAGTTCCTTCTGAAGAAACATTGCTCCATGCTGACAATCACGTCAAAGCATCCCTAGGCCTGCGCTGAGAGATATCTTCCGGTTGGGACCAAGCTGGGGCTGACTCTGAAAGTACAGCAGAGAGGAGATAAGATTTTGTGTCTTCTTAAATATCCCTGGAGGAGTTGGGGATTGTGGGTGTTTGTCGTGTTAGAACACCTAGCATCCATTTCCCCTTCCGAGTAACACCCCGTTTCCCCTTTAGAGGGTAATCTCTTCCCTGTAGGACACAGTCTGTGGGTAGAGCTTCTAATTAGGAAATTGGTGACCCAAGTTAGGCCAATCAAATGCTTCCTCAATGGAATGTGAGTTTTGAGCAGAAGGACAGAGGGAATGGAAACATTAGGAATGTCATCCCACCCAAGTGGTGTGTCCTGACTGGACTTTTGTGACCTTCGCTGTGGTGCTTATTTCCCTGCTCCCTGGAGCTTGATTGCTTCTTGCCTATTTCTGAGACCGGTCCCTCCAGCCTTTCCTTAATCTTGTAGCCCCCTATATCCTTCTTTTAAACTCGCTTTGGCTAATGTTGGAGGAGTTTTTGTCGCATGCAACCAAAGGAACTTAGTGGGTACAATGGCACCAATGCACCATGGGTAGTCCAATTTACCTTCAGTCCAATTTACCAGATGCTTATCGAGACCTTCCATGTGCCTTGGCCCTGGGGGAGCAAATATCTCATGGAGGGAGATGATGCAGAGGCTTAACACAGGAACAGTGACACTATCCCTGGATTCCTCTACCCAGTTACACACACTCATTTTCTTTCTTGGTTTTCCTGACATGTTGGAATGTTCAGTGAGTTTTTCACTTCATAGTAAGATGAGCTGTTCATAAGTTGGCCAGCAGAATCTCAGCACTTCAAAAGGCACTCCCAGAATGAGTATGTACTTGGAATCAGTATGACAGTGAGTCATCCTGGTGATCCCAAGGCCTGCTGCAAGATCGATGTGTCAATATCACATGCTTAGAAACTCAGTTCCAATGTGCCTGACTGCCTTGAAAAAAACTTAGTGGAAAAGGCTGAGGTTTTTGCCAGGTGGAACTAAAAATAACGAAGAAGGGAGATATGGGGGTGGGGCGGGGTGTGTGAAGATGCGGAGGAAGGAAGCGAAAAGAACTGGAACCGATAGCAGAGACTGTCTGTGTCACAGTGGGAGATGAAAAAGTATCTGACCTTAGGGACAATCAATGCCCCGTGCTACCTTTAGGTAGCTTTTGAAATCAGTAGTAATATTTATTGTTTAACTTTTAACCTCATAGCTATTTGGTCATTTACCATCACCTGGACTCTCCTCTTGATATATCCCTCTGTCCTCCCACCACAGGGAGGTGGGGTGATTTGGAGGTTAAGAATACAGGGGCTCTAGAGCCAAACCGTGGCTAGAATGTGTTTGAACTTCAGCTTTGCTACTCACTAGCCCCATGAACTTAGGCAAGTTATTTGTTGTCTCTGTGCCTCAATGCCCTCATCTATAAAATGGGGTAAAAATAATAATACACATAAAGCACTTAGCTGTACCCTGGCACATTAATGCTCAATAATTATTAGCTATCATCATACATTCAACAAATACTTATTGAGCATCTATAATGTCCCAGGCACCATTCTAGTCCTTGGGATACATCAGTGAACAAAAAAGACAAAGATCCTTATCCTCACGGAGTTTACATGCTTGTGGGAGAGAGACAATAAAAAAGCTTGTTCTGTTCTTAATATCTGACCCAATTATTATTACATGACCCAATGCCTGCCTGCCTTCTCCACTGACCTTTCTAGAATTCCTTTAAATCCTTATCTTCATTAAACATTTTGCTCATCTTAGTTCCTTAATTTAAACTTACCTGGCCCTGAGGGTGTGGTTTTCCCCACTGCAGTCAAAAGTAGGGTCTGCTTTCTCTCTCTCTCTCCACATGTCCCAGAGCCTAAGCATAGGGAAGTTGGCTTCTGTGCTTCCCACTGCTCCTTCCATACCCCTCCTCCTGATCCTCCACAACCCACAGCTCTTTGGATGCTCACTCCTTCAGACTAGACAACCCTTCTATCTTGTTGCTGTCATCAGCCTCCCCGTTACTGATCTGCCGAATGCTGGAGCACTCGGCTCACTCTCCTCCCTTTCACTGCTACCTCCGTCATCGTTCTTGGGGACCTCAACGCCTTGGTCTCTGAGTTCCTTGACCTCCCAACTTCCGATGACCTGTTCTTCCACCTTTCTCAGCTCTTTTTAAGTGACCATAGCCTGGGCCTTGTCATCACCACTTTTCAAGTCTCGATTTTAATCATCATAGGATCCAATCACCAGTTTCTTTCCAGCCAACTTTTTCTAGTATTTCTCTTCCAATCAGTTAATCTCACCTGCTTGCTTATTTATTTCTGTTTGTTTAATCTTTTTGTTCTATTTATTACCTTCTCACATGTCCTTGTTCTTCTCTTTACCTGTCATCAAATCTATGACTCATTATTATACACATGGCCTACAAATATCCTCAACTCCTTTGTCGCTCTGGCTTAGGCTGCCATGGCCCTGAGCAGCTTAAAATTAATGGAGAAAATAATACACTGAGTTGATGGATCACACTTTAAAACCATGACAACTGCAGTTCTCAAATGAGTACTTAATATTGCCCAGAAATTCCACATTGTTTCCCTAGTAAGTTCATTCGAATTTTTCCAAGAGCACTCTGCCATTGATACTCTCAACGGCATCTTCCTTTCAGTTAGTATTTCCTGGTGTACATTGTGCCATCTCTTTATTTTAACTTTCTGTGTGGTTTGGTCTATGTGTGTCTTTGGAAAATAGTCTACTGCTAGATACTTAAAAATTCTAACCCTAGCTGGTGTGCCTCTGTTGGTTGGAGTGTTGTCCCATGTACCAAAAGGTCACGTGTTCATTTCCAGGTCAGGGCATGAGCGAGAGGCAACCAATGGATGTTTTTCTCTCACATTGATGTTTTTCTCCCTCTCTCTCTTCCTCCCTGCCCCTCTCTCTAAAATCAATAAGCATGTCCTCAGGAGAGGATAAAAAAATTCTAATCTGATAATCTCTGATTTTTCATATGTACATTTAATTCATTTACACTTATTGTGGTTACTGTTATATTTGACTTATTTCTTCCATTATATTTAGAGTTTTCTATTTATCTTTCTTATTTGTTTCTTCACTTTTATTTCTTTCTTGCCTTCTCTTAAACTGATAGGGTGTTCTATATTCTATATTTTCTTCTTTGTTGGTTTAGAAGCTATATATTGAAGTTCTTTCCAGTTCATGATTACCCTAAAGTTTTACCATACACATTTAACTGTAAATGCTTCAAAGTAAAAAGATTTTCATTATCTTATCCTCCTCTTGAACAGGCAAGGGTCTTAGTACATATTAACCATCTAATAACTACTGTCTCTCCCATCATATTATCTTGATTAATATTTTGATGTAACCTTTATTTTAAACTACGGATTTATTTTTATAATCAGTTGAAGTGCATTTAGTGAATTTATTTGTGCTCACTATGGTTTTTTATTTGTATACCCTACTCAAGACTCAGTTTTCTTCTTGTTATAATATACTCTTTAATGGCACTTTTAGTAAAGATCCAAAACTTCTTTTTTTTTTACTTATAAAAATTCCTTATTTTTAAGTCACTTTTATATGGTAGTTTAGCTAGGTATAAAACTCTAGATTAACAGTTTTCCCCCTCAAATATTTGAAGATACCATTCCATTGTCTTCTGGAATCTGTTGTTGTTATTAAGATGCCTATTATAAATGAAATTTTCATTTCTTTATATATAAATAACTTCTTTCCTTTCTGGTAGCTTTCAATATTGTCTTTTTTATCCCTGAGGTTCTATTGTTTCACTACAAAACATATAGGTATGGATTTAATTTTTATTTATTTTGCTCAGTATTCAATATGCATTTTTTCAGTTCATATCTTTTCAAATGTTGCTTCTTTACTATCCCTTCAATACTTTTCTTCCAGGAATCCTACTAGACATAAATTGGAGCTTCTTAACTATCTTCTAAGCCTTTAACTCTGACTTTGGCTGCATTTAGGGTGACTTCTTCAATACTACTTTCCCACTCACTAATCCCCTCTTTATCTATGTCCTATCTAGTGTTTATCCAATCTATAGATTTTACCTTTCTAATTAGTTTTTATTCATATTTAACAATTCTTGTTTCATTTATACCTGATTTATTTCACAGTTTCTTTTTAAAATAGATGTTATTCCTCTTTGAGTACATAAACACACTTAAAGTCTTTGTCAGATTCTTCCGTTATTTTCATTTGGACAAAATTCATCTAACAAATGTTAATTTTTTCAACTCTTTCTTTTAGTGTTGAATATCTTTGCTTGGATGATAATTTGAGTGGGGAGATCTCTTTCTTTTTTTCTCTTCATCTTTTCTCTCCTTGAGGTTTTTATAAAGGTCTCTGGTTCAGAACCAGGTGATAGTGTCAGGGTCTGCCTAGCCATAGCATTAGTGGTCTCTCCCTGAGTAGCAGCTTTAGCCCTGTTCACCAGTTCAGCATAATCCACCTAGAAAAAAGAAAATCAACTGTATATGTTGAATCAGACTAGGTTTGGGAATTATTTAGAGCGGGACAGACCAGGGTGGCAACCACAGACTCATCACTTCCTAGTTGGGAGACTGGCGGAAAGTTACCTAACTTCTCTGAGCCTCAGTTTTTTTCACCGTCAATTAGAAATACCTATCTCATAAGATTGATGGGATAAAGTTTGAAACAGTGCCTGACACCTAGTAGATGCTCACAGTATGCATTAGAATGATTATCAAACAATCACTTTAAAAGGTAAATATTTAGTCTCAAACGGCTCCATATTCGCAGTCGGAACTTTTTCCTGCACTAAATATAAGAACCTGACTCTGCGACTTTCTCCTTCATGCTCTTCATGTTTCCCTCCTGGTACTTACTGGTCAGATGTTTAATAACATGAATTTGACCTGATCTCTTTATAAAAGAGATCAGGTAAAATTTTATTTATTTTGTTTATACTTTATGATTTATAGCCAACTTTCAAAAAATTCTCAAGATAGTTTACAACAAAAGATGCATGCACAGTAAGTTGGATGAATAAGAAAAAGAGAAATTTAAACCATAGAGAAGGGAAAGAAAAGAATTATGCCCCAAACCTGAGCTAATCATTACTGTAATTGAGCATTAAATTTGTTTAAGGTTTCTTGGCAGCTAAAAGCAAAAAAAAAAGGATTGGGTGACATAACTCTCTATTGTTTAAGTTTTCTATTAAAGAGTTTAGCAAGGTCACAATGGGCTAGAAAACATTTGGGGTTTAAGCTCCATTCAAGATGCACAGTACAGAAGAAGAGGGAATTCTTTACAGGTGAGTGGTAGACTCTATCCTCATAGCTTTAGCGACAGGTTGGACGACTCTGGATTTAGATGGCTTATACAAATCCGACTGAAACCATGAAGCTGGGATTGAGGACTTCTTAAACAATAATGTTTAAAAATTTTTAAATAATAAAAACTAACATTTTTATTGAAGATTTGGAAAATAAAGAAAAAAATCCTCATAATCCCATCATCTAGAAACAATCATTAAAACTGATGCATTTCCTTTCAGACTTTTTTCTGTGCATACTTATTAGCTGACTTCTTGCAATTTTCTGCTAGTTAGGAGACTGTAATCTGGTGGTCTTTGGCCCAAGTGATTGATATATTCAATAATAAGAACAGCTACTATGCATCTATTGAACACCCGATGTTCCCCATAGTGTATCATTATTTCCAGTCATTCTAGTATCAACAAGTACAAGGCAGTTTTTCCTATTTGCAGAGAGGTTATGTCACATGTCTAATTCACACACCATGAAAGGAGGAGCAAAATCACAAATTCGGATGTGTGTTCTGTGCAGCATGTCTCTTTCTCCTACCAGGTCCTTCTCCCTCGAGACACAGGCATGTCCCGGACTCCTGCTATTCACGCAGGTCTCCTGGGCACGGGGGACACCTGGGTCTGACATTGGCTCAGTGGGCTCAGGACCCCAAATGGCCAACACAGAAAGCAGAAGGAGCTCGTTCTTTCCTACTCTCTTATTTTCGCCTCTTCCCCTACGTGCTAGAGGTCAAGATGCTAACTTGTCTAGGCTTCCTGGTTAGCTCTGGCAGCTATTCTCATGGTTTTTGCTTTGATAAACTATTGCAATTCAAACCTCTTTTATGGGGATACAGGTAAGAGAAAGTCAAGAATCCCACTTCTGTTGTTTTCAGTCTCAATGATACCACAGAGCACGGAGGATTTTTGTTTGTTGTTACTATTACTGTAGTTTATAATCGAAGCTTTGTGCACACATAGCTTTCTTCTCTCTTGAGCTCCCTTATCTGCTCAGAAACTTGGCCTGAGCCACTCACAGATCAACGTGTTCTGCAGCAGCCCCAAGTAGCCACCGAGAGCCTGCTCTCTCCATACACACCTAGGCCACACCCAGAAGGCGCGGACTATTGTGAGGGGCCTCTGGTCAACACAGGCAATGTTCTGGGCACCAGCGGGAATGAAACCTGGCCAGTTTTCTCCCTTCACTCTCACCACTTTTGGGGACATATGAGCTGAGTCTTGAAGAACCAAAGGGACTAAATGACAGGGCTCCTGGTTGGCCACACAGTGAGCTGAGACTCTCTGAGTAAGTGGAGAGTTCTGAGTAGTCTGGATGAATCAGGCTGAAGTGCCAGTGGGTGTGTGAATCAGCCACTGAGATGCCCTCTCATCAGGACACTTGCATAATAAAAACACAGCTTTGTCTTTCCCATCACTCATCTGGCCCTGACACACAAGCGCCTGCCTCCTGAAGGACTTTTTGTTTGTGGGAAAAAAGTTCTAGAACAGGATGTCACACACCTGAGCTTCAATACTCTGGGAGATAGTAATTCATCTCAATTGCTGGAAGTATAACCTGTGGTGAACCATGAAGCTGGCTTTCCTGATGTACCAAATGACTTGCCCCTGAGGTCTGGGACCCATCTAATAATAAAAACAACCAGAACAACAGCGTCAATAGGAACAACAAATAATGCATAAACAGCACTAAACGTGTACCGGACATTTATTAACTCATGCTCTTCCCCATTCTACGGATAAGAAAACTGAAGCACAATGATGTAAAATAACTTGGCCAACGTCACAGAGCTAGTAAGAGACTGAACCAGAATCCTGGGAATTCTGCATCCTTAACCCAGTTCAAAAGTTTGACTCGGATGTTCATGTGAGAGGCATGGCAGAAGACTGGAGAAAAACCACAAATTTTCCAAGACAGCCTCTCAGACCCGAGGTTGTCCCCCCACACAGAGCCTGTCTAGGTTCTGTCACACTAATTCAATTTTCCAGGGCTCATAGAAGTTGTAGCTGGCTATCTGGAAGGGAAGAAAAGTCCCCCAAACCTTGTGCTGGCCAGAAGCGTCTGGCCTTTTGGATGGGTGTGAAGAGCAGCGCACTCTAATGCCATGGGGTGCCTGGACCACACTGGGGGAGGCCCTGCAATGCTACCCAGAAGTGGAACATCCCCAGCTGAGAAGAAACACCATCCAAGGAAAATTCTGATGGCTGGAGTGCGCACATGTTGCTGGTGCTTGGCTAGGAGGGCGGTGAGTGTTTCCAGTCATTGGGAAAACACTGAGTGGCCCTCATGGTTTTCAACCCAGTCATGGGACCTGGAGGAGGCTGTTGTCTTTTGAGTTGCAGCTGTCAACCACACCCTGGATTAGTTTTTCTATGACTTCTACAACAAATTGCCACAAATGCAGTGGCTTAAAGCAATCTAAATTTATCTGACAGTTCGGGTGGCCAAAAGTCTGATACCAATCTCACTGGGCTAAAATCAAGATGTTGGAAGGGCAGTGCTCCTTTCTAGAGGCTCTAGGGAAACACTGATCCCTTGTTTTTTCTAGCTTCTAGAGGCTGCCCACGTGTCTTGGCTCACGGTCCCCCTCCATCTCCAAAGCCAGCAATGGCCCATTCAGTCTTTCTCATGTCACATCATGCTGGAACTGACCTTTCTGCCTCCCTTTTCCACATTTAAGGACACTGTGATTACACTGTGCTCCACTGGATAATCTAGATAATATTCCTATTTTATTTTATTTTTTAAAAGATTTTATTTATTTATTTTTAGAGAGATGGAAAGAGAGGGAGAAAGGGAGGCAGAGAAACATCGATGTGGGAGAGACACATCAACTGGTTACCTCTCTCATGCCCCCAACTGGGGGCCTGACCCACAACCCAGGCATGTGCCCTGACTGGGAATGGAACCAACAATCCTTTGGTTTGTAGGCCGGTGCTCAATCCACTGAGCCACACCAGCCCGAGCTAATATTCCTATTTTAAAGTCAATTGATGAGCAACCTGAATTCCCTCTTCTCCCTTAGTTCCCCCTTCTCATATAATAAAACATAGTCACAGGTTCCAGGGATTTGGACAGGGACATCTTTAGGTGGCCCTTATTCTGCCTGCTACAGCCTAGCCCCAGTGGAAAGGTGAGAACCACTATCATGGACATTTGCAGCCCAGCTGAGAGCCTGCCGAGCTGCTGGCAGTGCCTGTTGCAGGCTGGAGAAGACCCACTGGGGACGAGCTTCAGAGAAAAGGTTGGGAGATCACATACACGGTGTTTAAGGAGCTACAGGTGCAGGCATCTTCTTGAGAAAACTCAAACAACTAGAGGTTGCAAGTTTTTGTGCTTGTGCATATCATCAGAACCTTAATAAAGAACCGTCCCATCGTGTCAGACCAATGACACGGGCAGCTGGAATCCTCCTGAATGATGACCAAGAGAGACAGTTTATAGGCACGAGGGACAGTTTATAGGAGGACATGAGCATTCTCCACAGTTAATTCAGCCCTAAAAAATCTAAAAAGTATGTACCCAGGACATTTCTTAGTCATGTGCTTTGGATGTGTTAGGCACACTGTATTTAAACCCAGCTTGAGCCTGTGGGCACGTTTAGCCCGTCTACAGCCTCGGACAGTAAGTGTAGTGCTCGCAGTGTACCTATATTTCTTGGTCTTGAAACGACTCCTTCAGGAGTGTATGGGAGTGAGGACTCTGATTCCAACACTCTGCGGCGTTACCCACTCAGGATTTGCTCTCTCCATACACTTTGGTCAGACCAGCCTGAAAAGGTTGGATTTAAAAAATTTAAGCATCTTGGTTTTTTTTTTTTAATTATTTTTTTAGTTTCGGTGTTTCTAAGCCACTCTGGGGTCAGGACAATAGCCCTCTCTGTTGGTCTGTCATGAGTAGTACTGATTCTGTGTGTGATCCTGGGCAGGTTGCTTGACTGCTCCCTACCTCAGTTTCCTCATCTGCAACACGAAGATAACAACAGCACCTACCTCATGGGGCTGGAGCAAGGAGTCAATGAGTAAACCACGCCAAGTTCTTAGAACAGTGCTGAGTACTCGGTACAGCTGTGATACATCTTGCCCCTTATAATTATCAAAAGATCCAATGAGACACGAGCCTCCACTCCTACAGTCACAGAACTGGCCATTTTGATGTCTCTCGAGCCCTGATATTCACCCACCTTGAGCACAGCAGCCTCATTCCTGAGCAAAGGTCCTTTTTGCTTTGCTCTCCGGGAATACTGTTCCCATAAAGGCCATTTCTTAGAGTCGAAGGGACACATGAAGGCCCATTGCCAAGGGGGTGACAGGCAGATGGAGAGCTGAGTACTCATGCCAGGGCCAAGAAACTCTCTTCTCAGCTTGGGGAAGGGGCACAACTACAGCACCGTGAGTTCTCTTGGGGCTCGTTGGTGCCCACGGTCTACCTTACTCCATATTCAAAAGGGAGCCTCCAAGAACAGCGTCACGTTGCCCTAACAGTCAACACAGTGCTACTAATTCAAAAGGCCACCTGGACGGTCCTTCTCGTGAACAGATCTTGGCCAAAACCATCCTCACCTGGCTTCAAACCTCATGCTCCACCTCCACTCTCATCTCTGCACTTTGTGGTAGGGTGCTGAATGCCACAGAGCCATCCTTGAGTTCTGTAAGGAAGCGTGAGCCCCCAGGCCCCAGGCCCCACCCCAGGGCTGCTTGCCGACCTCTGATCTCATGCCCAGTGTTCTGTTTTCCACTCTCATAGCTGTAGTCCCTGCCTTGGGATGGCCAGGTTCCACCACTGAGGCCAGAGAGCTTCAGGGCCAGGGAACCTTAACTCCCAATGGCACGCAGGACACACAAATACCTCAGCCATGCACCCCCCAACAAATGCGTCCTTGGGGAGTCAGTTTATCTCATCAAGTTCTAGCGGAGGGAATAACATTCTAGTGGCACGTAAGGAAAGCTGTCAGAGAACTGTTTTGCTTAACATCAAATGCATTCCAGGCCTTATCTAATCAGGGAGTCTTCTTCACAGCTGATGCACAGGCTGCCGCTGCAGACAGTCCCTGAGCCAGGGAGAAGGGCCTTGATTTTGAATACAAAATAATGGTTTTTTTGGCTCAGGCAAAGTTGGTGGGCAGCTGGAGATTTGGGGTGACCCTTGACCCTCTCCCACAGTTCCTCCTGAGTCCCGCTGCACAAAACTAAGCCAGCCTCAAATCCCAGGCTCTAATTGGCTCTGGTTTGTTTTGCTTTTCTATTCTATCCCGAGCTTCAAAAGGCGCTTCCATAATTGTCTGAGGCATGAAAAAGGCAGGTTTCAGCTTTCCTAACTGGAATTGGAGGTAATTACTGTCTTGCATACACGGGCCGGTACATGCTTCACGTCAGATGGCTCTGGGTTGTTTTATAAAGTGTAGCTGGGCCCCTGAGCCAGGAGAGGGAGGATTATGGAAACTTCCAAAAGCTCTGTTCCAGAGAGAGAATTTGGACTTCTCAGAAACGGGCAGGGAGGCTTCCATGCCCCTCCGCAGTCTCTCCGCGCTCTGCCTGAGAGCTTTGTCCTGAGGAGGTTGCGTCCTTGGCCTCATCCTAGAAAATTCAGGACTCTTTTTTTTTGGTCCTTTCTCTCAAGAGACAGAAGCTGACACCCCACACCACGCCCATCTTGTTTGTAATCAGCCACTGAGGGCTCAGCCTGGGCTGTCCCCCTGTGAAACCGCAGAAAGAGGGCAAATCAAGGCAGGCATAGGAAGATCAGAGAACCAGGTCATGGATTCACTTCAGTCTCTCAGGACAGCAAACTCAATGTGGAAAGTCTCAGACTTACCTCCCACCCACACCAGCCTGAGTGGGGACTGGGGAGCAAGTTTCAAATATCTTAGTAGCCGTATGTCCACAGGCAGATGACTCACATCACTGATCCTCCATGGCTTCACCTGCGGATCAACAGTTGTGACTGGCTCCACCTCAGAGGGTTGCTGTGACATTCAAACGAGGTCAACCCGTGCCAAGTGCTTGGTACAGTATCGGTACGTAGCGAGCATTCATTAAGTGTCAGGAATGGTCAAGGCTGCCAAAGGAGCCACTCGGAAGATGGTGGAGGGGTTCGACACTCGAGACCTGGCAGTGGAGGAAAAAAGGAAGCTGCTGCGGAACAATGTGAGGAAGCAGGGGGCTGGGGGGCGTAGGGTCACAGACCCCACCTCTAAAGGTCTTCTCTTCCAAGGCTCTCACCTTAAACATATCAGGTTGTTGACCTTGAGGACCTGCTGCAAGCCTCAATGTCTGATACGGGGAGTGCCTAAATTCTATTCGTGGGTGTGACCAGCTCTCAGCTATCTATCCTAGTGGATAATCTCATAGTCAATAACCTGATAGTGTGGAACTTCATAGCTTATAACCTTGAAAATTTTACAGGATTTGGATTATGTTTCCGAATTTGCATTAGGATATAAGGAGCTCTAGTGGTTTAGGAATTCACAGTACTTTGAGCTCAGATGGCCAATCTCACTGTCCCAGATGCCTTAAGGACTCCTGTCGGGCTCCAGCCACATGCAGAGAAAAATACTGCATTATATTCTTTCGTGAGGAGAGTGCTTTGGTCTTTTTCGATCATAAGAATTGGGGTCCACACTGCAGTTCTTTCACTCGCTAGCTCTGTTCTCATGTCACATGGCCTGGTCTCTGTAGTCTCATCAATATCTGCCTCCCAGGACTGCTATGAAACGCAGCCAAGTTCTCAGGAAAAATTGATCTGAACCACTTCCCCAGGTAGATGCAAAATAAGCCCAACACAGAGCTGGGCCCTCCACAGACTTTCTGTTTCACATCTGAGAAAAGAAAGATTTCTCTTCCCTTCTCTTTTCCTCTTGTTCTTTCTGCCTTAAAGGACCCTCTCTTCTAGGCTCCGTGGGTTCAAGTAAACAAAGCCCTTGCTTTACAAACCACATCGGACCGTGAAAGCTCCAGCTAATGCCTGTGCACGTCTGAAACAAACAAACGCTGTCCTGGGTGAGCTAACGTGGAACGCTGGCCGAGGGCCCTCCCCGGGCTCCACGGCCCAGTGATAGTACAAACGATGGTGACTCTCTTCATACTGCTGCACACGTCTGGGCACTTGCCCATGTCGCCTTGAAGCCAAGTCTCAAGGTTGGAAAGCAGAGACGAACTGAGATCCAAGGCAGAACCGACTGTGTTGTCAGTGGGTGGCTGGGACCCCAGAGTTCCCACCTCCTTTTCTTGTCATGAAGTTTATATCTCGAGGGAAAACAGCTGTCCATTCTCAGGCCAACTGGGACTGAAGCCAGCTGTTCCTTCCAGATGCCAAGAGCCAGATGTACGCCCACTCTTCTCTCCCACTCCCTAAGCCTCAAGTCTCAAACTCTACTGAATTAATAACCATTGCAACTTGCTAAAAAATGCATTTCCCCAGGCTCCATGCCCCAGGCCCCCACCCTGCCACCACAGCATCTGATTCAGTTAGTTCAGGTTGGCCAGAAAAATCTGCATTTTGATAACACCCCCCACCCTTCTCTTTTCCCTAGGAAATTCAGATACAATTAGTCTGACAATCATACTTTGAACAACAGTCTCTACGGCAGAGGCACTGGTGTGCTGGCAAATGTTTAACGACTAGTTTGGGAGGGGAGAATGTTTGGTCTGCAGCCCTCTGAGTTCTGTGATGTAAGTGTTCCCACCATGGTCCATTCAAACTACCAACACGGCAGGATGGTTTTATAGCTGGGAAACGGGTGCGCACATAGTCCCTACCAGCTCAGAGGGACCTCTTCCAGCAGCCCACTGGACGCCCCTGACTGGTGGTTCCTGGGCTCGGGCACGAGAGGGCCACCGTCCAGCCCATGATGTCTCAACCCTTAGTTCTTTTCTCCCCTGTAAGTCCTTAGCGCTCCGAATGGTTCATTTTGGTGACTGGTTCCCAGAAACCTCTGGAGGTTCCACAGCAGCAAGGGAGGACAGGGAGAGAGAAGGCGCTCTGGGAAGGAACATGCCATCAGCGGGAGATGCTGGCCTCCGCCGCACAGGCACCCTTCTCCAGCCGGCTCTCGGCGGGGAGGAGGTTTGCAAACCCTTGTTTCTGCCTTCTGATAAGCTTTTTGGTCGACTTGCATAAACCTGATCCTGCTGACCTGGAGAATGATGAAAAGGCTGAGTGTTGGGGACCTGAGGGGATGAAAGGGACGGGGGAGGACCATGGGGTGCTCATATGACCTGGGGTCGCCAGTGGCTTAGGGCTTCCCCTTTGTCCCCTTGCTCTGGCCCCACGTTGGAAGGTTTTGGTGATTTCCTCCGGCCCCCCGCTGGGTGAACACATGTGGAAAGGTCTCCAGTTCGCAGGGCTGCAGACACAAGCTCTTGTTGTTCCCGCCTGCAGACGGGGCCTGAGATCACAAACGGAACAGAGACACAGTCACTCACCAGAGAGCTGAGGCCAGTCAGGTACGGGGCTCCGACCTACTCTGCGTGTCCGCAGCTAAAAAGCCACACCAGCTAAGCTGAATGAGGGTAAAAAATAACCCACTGCCCTCTCTGTCTTGCTCAAAGTCCACTGTATAGGGATGCTGAAGGACGTCAGGAGAGGCGATGCTTTTGGCTCTCCCACAGTGACAAAGTTCTCTGGGTGACACACTTGAACTCATGCAGCCTTTTGGACCTGCTGCTTCTCTCGTCCCTCACTGCGGGTACTGTGGATGCAAGACCTTTGCCATTTCAAGCTTGGAGCTTGACGGATCCAGTCACTCTGAAAAAGACATGTTTTCACTGCTCACTGGACGAAAAGAAGAAGAAGAAAGGGTGCTGGCATTAGCTTCTTCCATTTTTCAGCACCCATAGACTGAGGAATTGCTCAGAGCCCAGCTTTTTTTTTTTTTTATTTTATTGTTGTTCACTTATAGTTGTCTGCATTTACCCCCACCCCCAACCCCAGGCAAACCCACCTCCCTCCCTTGCTTCCACCCTCCCCCTTGGTTTTGTCCATGTGTCCTTTATAGCAGTTCCTGAATACGCTTGTCCCCATTATCTCCTTATCCCTCCCCTCTGGTCACTGCCAGATGGTTCTAAATTTCAATGTCTCTGGTTATAATTTGTTTCTCTGGTTGTATTTTGCTTGCTTACCTCGCAAGCATCTTGGCTGTGGCTGATCTGAGTTCCCTGGTAGCTGATCGGGCCTTGGTGCCTTCTCTCATGAGTCCTTATATAAAACCCCTTAACATTTCATATAGTAAAGGCTGCGTGATGATGTACTCCTTGAACCTGACCTTATCTGAGAAGCACTTTATCTGCCCTTCCATTCTAAATGACAGTTTTGCTGGATAGATTATTCTTGGTTGTAGGTCCTTGCTTTTCATAATTTGAAATATTTCTCTCCAGCCCCTTCTTGCTTAGAAGGTCTCCTTAGAGAAATCCACTGACAGTCTTATGGGAATTCCTTTGTAGGTAACTGTCTCCTTTTCTCTTGCTGCTTGTAAGATTCTTTCCTTATTCTTGACCTTGGGTAATGTTATTATGATGTGCCTTGGTGTGTACTTCTTTGGGTCCCACTTCTTTGGGGTTCTCTGAGCTTCTTGGATTTCCAGGAAGCCTATTTCCTTTGCCAGGTTTGGGAAGTTCTCGTTCATTATCTGTTCAAAAATATGTTCAATTTCTTGGTGTTCCTCTTGTCCTTCTGGCAGCCCTATGATCTGGATGTTGGGTCGTTTACAAATGTCTCTGAGGTTCCTGAGTCCCTCCTCATTTGTTTGAATTCTTGTTTCTTCCTTCTGGTCCACCCCATTGGTTTGAGTCCCAGCTTCCTTTTTTTCCCTATTGGTTCCCTGTAAATCTTCCTCCATTATCTTTATCGTATTGTTCATTTATTCAACTATTTCTTCCAGTTTTGTGAGCATCCTGATTACCAGTGTTTTAAACTGGGCATCTGTTAATTTGGCTATCTCTTCGTCCGCTAGTTGTAATTTGTTCTGATCTTTCGTTTTGGCCATTTTCATTCTTTTTTATCTTGGCGCACCTGTCGGAGTCTTAGGTGTTTGTTGGTGCCTGGCAACCTGGGTCATTTTTTTGTGATGTTTCCTCTGGGGGTGGGGCCTGGGAGGGAGCAATGGTGTCTGCCGTTCACCACCACTCCCTATCGCCCTCTGCTCCCCAGTTCCCCACTGCCTTTTCCACCAGTCTCGGCCCTGCTGGTTCCCACTGGCCTCTCCAGTTACGCCGCCGGCCTGCGAGGTTCACCCGTTGCTCGGGGTAGTGTTTTGTTTAGGCGCTCCCGGGGTGAGTTCCTCCGGGTAAACTGCCTCTCACTCCGCTCCTCTGCTTGGTTCTGCCCCGCTTACCGGCCTGGATGTACGTCCTCCCCAACTTCCTGGGTGTCAGACTTCCCTTCAGTTCTATTCTGTCCGTTCTGGTTGTTTATTTTTCGCTATTGAGTTCGTTGTTTAAACTCTCTGGTTGTGAGTGGCGGTGCAGTGCATCCACCTACGCCGCCATCTTGGCGGAAGTCCCAGAGCCCAGCTTCTTATCACTATCCACACACTTTTTATAAGTGGGACCAAAAACAAAACCATAAAAAAGACCCCTAACCTACTGTACAGAACCTGTCTCATATCTAGTCCACCCACAAGACTAAGCCGATGTCTCATGAAGTGTTTTCTAGCTTATGCAACAGACGGTGGCCGTTACAACTTTGCACAAAGACCTGGTTCACGCGTGTCTCAGCAGGTAGCACGTTCACCTGGAAACGCTACCAGTGACGAACAGCACCCGTCTCCCTAAAGCTATAGTTCTCGAAACGAGGTCTGTGGTCTCCCTGGGGTCCCTGAGACCCCACCAGGGTATATGCAAGGGCAAAACCGTTTTCATGATAATACCAAGATGTTATTTGCCTTCTTCACTGTGCTGACATATGGTGACAATTGCCGGCGCCAGACACTGTGCTGGCGGTCATCCTGCTCTTCACCACCACGAAGTTGCAAGACAAAAAGAAAAGGAACAAGAGACCAGTTTCACTTAAGAATGTCCTATATGAAGCAGCAAGAATTACTAATTTTATGAAATCTTGTCCAAACTGTGATTCCTACTGCTCTCTGTGGTGAAATCAGAAGGTGAGCATGCAGCGTTTCTGGTGCATCCCCAAGCACAAAATCGTGCGGATCCAAAGTGCGTGTGAGAGAGTCGGGCTGTGAGCTGAACTAGCTGCTTTCAGGCACGACCGTGTGTGCGGGAGGGGACCGAACAGCCGTGGCCGCTCAGATTCCGCTGTTCGACGGACATGTTCTCCAAAGTGAACAAACTGAGCCTGTCACTTTAAGAAAGGTAATTGACAGTATTGGTTGCCCAAATAAAGCTTTTAAGCAAAAATTAGAATTTTTGAAAACTTGTCTCTGCCACAGCGAGCTTAACACTTTCCCAATACTTACGAAAGTTTCTTAGGACCTCGGTGGTGATAGCAACAAATGGGGATTTCTAGTTTTCATCATGAAATAGTATCACGCTGGAAAGATCTGCATAATTTAGTGAAGAAATATTTTCCAAGTGACCCATGCATAATATTACAAAATCATGCCTGAGTAAAAGATCCATTCAAAGTGCAAGACACACTCAGTGGATTTTAATGTAACTGAGCACAAAAAGTTCATTGATTTAGTTTCAGATTCCCAGTTGCAACTGGCGTTTCCTAACCTATTTGTGAACGTTTGGTGGTGTTAAAGAGGAATGCCCACCGTTATCTGAACAGGCTATTAAAAATACGCCTCCCTTTCCAGCGATATATCTGTGTAAGGCTGGGTTTCCTTCATATACTTCAACCAAAACAACATTATCACAGCTGATTGAATGCAGAAATAGATCTGAGAACCCAGCCGTCTTCTATTAAACCAGACATTCAAGAGATTTGCAGAAATGTAAAGTACTGTCGCTCCTCTCACTACGTTTTGTTTCTGCTCTGCTTGGAACAACACAGTCATTTTTACAGTAAGACTGTTATTTTTAACTTTTAAACAAATAAATATAAATTAGTTCACATAAATAAATATTAAATGAATTGGCAAGTTAATATTAAATATTTGTTAATGTTGAATGTTAATCTTAGTAATATTCATTTAATACTTAAAATACCACAATTTTTGTGTCTTAATATGGTAAATGATTTAATTATCTATGCAAATTGTGAAATACTCTGAAACCTAGTCACTTGAAGGAACAATCATCATCATCTCCCCTCACGGTTGCTGTGGATCCGGAATTCAGGAGTGGCTTGGCCAGGCAGTTCTGGTTCAGGGTCCCCCAGGAGGCTGGAGTCCTCTGATGGCGTGACCGGGGCTGGCGGATCTGCTTTCATGGTGACTGACTCCCACGCCTGGCCACTTGCTTCTGTCTGATGAGAGGGGGTCTCAGTATGTCTCTCCATGTAGGTCTCTCCCAGTGTACTCAAAACGCGGTGGCTGGCTTTCTCCAGCCTGAAAGATAGAACAAACCCAGTGGAAACCTATAGTCCTCCTCGTGACCTACCCCTGAAATCACGCACCCTTACTCCTGCCATTTTCTATTGGTCACATGGACAGGCCCTGATTTGATGTAGAAAGGGAATACCCAAGGGGGCGTGAATGCTAGGAGACAGGAAGTTTGGGGGCTGTATAGCCTGGAAGCCAGCTACCCCAGCATTTCTCAATAGATACAGCCCACATATATAAAGGATTTTTAGGGTCTTCAGCAAATTTTAACAGTATAAAGGAGTCCTTAAAATAAAAAATTTGGGAGCTGCTAGCCTGAAGGACTTGCTGCATGTGTTAAAAGGGTCTTTCCCCATCTTCCTCCTCCTTTTCTTTTGTCTTGTCGCTTATAGACAACTTTTAGACAACTTCTTGCTCGTTTACCCTCCATGAGCTTAGGACAGTTCCTTCTAGCTCTGCTTCTTCTGAACTTGAATTCTTTAGGGGCTCTTTTATGAGTTTCACCTTCCCCACAACCTTGGCTTGTTGGGGTTTTGGCCTGCCAATGCTTGGGGCTCACTGCAGCACTAGCCATTCTCACATCAGGGTCCCTGAATAGCCCCTGTCTCTGAGAGGGAAATCGCTGGCAGGCAAACTGGGTCACTGGTGGGCAAAGACAAGCAGCTCTGAGCCCAGTGCCCACAGGCACGGGAGAGAGCGCAGTGAACTAAACAGACCAGGGTGCTTGCCCTCATGAAGCTTAAAATACCAGACGTGAGGAGAGAGAGAAACCATAAACATGACCATACGAGTATGTTAGAATACATACTTGGCGGGGGGGAAGGTAGAACCAGGTCAAGGGCAGTGGGAGCACAGGAGGGTTCTGAGAGCTTGTGAGGTTAACCAGGGTGGTCAGAGTGAGCCTCAGGGAGCAGGTGAGATTTCAGTGAAGACTTGAAGAGCTGAGGGGACAGCTGAAGCAAAGGTCCTGATGCAGACACATGTCTGATGTGTTTGAGGACAGCAAGGAGGCCAGTGTGACTGAAGAAGAATGAGTGAGGGGACAGGAGAGGGAGAGAAAGTCAGCATCAACAGGGGCCAGGTCCTTTAGGGCAGCGGTGTCAAACTCATTTTCACCGGGGGCCACATCAGCCTTGTGGTTGCCTTCAAATGGCTGAAATAATTTCAGGACTGTATAAATGTAACTCCTCCTTAACTGTTAAGGAGTTGAAATTACATTCAGCCCTTTGAAGGCAAGTTGGAGGCTGATGTGGCCCCGGTGAAAATGAGTGTGACACCCCTGCTCTAGGGCATTGGTGGCCACTCTAAGGACTTGGGCTTTTTACTCTGAACGAGATGGAAGTCATTCTGAGCCGTCTGGGGTTTGAGACAGTGGGACGTGTGCTCTGACCTGGCTGTTAAGTTGAGAATCTACTGTAGGGCAACTAGTAGTAGGGAGACCAGTTAGTGGGAAGTGGACAGAGAGAGACTGGTAGGAGGTTCTCACAGCTGACCAGGGAAGAGATGGTGGTGGCTTGGACCAGGATGTTGGCAGTGAAGGCAGTGAGAATTGTCTTTGGATAGATTTTGAAAACAGAGCCAGTAAGATACCCCAGCACCTTGGAAGTGGGCTGTGAGAGAAAGCCTGGTCAAGGATGATTCCATTTAGGTTTTTGGCCTGAACACCTTAAAGGCTGGCGTTGCCTATCACTTGAGAAAGTTGCAGGTGTGGCAGCGTGCAGTGGGGAGAGGTTTAGATGCTTCCATTAGACACACGTCGTTCCTTAGTTTTCTGTAAAACCCTAGTTGCTTTTGCTCCCTCACATCCTAGGCACACCTCCCCGGGCTTGTTCGGGTCCTTCTACCACCTGCTTCATAGAACAGAGTGAAAGAAATCACTCACTGTAGGCAATTTTATTTAAAAGAGTACAAGAATGTTGTTCTTTAGCCTCTCACTCTTTTTTTTTTTTCTTTTTCTTTGTCTTTCCTATTTGAAATGAAAGAAAACAGCTAGGGGAGATAGAATCTCAGGTCTAGAAATCCTAGCAGGTAATTTGGGAGTTGAAAACAAATCTCCCCTGAAATGCAGTAAGCAGGTGAAGGGGATTCCAGCTTCAACTCTTAAACTACACCTTATCCTGGCCTAGAAAATAACTTCCTTACAGCCCCCGGCAAATCCCAGCTTCCACCCACCAAATGCCTGCAGTTAATAAACCGTTAAACAACAACAAAATCCCCAAGTGGAAGAAGGAAGACTGATCGGAGGCGGAGATACCAGAAGCTCTGCTTGAGAGCCTCTCCCTGAGGGCTGCGCCCACGAGAAACCTTCAGGCAAGGAAGCCAGGGGACCCCAGACGTGACTGCTTTCAGAGCACCAGAGCAGCGTAAATGTCTGACTTGAGTCAAAATAATTCTTTTTCTTGATTAGACTTGCCCCTTTGTTTCATTAGAGCTTCATACCACCAACCATGTTCAAACTCCTCAAAATAGCTAACATCTTCAGAACCCATGATCGAGCTACATTGTAAGTCGTGCTTCCTGCTAAGCATGGCAAGTCAGCTGAGAGTCGGCCAAGAAGTTCTCCGAGGTCCAGGGAGACCTGGGAAAAAGTAAGGGTCATGTTATGCTATGAGGACTGCCCTCAGCTGTAGTTATTATTCCCATTTTACAGATCAGAAAACAGAGGCTCAGAGAGGCGGAATGACTAGCCCCACGGCTAGCCAGTAGCAGAGCCAGGACAGATTCGTGCGAGAATCACGGTGGCTATCAATTTGCTGAGCCCCCGTAATAAGACAGGAGAAGTACCCCGTGCTTTATGTGTGTTCACTTGTTCGATTCTCACGGGTTACTTTCTTCTTAAAGAAGTGAAACTGCCCAATAGAACTTCCTGCCATGATGAAAATGTTCTATATCTGTTGCCCAATACCATGACAGTCACCGGTCCCATGTGGCTATTGAGTGCTTGAAATGTGCAGAGTGGGACTGAGGAACTGATTTTTTTAAAAATTTCATTTCATTTTAAATGTAAATAGCCACTTGTAACTAGTGGTTACTATTTACTGTATTGGACAGCACAGTTCCAGAAGGTTCAGTAGATTTTCCAAAAGCTTGTGAAGTGGTGAGGCAAGGGTTGCACCCAGGGCTGAATGATCTGAAAGTCCATGACTTTCCCTTCTCCCTTCTGCTCCCCAGTGAGGCGGCCTGCGTTTGGCCAAGTGAAAGGCCCTGGGAAGGAATCTGACCTGGCAGTATACAGTCAGCCAAAAATAAAACCAGACCCTCAAAAGGCTGGGTCTGTATTGGAGCCTGCTTCTTCTGAGTATGTCCGGAGGTCCCGACCGAGGCCCTAGCAGGCAGCCAAACACAGCGCCTGGGGGCTCGAGACCCTGCACCTGCAACTTCTTGAGGCCTAGCAGTGGCGGTCTGGTTGACTGAGGGTTCCGTGACTCATGGGTCCCAACCCTGCTATTTAAACAGCAACATTTCCTTTGTTGGGGCTTAAGACTAATTGGTAGAGAGGAAGTGAGCTCCCAGGCCCAGCCTCGCCCCTGCAGAAACATGTAGCTCTCAAAGGTTTTTCACGCCAGGCTCCGCCCAGGAGTGCAGCTATCATCTGCCACGTGTCTGAGTGCCAACGTTTAATGTGAGCCGGGCCGTCATCGTTCCTTGGCTTCTCCATAGCCTTCCGACGTACACCTACACCTCATCCTGCCCTGCTTTGAGGCCTTCAAAGACACCCATGATGCTCAGAACAAAAGCTAATGTCTCAGTCCTGGAGCTGGCCACTGCCCACTTCTCTGACCTCATGTCCCATTGTGATCCCCATCGCTCGCTCTGCTCCAGTCCCAGACCTCCTTGCTGTTTCCCAATACATCAAACTTGTCCCGGCCCCAGGCCTTTGCACTAACAATTCCTTCTGCGTAGAAGGCTTTTTCCTAGGATGGACCATGGCTTACTCTCCACTCCTCTTCAGAGCAGTCTTCTCAACTGCACTCTGTGTAGAATGGTGCACCCCTCACACCTATCTCTTTACCTTGCTTTACTTTTTTCGAGGAATATATGTATATTTGGTTGATTTGTTTGCTTATTGCCTGTCACCACCACTACAGATTGTATGGAGAGCGACATAGTGTTTTTCACCCTGAATCTCCAGTGTCCAGAAAAGAGCCTGACACATAGGTGCTCCCTGAGTACTTGCTGAGTGAATCAGTGCATCAGTGGATGCACGTATGCGTGACTGCTCAGCGTGAGTGTGAGGAGGCGGGGGCGGGGCAGGCTCAGGCTGGGCTCATTCTACACAGGTCAGTGCATCCACGATTTGGATGCTGAACCATGAGAAACAAAGAGATTTGTTGGTCTAATTTCTTTTGCCCTGGGAAAGTTAAAGATCACAGATAATCCAGAACTTGGTGCCAGGTTCTCTGATTTTTAATCGAGGAGTTGTTCACACAGAGGTAAACGAGAGCAAAGGCCCGACAAGGGAGCTGCGGGAGGAGGACGACTCGAAGCAGACAGAGGGGCCCACACAATCCACATGCCTTCGTCTGCTCTGGGTTCCCACCAGCATCGCTCAAACTTGGATCAGACAATCCTCGACAATTTCAGCCCCATCATCCTTTAGGCCAGATTTCCCAGGTGGCTGTTGGGCGTAGGGCAGGGACTATAAGCAGAGGCAGCCTAGGTAAGTCCCATCCCTACATGACAATGAAACCTCTTGGCCATCTAAAAGGCAACTCGGAATGGTAAGTGTTTGCTAATGATGGTCAGGCTCAAACAAACAAACAAACACATGGATTTTGGGGCAAAATTGAATAAATATTGAATGAATGAATGAGAATGTCAAGGCAAAGTGGATCTGGGGCCCAGGGAAGAATGGTATAGTTGAGCAAACCCTGATAGTCAGAAACCAAGGGCTGGACCCCCTACTCCAGCTCCAAGGCCTCAGTTTCCCTATCTGTAAAACAAAGGCCTGCACTAGCTGGACTCACCTTTTCCTCCCAGTTATGGCACACTCTCTCTAATTCTTTGAACATAGCTTTGTCGTGGACCAGGTCTTAACTTCTGTCCTACTGAAAGCAAGGCCTGGTGCTCTGGACACATCCATTGTTTTTAAGTACCAGAAGTTATTTAATAGCAATTCTACCAGAATATTTTTCATGAAAGAAGGTTCTGGAAGGTAGCCATCATCAAAACAGGAAGTAAGCCAGGCCAGTGTTCCATTTATCAGATAACACAGGCTCAACCAAAGTTCCTGTCACCCCATATGGTGATTCTGGGAGCCTGACCAGGTTTCAGAGGTTTATATTCAGAGTGGTAAGAAATCACCTCTGTGGCTTGTGGGATTTGGTACCTATTTCCCTCCTTTCTGCAGTGCAGGGCTGTGGGCACTGAGTGAAGGCTGCAGTGACTCTTCTCCTGCCAGCTCAGTGTCCGAGGAGAGCTCCCTTCCGTAGGCACCAGCAAAACGCTCGGCATGGCTGGATCGCTTCCTTAGAAGTGTCTCCCAGCACCGCTGCAGTAGAAGTTGGACTCCTTCTCACCTTTCCTACTCCGTTCACAGCCCTGACGCACCAGGAGCAAAAGGAACACCGATCGGGAGTCTGAGAGCAGGATTCTAGGCCAGCTTTGGCAGCTGCATCTCTCTGGGCCTCAGTTTCCTTAGATGTGAGGTCAGGATGGGGTGCTGGCCTGTCGCCCTGCCTCTTCCAGCCTTGTGATTCCCCCTGGGCCAGGGGCAGAGCCAGCCCTTTCCTATGAGGGACTCACAGCTTGTAGGTCATGTAACCATAAAGGTGGGGGGCTCTTTGTCTTTTCTTTTTAACATTCACAGGCACTCTAGGAAGAGAGCAATGTTTTGATGATCCCAGTCACCAAATAACGTCATGAAAATCATGGTGATCATCTGTCTAATAAAACCCATAGCGAAAGCCTCTGCATTCCCAAACGAGACCCCAGGAATCCAAAGCTCTCTGAAGCCTGAAGGGGCCGGGGCCTTGTGAAGGCCTGGGGATGCTGGCTGATGGCTGATGAAAGGGTTTTAACGCGCCACTGAAATTCTCTTTTCCAAAATAACCTGTTAATTACAGACACACAACCAGCCCCAAACCCCCAACAGGACGAGGGCCTTTCACCAGGGAGAGCCCAGCTCCAAGGCTGGCTCCTTCCGTGATGCTGCACATGCTTTGTGTTGGGTGAGTTAACTCTAGGATGAGAGTCCAAATTAATTAAAACCACATGACCCCTCCCCTCACCCCCAGCCTCCTACCCCACCTCCCTCCCCTGGAGACAGAGGCCAGTTCAGTCTAATTTGGTCCAGTGTTTTTGTTCCCTAAAATCTGTCTTGGGCTCTGGGCCATTAATAGGTTGCAGCTGATTTTGATCTATACGAATCAGAGACCTCGCTTCTTTGGTTTTAAGGAGATTACAAATTGTGTGTCCCACAAACGGGAAGGAGAGAGGCCCTGGATGGGGAGGGGCGGGGAGGGGTACAGATCAAAACTCTGCTCTCCATTAAGTGGATGGGTTTGAGTGAGCCTGGGATCTCTCAACGCTGGGGGAGGGGAGCGGGAAGGAGGTGACAGTCTTGCTGCTGTGACCCCAAGGCAGGAGCACAGAACCTGGGCCTGCAGGAACAGAGAAGTCTCAGCTCGCCTCTCTTCAACAAGTTAATTTCTCAAGGTTTGCTGGGCACCCATCGGGGGCTAAAGCAGGGGCAAGACCCCCGACAGTCCTGCACTCTCATCTCACAGGGCCTTTGATGAGGAAGCAGGTCACTTTGAGGAGCCGCTCCCTGAAGGGCACATGGGAAAGAGGCAGCAGGTTAGGAAGCGCGGGGCCTCTGTATTACAGAAAGACATTCCGTTCAACGAAGGGAGCTGGGGGTCTTTAACACAATGCCACTCCCTTAAGTGTGTTCCACTGGCCATTTTACAAGGTTTTTTTCATGTCTGGTTCTACAGACTGTCCAGTGAGGGGCTCAAGGTAATGTATGTGCATTGTTTTCGTGGAGAAATGTAGCAGTGAGTATCAGTGGGCGGCAGTGAGAATCAGGCCAGACTGCATATGCCCCTTGAAAAGAAGTGTTAGCCAAGGTCCAACAGTTAGTGAGTGCTGGTCAGCCCAAGCCTTTGGGACCCTTGGTGACCCTCAGGACCCCAGGCTGCCCCCACCCTTATCCCCGCTCTCCTTTAAGTGAGCCTCTGAGACAGCCCGTGGCCTTTAGGGGCTTCCCAGCTAGCAGGGGAACATATAAGGAAGGGGAGAATTATGATTCCATGACAGGCACAGGGATGGAAGGGGTGCTGGGGAGAACAGAGGAAGGAACTCAATTCTTCCTTAAAAGCAAGCCCCTCCGTAAGGAAACCTGAGCAAAGAGCCCACAGCGCAAATGCTGCTGGCTGGAAATGCAATCAGGCCCCCTTCCAAGGCTTGTGCGGGCGAATTGCTGGGATCCTCGTGGGGACGGTCAGGGAAGCCTGAGAAATCAGCATCCTCTCAGGGACTCGTCTTGGCAGGCAAGCGGATGACACCGAGAAAGCTCTTGCCTTGGATCAGGAGGGGAAGTGCAGGTCTCTTCCCGGAGGAATCCGTTTCCTCCAGGGCCAGGCCTGCTTCCAGATGGGACCTTTCTAGCCAAGGAAGGACATCTTCCCAGGCTGCAACCACAGTGGCTGGGAACACTCTGGAAGGTGGTTGTTTTGGGCCTTGAACAGAATCACAGACCAACAGAGTGCCACCTCTAGGTCAAGGTCCCAGCCAATAGGAGCTGAGAGTGTCTATAAAAGAACAGTAATGGTCTCTACCTCGCTGTCTCCATCTCCGCTGCTACCTCAGGTCCGTTTTCCTTGACAGGCGTCTCCCTAAACTTCAGGGTGTGCCATACAGCACTTTTGGAATCCACTGACGAGTCCTGAGTCCCAACCTTTAGAGTCGTGCTATTTTTCAAAGGTGCCCAAGTGACTAGAGATTGTGAATTGCTTGGGGGTGATGGAGCGACTCGAACTGTGTATGGGAGGAATAGAAAGCAAACCCTTTCACCATAAACAACTGAAGTCCTGCCCTGGACCAGGGCAAAGCCTCCTTGGGTCCTGTCACTAATAAAGACTCTGTGCTCAGAAATAGCTTTACGCAGGGCTTAGACCTGGGCGGATAGCCAAGGAAGAAGATCCGTGTGAAGAAGCTACAGCCCCTCTGACGTCTACTTCCCAGGGGCCCCAGCACATTCACTGATGGGAACTCTTTGCTTCCACCAGCCCAAAGGGTTGCGGATATCACCCTCACAGCTCCGTTTGGTTGCGACTTGGTTCCCTGATAGGTTCAGGCTCATTGTTCTCTGGAACTGAACAGCCAGGCCGTTTTTGCTACTGCTTCCTTGAGTCTAAACTAGAGGAAGAGCAGAGGCTCCTGACTCTCACAGGGGTGCATCGGGGCCCCGCCGAGGGTGCAGGACACCTGATCCAGCAAGGTCCTGAGCCGTGCTGAGGAGCGATTGTTGGCTCTGCTGACTCTGGTAATGGCTTCATGGCCCTTGAGTAGATTGGAATGCACCGTGGTTAATTAGCAGCCACTGAGCATTTCTTATGAGCTGGGTGAGCACACTGGCAAGACGGAGTCTGAAAAGGTCACACGCCAAGGGGTTGTTTGTGGAGTGCAGTTTCTCCCCATCTTGAGGTGTTCAGAAATGTCTGCCTGTGTGCATGCTATGGGGGGTTTGGGCCAAACTCCTTAACTTCCAGGTAGGTGCCAGTCCAAGGACTCGAGAGACCTGGGGCCTCATACAAAGAAAAGAGTGCTAAGGCCAGCTCCCCATTTCTGTGCCGCCAAACAAAGGTGAGCTAGAATAAAGCAGCACGAAAAAGCTCACAATCACTTCCCGGGGCTGGGCTCGCGGCCTGAGGCTCAGAGTGGAGCGAGCCAGACCAGCTTAAAAACACATAAACGCATGAGAATGTCCAGCTGCTATTGGCTGAGCGGACCGAGTGGTAAAATGGCCTCAGAGTGTTGAAGGAGGACAGCATTTTAAACTTAGGTCCTTCCCTCTCACCCTCCCAAGCATGTAAGTGTGGGGATTGTGGGTTAATATTGAACATTGATTTCATAGGTCCTTCGAAAGCCACAGGGCAGCGGCCCGCCCTGTCCACTCTCCTTCCCTGCCTTCTCGAAATGGCCTCTTCCTCAACTCACCTCTGACACCTGGAGCTTTTGCTCTAAAGCTTTCTTCGTGTCCTGTATACACAAGGGCTGGTAACTGGTACAGGAAATGAACTTCACAGGCACTGAATGTGTACCAACCTGTGGTGTGGGAAGCTGCCAGATTTTTTTCTGAGAATTTTCACAGACTCTTGAAACTTTCTCTCCGCTTCCCCTCTGCACACTTGAATGCATGCACAGCCACCATGCACGGTGAATGCCCGAGGGTGCTGGAGGGACTCCCACTGAGTGGTGCACCACGCGCACACACCCAGACGCGAAATTTCCCCTCGTTTTCCCCAAACACACGATCGGAGATACGTGCTCACACACAGACACACTCCCGTTCTCGAAACTTCCCCTTGGTTCCCCCCATCTACAAATTTGAGCATCTAAGCTTGTGGGCACTGCCAGCCACCCTCGCAGACACGCACAGAACTCTGTGCTCCCTCAGCGTCCGCTCTGCACACAGGAACTCAGCCGCGTGTGTTTGCATTCCCACGTGTACACGCACACAGCCACTTTCGGGCATTCACAGGGAGGTTTGCCCTCCGTTTGTAGCATTTACCCCAGGCTGGAGTGTTGGTAGGGTGGCTTTTTAACAGCGTGTGTGGCTGGCAGCCTGAAAAGCAAGGACAAACGCATCCCGTCTGATCTCCGGCCCGAGCTTCACCGGCTAAGGATCACCGTTCTGGATTGTTGCGGGGACGGGGTGTTTCTTTGTTCAGCTGAAGAACTTCTGGAAGTCCTGGCTCAGGTTCCTGCTTTGCCACCTCCCAGCACTCCCATCATTCTAGGCCAGGATGCCTGAGGGCAGACTGTGCTTGGGTGGGGGGAGGGGGGCGGCACCAGCCAGATGAGCAAAGGCTAATTCGGGTGGAAACTAAAGGAGATGAAAATGGGCCCCTAGTGACCACTGCTCCTCTGGGGACTTAGGTTTAAACGATATACAACAGAAGCCGCACTGGGCTTGACGTGGTGGACAGGTCCTTGGAAGCTGGCTACACGCAGAACGGCGCAAATGAAGCCGATTTCACCGTAGGTTAACTGATATGAGCAAGAATTAAATTTCTACACATATTTCCGGTCACAAAAGCTTCACCAAGCTTCTCAATAAAGACCAAAAACACTTCTGATATTAAACATTGAACTAAATGTGAGCTCTGCATAACATTTAAGCAAGATGAATAAAAAGAAATAAGATCATGGTTTTCCAGCCCGATTATTCCAGTTCAGGCTCTCAGGTGGCTGGAGCCTCTTCTGGAAGGAAGCTCAGGGCCCCAGGTGGGAGCCCACCCCAGACAGGACACCATTAGGTCACAGGGCCCACACACACCCACACCCACTCAGACTGGGACAATGCAGACACACAGACACACCCAGTGTGCACATCTCTGGGATGAGGGAGAAGACCCACGTGGACAATGGTGAGAATGTGCAAGCCCCACAGAGACAGTGGTCCCGGCTGGGAATCAATGTTCTTTTCCTCATCAACATTAAAACGAAACAAAGTTAGATGAACTGACATTAGCGAGGACCTGCTATAGAGAGAATTCCCCCCGCCTCCCCGAACGGCAGTAAAGGTCGCACTGCATGTACAAAGTGGACAGGACACCATGTTTGCTTTGACAATTGGACTGGCTACCATACATGTTCCTTCCTTATTTCCAAGAGCCAGATGGACTTGACTTAACGCATCTAAGAAACAAACAAACCTGGGGTGCTTGCTGCATGGGTCTAACAGAGGTGATGCCTTCTAGAAGTTGCATCGCTCACACGCTGTAGTCACTCGTGGTATTCACAGCTGGGGGGGCGGTCACAGGTGTCCCACTCTGAGCAGCTGAGCAGGGACAAGGGGCTGGCTACAAGTACCTGTACTTTGTTCTCAGCGTTGCTTGTAAACTTGGCCCTACTCTCCTCCCCAGAAGAGTGCTTTCTTCCACTAAAAGCTTACAAGGAGGGGGGTGAGTTAGTTGTGTGTGTTGCAGAGAAGAGGACACCTATGGTGGTGGGTGGCGGGGGCGTCCACCTGCTCTGGCTCCATCCCAGCTGGGGCTCTCTGAGGGGGTCCTTGGATCCCCGTTTAAAAACCACTAGCAAATACAGGCTCTTTCTTGTAATAGTTACTGAACTTTAGTCCCCAAGAAAACACACAATGACAAGGAGCCACTAGAAATGTGACACCCTTCCACATTAGCCTTAACTTTACACACTGCTGACCTGCGCTGCATGCAGCCCATGTTGGCGTGGTGTCCAGAGGGAGGGGCCCCGTGAAACTCCACGGCCCTCCGCACGTCTGCAGCCCACCAGCTGAGAATCGCTGCACAGAAGTTAGGAGAGGAGCAGAGACGAGACTGGGGTCCCCGATGAAGCCCCGCTGTGAAAGGGCTCCAGGGCCCAGGGCAGGAATCTGTGCTGATGCTGCTTGGCAATGGGGAGCCATTAAATAGCCATGTGCAATTATTATTGTTGTGTTGTCGAAGCTAAGAAATGACACGGTGGGACATGAACCAGCAAAAAAAGAATTCTTTGGAATTAAGTCCCCTTTCCCATCTCCAGCTGTCTGAGCCTCCCTGCACTGTGTCCACCAGAAGCAGTTTCCCCAGAACTTCCCCGGTGGGCGCCAGCCCAGGGCCTCCCAGCCCTCATCCCCAGGGGTGCTTACTCCCCGCTGCAGCTGTGCCTACGGTGGGCACCTCAGGCCAGGCCTCCGGGCTGTCGTGACTGTGAGCACCCGCCGATGTGTACAAACGAACACACGCCTCAATGAAAGAACACGCATACAATCATGTGCAAAGAAAGAGGGACTTAGACTGTGTGCAGGCAAAAGTGAGGCCTAATTCCTCAGCTCTGCCCTCACACATTTCTTGACCTTTGGACCCCCAACTCCAACACCCCTCAAAGAAGAACTTGACTTTATTCGCTGAGTCAGGAAACATAGTGAGAGGTGGAGGCCAACCAGGTTTGGGGAAGGAGGCCGTGCCCCCAGCTCCACCTCTGCGCTCTGCTCGCCTTGGGGAGAACTGCTGAAGATTTTGCAAGACTGTCCACGCCTCAAACGAGGGGGACGGCGAACACGGCCCTGCCGACCTCAGAGAGGGCGCGAGATGCGAGACGGGGACAAGGTTGGCACCATGCTCCTGGGTGAAAGCCAACGCTGCTTCTTTTTGTAGTGCCTGTTCCCTTCCGCTTTTCCCGTTGGGGTCCGCGTAAACTCAGGTATTCATTTCAGAAAGGGCCCCCTTGCGCCTCAGAGCAGGATTTTGTTTGGTGCCTCAGAGAATTTCTTTCCATAACCCAGACCCTCAAAAAGACTTCCTCACGGTCAGGGCGAGAGAGGCTTGTGTGTGTTCAGTTCAGTCTAACGAATGTTTGCGGGGTACCTACTAACCCGAGCCGAGCCCGGACAGGCGGGGCGGGGCTGGAAAGCAAGGGGCAGGTTTATGAACTTCGGGGCCCGGCCACCTGAAGGCCAAGTTCTAATGGACAGGTCCATGTGTGTCCTCGGAGAGCCTTGGTCACTTCTCAGAATCACTGTCTTGTCACTTGTAAAATGGGGACAATCTCATCTATCTCATGGGGTAAAGTAAAAAAAAAAAAAGGGTAAAAATGTAGGAGTGAGCAGTAGCAGTTCAGTGATTTCCAGATGTCTCCCCTCGTGAGGATCCGGCCTCTGGAGAAGGGGAAGGAGACGCCTCTATGCCCACGTCTGTTTCTCCTGCCTGAGGCCCTCTGTCCAGTCCTGTCCATCCATTTTGGAAAGAATCCTGGTTAAATCATCAGTTCTAGAACTTTCTCATAGAGTCCTCCCCACTCCCACCCCCACACTCCTGGGCATATACTCCCTCTTGCACCCAAATATCTCCAAGGCCTCTATGTTAGCATCCCGCTCCTCCCTCTCTCCAAACTCGTTCCCAAGATGCAGAGAAGGACCTTCCCATTCTTTTAAGAAGAGGGGCCCAGTGGAAATGGCTTTGCTTTGTTGTGCCCACTTCAGAAAAGCCCGAACTGTGACTCCATGCAATGCCAGTCTTCCAAAGGCAAGCTTGGTCAGGGTGGGCTGAGGCTGTCCCCAAGGGGCCAGTTCAGGCAGGACGGGCACAGTGTCCAAGGCAGAACCTGCTCACAGGTGCCCTCATCCCCAGGATCCGTCCTGGAAGATGCCCCTGGCACATCCCCTGGCAGATCCCTTTGTCTGGTCTGAGAGAGGCACACTAACGGCATCCATGCAGGGCCCCGTCCCTGCCTGAATGAGGCTTCTTGCTCTTTCTTGGGTTGCCAGCGAGGAGAGCAGATGCAGGGAAGCCTGGAGTAGGCACCGCAGAAGCCAACACAATTTAAATTAAGCTTCTGATGCTTAGGAGGGGCCAGGCTTCCCACAGTGCCCCACCCTCTGCTCCCCCTCTCCCCCAACAGAGCTTTGAGCATGTTCAGTCTGTTTGTTCCTTTAAAAGTGCGCCTGGGAAGCCAGGAGTTATTTGTTTCCAAAAGGTAGGTGCTCATCAGGTGGGTGGTCTTAGCATTTTCTGTGTGCTTTGATTCCTTGCCTCTTCTTTTCAGGCCCGCTGAGGGGTTTATTTCCCCCTCTCCCCGCAGTGCACGGGGGTTTGGCTGCACAGCGAATCTGCGCTGGCTTTTCCCACAGGCCCCCGCAAAGGCAGCCTGGTTGCCTTCAGAAAGCCCTGGGCGGCCCCTGGGGGAAGTGGGGCTGCAGCTGTGGGCCACCTCCCCTCTGCAGTGGGCTTTGATCAGTTTTGTGGGGACTGCATGCAGCCTGACCTCGCATTTCCAGTGTCTCTCAGGTGGAAAGTTCTGTTCAGCTTGTCTGTGGCTTCAAAGGCTCTCCCTCCTTCGGGCTGGGACGAGACTGATAATGGTTCTCATTTTGTTGTCCTGTAATCTCCCAGCAACCCCCGTCTTTCAATTCACAGACTTCTGCTTGTTTGCTTGGGCTGCTCTGGCCAAACTCAAACTACCTTTCTGGTTGAGAAAGCACATTGACGTCCTCCCCCATTGAGGCTCCTTTGATGGCTCAGACGGGGCCTCCAGCCCAGACAAAGGTAAGCAGGCAGTTGTGCAGGGCACCTGGTGAACCAGACTCTGGGCATCGGCAGGGCAGACGTCCCAGAGGAGCAAGGGGCCCCCTCAGCCTGAGAGTCCATCAGGAGGAACCTTCAGCCTGGCCCTTCTCGCCTCTAAAGTCTGGGCTGAAGCTCTGATTCCCTGTAGGAATCCGGCCGTGGGGGCTGACTGCGCACACTGCCCCCTGCCCGTGCCTGAACGTGGGCCACAAGTCCTGAAGTTGACCACATTCCCAAGAACTTGAGCTGTTCACTGTCTTGAGCAGTAGGCACAAGGCCAGCCAAACTTGGGAAGTTCCTTTTCTGCCTATTATTTCCAATGGCTGTGGCCTTATGGCCTCAGTTCTCAGCCCAAAGGATAAACAACAAACAATTGATGCATCCAGTCCAGGGCTCATTTCTGTTCCGGCCCCACACTGCCGCTGACCTGTGCTCGGGCCTCTCAGGCCCCTAGTCTGGGTGAAAGGACAAGGGCTGGATGACCACGGCAGCTGTCACAGGCTTAGACAGGGCTGCGGCCTCACTAGAGGTCCGGCGGGGCCCCAGCACGGCCTGCTGTGCCTCCCCGTGCGGATGGGGTTAGGCTGCATGTTGCCCTTCGGTTTCCTCATATTTAAAATGAGGGTGGCCAAGGGCAACAGGAGCGGTCAGGAGAGCATCCTTCTTCCCCAGCCTGATAGCACAGAGCTCTTCCTTCCTTTGATCGTACTCAAAACAACTCCTGCAGCAGAACAATGAGCCGGGAGGAGGCCGGAGGGGGGTTTATTATGCTGTTGTCCTGGGGCACAGCCTGGTCTGGCTTTATCTTGAACAGAGGTCTGTGTGGGAGGAAATCTGGCAGGCCCCTGGTCATCTCCCCGCTCCTGCACTGCCTCCGATGGGAATGCTGGAAGGGCAGCAAAGCAGCCGCCATGTTGGCCACGCCTTGGCCTCAGCTTTGGGGGTCAGCGGGGGTCAGCCTTGACTGTCCCAAACTCTGGCAGGGGCTCTGACACTTGGAGCCCGCATGCACACATCCTGAGACATACGGGGCCCCCGACAGTGTCAGGCCCCGATAAAAAGAGGGCTTTTCAGAGCTAGTGTCCTCTCTTCACCTTCCTGGCTAAGGCAGTGAGTGACCCTGGGATGCGTTCTGTTTCCGGACGGCGCGACTTCTCACAGGCAGCAGCCGCTCGGTTACAGGTTTCCTCTCTTTCCCCCCCACGGCTGAGGCGGGGAAGGCTCGAGCCTTGGGGTTGAGAGGGTCTTGATCAGTGTCAGCTCTGAATGCAGACGTCTGCTGTCTGCCTGCTGCCGGCAGGGTCTAACAAGGGCTTGCAGCAACCTTCACTTGTCCGCTCACCGCCTGAACTGTAGTGCCAGTGGTGCTCATATTTGGAAACTGGACAAAGCCTTGCTTGTCAGCCAGTGGGTGCTGTGGGGGCAGTGTGGGGGCACCGTGGGGGCACGGTGGGGCACAGGCCAACTGTCTTGGTAATGCTGTGGATCGAGTATCGGTGGACCTGGGTGCAAGGCCTGGCTCTACCATCATTCACTGAATGACCTTGAACATGCTACATGACCTCTCAGAGCCTCAGTTTAGTTACCTGTAAGATGGAACTGAGGATACTAACCTTGCAGGATTGTTTTGAGGATCAGAGGGGACAGCATGTGTAAATCACCTAGCACACGGTAGGCGTGCTGTAGAGTGTAGCCCTCACTGTCACCATCATATAAAATAGGTGTCGGGGGGCTGACCTGACCTCCTCCCATCCTCACGTGAGCTGTGAGCCCCGCCGCTCGCAGCCATGATGAGCAAACACGTGAAAAACACAAGCGAGAACAGACATGCAGCACAGAATTCGCAGTTTGCCTCAGACGCAGCGGCCAGCCCTGGCACTGAACTTGGTTCCCAGCCCCCCACATTCCCTCGCTCTCCAGTCATGTCATCTCTCTGGGCAGCCCTGCTGTATTGGTTTCCTGGGATGGCCACAACAAATTATGACAAACCTGGCAGCTTAAAACAACAGAAGTGCATTTTATCTCAGTTCTGGAGGCCAGAAGTCCACGATCAAGGAGTCTGCAGGGCCACGCTCCCCTGGAGGTGCTCAGGGAGAGCCCTGTCTCGCCTCTTCCAGCTTCTGGAGGCTCCAGGTGTTCCTTGGCTTCGGGCTACGTCACTCCAGGCTCCGCCTCCGTGGTCACGTGGTCTCCTCTTTATCACTTGTCTCTTCTGTGTGCCTCTTCTAAGGACACTTGCCTTTGGATTTAAAACCCACCGAGGGAATCCAGGAGGATCTCAACTCAAGATCCTTAACTTTACTACATCTGAAAAGACCCTTTTCCAAAGATGGTCACATTCATAGTTTGTAAAAATTAGGAAATAGACGTATCTTTTCTGGGGCAGCCATTTGGTCTACCACACCCACCAACCCTACGACATCTCCTATTGGTTTATGACTAAAGATCGACACAGGAGCTCTGGGGGTGATGAAAATGTTTGGGAACTAGTAGATAGAGGTGGTGGCTGCACAACGTTGCGAATGTACTGATTGCCACTGAATTGTTTACTTTAAAATGCTGCACAATATATGGATTTCACCTCAATAAAAGTTAAAAATGTAAAACAAAAAGTTTAAAGAACAATCTGGCCTGCCCTGGCCAGGTAGCTCAGCTGGTTAGAGCGTTGTCTCAGTTCACTCAAGTTGCAGTTTCGATCCCCGGTCACGGCGCACACAGGAGGCAACCAATGGGTGCATAGATAAGTGGAACAACACATAGATGCCCCCCCCCACGTCTTTCTCCCTTCCTCTCTCTCTAAAATTAATTTAAAAAATACAGCTGGCCTTGGTGTTCCCCGCACACAACCCACCCCCGCGCTTGCTCTCAGCACGCATTTCCTCCGAGGCAGACTGGGGAGCCCATTTCAGCGTTGGAGCACCACATCGGCTTACGGGGCAGATGACTCTCAGGCTGGCTCTCGATCCCACTTCTGAGACACAGCCTCCGAAATTCCATGACTAAAGCTGAGTCTACCTGGTAGCAGCCCGGCGTTAGCAAGGAACAACGGGTGTGGGTGAGAACACCTTAAGAGCCAGGCTGTTGTTTGCCAGTATTTTGTTTTGGCATTGGTAAAGTGGATTTTCCAAGCAAGATGAATAGGTTTGTACACCTCGCTGCCTTTAAGAATTTCTACAGTCTGCAAAAGAAAAGAATAAAAATGGCAGGAAACCTAGAAAAAGATGCGCCTGGGTGAAGCCCACCCAGGGTTCTCTATGAAACTCTTGTTCGCCGAAGTGCCAGTGGAAGAAAGTGCGTGCTCCCATTTCCCAAATTTATTTGAGGAATAGGAAAAGAACTTCTCATTTTATGCTTCCAGAACAGAGAGATCTGAGACTTGAAGAAAAATGCCTATAAGGAGAACTCGGGACATGGCGACTTCCCTGTGCCAATGGGGACAGGAAGCTGTAAGCCTGATGACTGAGCTGCCATTCATTCACTCCCTCCCTGGAGGTGGGCCTGCTGTGTGCCAGCAGGCGATGGGCTAGGCCACCGGCTAAGGAGCCAGAGGAGACTCAATCCCTGTCCTTGCTGCATGGAGTTGGTGACATCTGAGCCTAGAGTTGAAGGAAGAGTAAGGCAGGGCATGAGCACGGCAGGCAAGTAAGCACAGCACCTGCACCGGCCCAAAGGCAAGAAAACAGGCGGCGTATCCGGGAACAGGGCACCGGCAAGGCTGGAGAGGGCTGCCGAAAGGCGGGAGGCTGTCTGGGCAAGTCAGGGCCAGGCTGGGAAGGGCCTTGCTTTTGACCCAGTTCTTTCTGCTGACTTCTTCCTTTTCATGAGAACAAGAGTCAAACATTTATCATAAATCATTTCCTTTAATCCTATCAATAGCCCCTTTACACAGATAAAGACGGGGAGGCTCAAGTAGGTTAAGCGATTACCCCAAAAAGGGCTGCACACATCCCTGGGACATCTAGGAGATGCCCGGAATGACGGAGAGGTTGCTGCTGGAGAGGGTGGGAGCGGACGGGTTCAGGGAGGACACTTGGGCTTTGACTGTGTTGGTAATTCATTTTGTGAGCAGGGCGTGGGGGCAAGCGTGCTCTCTCTGTGCCTTCGTGCACATGTGTGACTTTTCAATGGACTAGTCCACTTCCCACTGGATGGTGCGTTAGGGCAGCATCTCTTTGGGACACTTGCCATGCGTGGAGGCTGAGGAGCCCTTGGATGCACAGGAGTTGCCCTTTAATGTTCTGGTGCCTGCTGAGCTTCCCACGATGGCAGCATGTAACTTTCTATTTTTTTTTTAAGTTCCCTTTGCCAAGGTCCCAGGGACAACAATTCTGTAGAAAAAACAGGACAGAGAGGCGAGACCCTGGCCCTCAGGTGGATGGTTACATGGACTGTACTTGCAACCAGGGAAGTACAAGGAGAGGGGACTGAGTCTAAGCCCCACTTCCTGTCCTCAGGGAAGACTTCTCTGCTGCTTGATGGACAGGTGCTCCCAGTTCTTTTTCAAGTGAATTTCCCTTCAGTTACACTGTTTGTTTTTCCTGCCAGAGCATCCTGCCCCCTCCAGTGCGGTCCCTAGGAGGAGACCCAGCCCCTGCCTTCCTGGTGTGTGGCGCTTAAAACAAGAGCCCTCTGCCCATCGGACATCCTTACCATTTCCAGCTATTGAGTGTAATCAGGTGTGCCGGGATCTGATCTCAAAGCCCAAAGCCAAAGGACTCAGAGGAATCCTCTCTCCCTGTTACTCCAGTGGGACTGAACAAACAGGATGTGCTGAGAGCTGCACAGAGCACTGCCCCAGCAAGACAGGCGGGCGGGATGCAGGGGCCAGACGGCCACGAGCTGGGGCGGTGGCGGGTGTGCTTAATCACGCCCGAGAGAAACGAGGCAGGACAAGAGCAGACACAGTGAGTCATCCGACAGGCTCTCTGGATGGTTCTTGATAGGGGGTCATGCTCTTCCAGGGTCTTTGAGTTATAGAATCTGTGTCCTAGGAGATCCTGACTCTGGCCATTGACCTTGTAGAGAATGTTGATATTTCTAGAAATTAGAGAGAACCTGCCATGCCTTGTGGGGCAGAAGAGGAGCAGTATTCAGGATCCACAACTCAGGACTGATGTGAGGTGCAGGTGGAGAGGACCCATCGCGGGAGCCCAGAGTTTGGGTCCTGGTGAATCCATTAGTTTCTGTCCCTGTATCTATTTCTTTTATCCTACACTCTGGTTGCTGGTCTTGGGAACTTACATCTAGTAAACTCTCTCAATCATTAACTTGAAAATGAGTCCAAAGTCATCCCAGAGAACAGGACCCTTCTTAGGAGGATATAAGAATATTCAAACAATATTCATCAAGACCAGACTTGACGGCAACAAAGACCATTGAAGGCAACAAGGGGAGGAAGCAACTTGCACTGCGAGGGAGGGGCCCCTGGGTATAGACTGACCCCCTTACCGTGGCAGCAGCACTTAATGGAATCTGCCCCCAGTCCAACATGTTTTAGAGATACCATCACTGACACATTCCAACCAGGGGCACTTGGAATGTGGCCTGCAGGCACGTCTGGTTCTCACGGTCACAGGGCGGGTGCACCTGGCATTCTGTGGATGAGGCAGGAAGGGCGAGCGTCCTCCAGAACACAGGACGGTCCCACACAATGGAAGAACTACCCCAGCTTTTTCCTAGTAGAGCAGTACTGTGGGATGGGTCCTTCCTGACACTCAGATGAAGCCCGAGCGTCTCCAACCTCAAGTCTTCGAACATGAAACCTTCGGAAAGAGTCTTTCCCAGCTCCTGTTGATTCTACACAAAGTAAAAAGCACCCAGAAAAGGGCAACCTGCCTCACATCTTCAGTTCATCGTCACCTCTCAAGGCCACTCTGAAATACACTCAAAAGTTTCCAAGAGAAAATCTGAGCTGGCACAAAACATCGGATTATAGAGGTGCCTTCTCCCAGGGCTGGAGTCTCGGGAAGCGGAGACTTGGGTCGCCTCTCAGCTTCCACAAAGTGGGTCCGGGCGCACACTCAGTGGCCGTGTCCATATACCGTGTACGTAGCTGGAGTGCTCCCCTTCAGCAATGGCTAAGAAAGAAAATTCTAGTGCAGAGTGGGTGTAGGAAGAGCACAGTGAACATGCCAGTTATAAGCGGTTCCTGTTTATGAAGGAGACAACAGGAGTGGAGCTTGTCCTCAGTGTGGCCAGAGTGGAAATGGAGCGTGGGCTCCTCTGGGAATGAGCCGCAGGAATGGACGAACGAGCGGTTATTTTGGAGGGGGCAGGAGAAAACAAGTAGATACCATCCAGGTTTTTCTTAAAGGGACAGACTTGATGAATCCATCATTCTACTCATAAGCAAATGATCTTCACAAAGAATTTAACTTCTAGGGAGATTTTGAGTACAAAGTTGCAATGTCTTTCGGAACTTGATTTATGATTCAAGATGAACACACCACTGAACTCTGGGGTTATTCAGACAGGTGAGAAAGGCAGGCTGATTAATCAAAAGATAGCAGGAGACCCCTCCAGGTGAGCTAACTAGACAAAGGGAGCCCAAGCGGAGAAGAAAAAGCCAGGAATGAAAGACAAAGCTCCCCCCTCATCTCCTGGTGCGGCCAGGAGATAATTCTACTTGATGGAAACCCGGAGAGATGGTCTAACCCGGATTTTCTCTCAGAAGACTGGAGCTTGTCTGAGTAGAATTGAAAGCGTGTGTTACCCACCTGTATGACAACATTAAGCGAGTTACCTGAACCTGTTCCTTAGTCCCTCACTTGTTGATGGGGCTAATGGTGCCCGCCTCAGAGGGTTGTTAGGAAAATAAGTGAGCATTTATTGAGCACCTTGCACGTGCCAGGCCTGGTATGAGGTACCAGACAGACAACGGTGAAAGGACTGACAGTTTCATGAGAACACTTACATGGTGACCTGGGCACAGATACTGTCCAGCACGTAGTAGCTGCTTAACTAACGTCCGTGTGTATTTTCTCCAGCCTAAAATCATTTCAGTCATACTGTACGGATCGGGTAAGGCTTTGCAGCGCGCTGATGGCTGAGCTGAGACCTGGATGAGAGCAGGACCCAGTCCTAGGGCCTCTGACCCCCTCCCTCACCTGCCCTCTCTCTGAGCCCTTCTAACAATTGGGCTCTTGCTGAATACATTGCCCAGGCCCTTGGGCCTGATGTTACACAGCGCTTTATAGTTTCAAAGCTGGTTTTATGTATGAGAACAAATGTCAGTTTTTAAACTTGCTCACTGGAGCAAAGGTTATTCCATGGAGAGCCTGCAGTGATTGCAGCGATGGTGGGAGAGATTTTGAGCTCATATTCCCTTCAGCTAGAGCAGGCCTTCTTTGGTTGATTTTTTTCTGAGAAGGAGCCAACCTATATATTGAGTCCCCGACACGCCTGACACTGCTTAGGGGCCTAGGACACCCAGTGAACAAATGAAAGACGTCTGCCCTCCAGCGCTGGTACCGCAGCAGTGAGGACACACAATGAATGGCAAACACAGTGAGTCCTTTATTGTGTCGCACGGTGATGAGCAGAATGGGGTAAGGAGAGTGGGCTGCAATTGAAACTGGGTAGGTCTCACGGAGAAGGTGCCATTTTAGCGAAGAGTTAGAGGTGTGAGGGTGTCCGCCATGGGACTGTCGGGGGAAAAGCATTCCAGCAAAGGGTCCAGAAGTGCAAAGGCTGCGGAGGTGCCTGGTGACAGGAGGAAGTGCCTGGAGACAGGGGTGGCCCCAGCAGGTGAGCGAGGAGAGAGCAATAGGAGGCAGGAGGCAGGAGACTTTGCGTCAGTCTGCGTGGAAAGGGGGCCACTGCAGCGCTTTGCGCAGGGGAGTGGCACCGTCTGACTTATGTCGCACACTGGAGGCTCAGTCACTGCAGTGACCCAGGTTTGGACTGCCCGTGGCAGGGGGTCAGCCAGACATTCACCTGTGTGGTCATCCTTACGGGCGCCGAAGAATGAAGAGTAGGCCGGTGATTTCTGTCCCCGGTTACACATTGGGAAGCTACGACTCAGAGGGGTCCCAGTTCTCTGAGGGAGCAAGCTGGAGGGCAGTGGGCTGGGGCTGATGTCCTGCAGCCTCCCCTGGCTTGGGCTCGGATGGGTTGCTGGACACCAGGAACTACTGCCCCACAGAGTCCGCGTGAGTTTCTTGTGTCCTTGAGGACATTTCTGGTGCAGAGAAAAGACTATCGGGGGCTGCATTGGTTTTTGAGATTAGTATTTTATTGATTAAAGTTACACATTGGAAAAACCCAGTTTTCCCTGCGGCTTTAAAGTTCGCCTTATGAATCTTATTTTACTCTAGTTATAAATTGTAGATGCTCCATAAAAGTTTGTGGGTGATTTACTCACATTTCAAAAGATCCTTCCTTGTCTTAGGCCCCAACAGTGAACCCAATGCAGCCCACATAGTACCTCCCATGCCATCTACCCAACAGTAAATCACACGGGGAAGGAAGACAGAGCCCTGCTGGAGGCCAGGGTGGAGGTGCGGCTGAGGGGTTGGGGGAGCGGACAGACAACAGGCCCTGGGGTTCCTGGGGTTCCCGGCCCTAAGCCTGCCCAGCGGACTTCCTGCCGGGCTCTCCGCTGCTGGGCAGGGCTCTCCTGGCAGAACTTTCAAGAGGCACCTGAAGTTAGTGAAATGTTTCCCTTCCTTTATTCCCTCTCTCCCTCTTCATCCTTCCTGTTGAAAAATAATTATGAGGGCAAAGTGGTGGGTGGTTTATCTTCCACCATCTTGATTAGCAGAGGCTCAAGGGGTAGCGCTGGCGGCACAGGCCCCTCCGTGGGTCTGCCACCGCCCCGCATGGTCTTCCCCTGCTGTTCCAACTACTCCGCTCTCCCCTTTGCCTCTCAGTACCCAGTCTTTCCCCTCACCCTCCTTCTCAGCTCCTTCCCCCCTCCTTTCTTTGGGCCTCTGGAGCTCCCCCCACACCCCCTCCCCACATTTCCCTCCAAACCCCACACTCTTTGTTGCTGAATTCAAGGTTCTCATACAATAAAGCTTTGATGATTTGGCCCAATTGAGAAGGAATGTCAGCTTAAATTAATGAAGGGTCTGAATAATAGAATTTTCAAGCAAAGTGTAGTTGCTTTCACGTTGTGAGACATCCTTTCCAGGGAGAGGCCTTCGCATTTACATGCAGTAACAGCGAATGCTGAGAAATGGGGCAATATGTCTTGGGGACGCTTTCAAACACTTTAACAACAAGAGCCCTTTATACTTTCTTTGAATCTGAGTGTTTTGCGCCTCAAACCGTTCATTTTTATCACCGGGATTTTCCTGGGCTTCTCACAGAATCCAGCGCAGTTTCAACTCCTGAAGTCTTTACTACAGAGACATGTCCACACCCACGGTCTCTTTAGGCACTTTCAATTTTCAGTTACACGAGCCATTCATGAATGTGTATTCTCTTAGCAAAAATAACGCTAAGTGAAAATAAATAACAAAAGAACTTCTTGGCCCCAGTTTATACACTTTAAGGTGGCAACGACATATCATTTATAGCAACCTCTCCTAGACAAATCTCCTCTTTAGGGTCCTATCCAAAAGAGAACCATCTACAGCTGACTGGATCCTGCTTTCTTGCAAAAATCGGGGGTCCCTGAGGCAGTGAAAGCTCTCAGCTCTCCATCCGGTACCAATATGCCTCCATCCATCCCCGTTTCTTCCTGCATCTCTGCCACATCCACCTGCCACCTCTGCCAGGAACACTCACCGACACGGAGCGCATTGGCAAAAGCTAGCAATCATTAAATCTAGATAAGAGTGCTTGGGTGTTCCTCATACTGTTTTCTCTACGCTTCTGTTTACAAATTTCATAGTACAAAGAAACTCTAAGAACAGCAAAATGTGACCCTCAGAACCAAAAGGTTGGGCTCCAGTTACTGCTGTCCTCTTAGGGGCTCCCACCCGGCATGGGGCAAGGCTGAGCTTCCTTCGTGGGAACGGCAGTGAAAGCAATGCATGGTGTGTTGCTTAGCAATGCACACGCTTTTGCAAGCCCTTTCATAAATATTCTTCTTCTCCTTTGGGGGATACATAAGGCAACTGTTGTCCCCGTTTTACAGATGAGGAAACCACAAAGTTTAGTGATACTACCTGATAATACTGGCTCGGTTATTGCTTGGTCAGTAGGCAGCTGGCATTGTTCTGGACTCCTACATGTATTAATTCATGTCACCTTACAACAGCTCTGAGTTACACGCATAACTTGCTCAAAATTACAAAGCCAGTAAGCAGAAGGCTGGCACGTGAGCCCAGGAGGCGTACTCATGAGCCTGAACTCTTAGACACGTACAGCCTCGTGTGGTGACATTACAGATGTCTTTCTAGTGTTCCAAGAGTGGAAATCTGGTGGTCTCCAGGGTTCATTCAGATTGTAAATATTTTATCATCCAATATTTTATCAATTTTGAATTGGTTGCCATAATTTAAAGATTTACTTTTAAAAAGATTTTATTTGAAAAATCCAGATTTCTGGCTTCCCTAGAAAAACCAGAAGCTCTGACAGCATTCGGCTTGCACCCCACAAAGTGACAACTGGCCAGAGCTGAGTGCGTACTGTCCCTTTACCCAGGTCATACTCGTTCCAGTTTGGAAAAGTCCCCACTACTCCCTATTATTGCAAACTGGCCTGTTTTTGCAACTCTGTCACCTGTCTAACCTGAGCATTTGAGTTTGCGACCCCTGCATGGCAACCCTAAAGAAATAGAATGTCATGTCTTCCCTGGTGCCATCGACGCACTACAAGCTGTATATTTATCCATCTGTACATTCATGCAACCATCTCTTCGTGTATCCATCCACCCACCCATCCACTTTTCACTCTATCTCAGCCACCCTCCCCACCTAGCTTAGCCATTCTCAAACTGACTGCACAGGGCCACACCTGCCATCCCTTCCACAATATCTGCTTTCCTCCCACTCAGAGTCAGAAGGGCAGCATCAGAAGACGGCAGATGAGCTGCTGAGGAAGACAGAGTTGTGGCAGGGGTTGTGGACTGAATTGTGTCCCCCGCCCATCCATATATTAAAGGCCCAACCCTTAACATGGCTGTATTTGGAGACAGGACCTTTAAAAGACGGCAGTTAAGATTAAATGGGGTCATAAAGGTGGAACCCTAATCCAATAAGACTGGCGACCTTCCAAGTGGAGGAGACACCAGGAGTGCACACAAAGAAAAGGCTGCATGGGAGGACACAGTGAGAAGGTATCTGCAAATCAAGGAGAGAGGTCTCGGAAGAAACCAAACCCACTGGCTCCTTGACCTTGGACTTCCAGCCTCCAGAACTGTGAGAAAATAACTTCCTGTTGTTTAGGCTGTTCTGTGGCATTGTTATGGCAGCCTTAGCAGATGAATACAGCAGGGAACTGTTTTCCATGTGTCCCCCATCCACCATTTCCACCTCCCCAGGCCCGACCTCCTTTCCCCTGAATAGGCAATCACCTGACACTCAAACCCATTTGGGTTAGTTACTGAGAGAAGCTGTCGGCAACTCCAGTTAAGAAGGTCATTTATTTCCCCGGTGATGTGAACGCCACCATCAGGATGGGCTGGGAGAGGGGAAAAGGGCTGGGAAGGTACCACTAAAGAATTCCCCCAGTGAGATGCCCTCAGGACATTTCATTAAACCCTCGTGTACCTGAGGTAGGGAGACGCTGCCTGAAGTTCAAGGCATAAGGAACATTGAAAGCTCCAGGTTCACAGTTGGTTGGGTTTAGCAAGCTGTTTTGACTGGAAAGTCTGAGTCCAGCTTAAAACAGCGTGATGGTGAAAATAATTACTGCAAAATTGGCTTCATCTTAAGCCGTCCTATGAGTTTCCTCCAGGTGTTCTAGTTAGAGAGGCTTATGTTATTAACACAAAGATAGGTGGTTGCTGATTAACCCCAGAGGGGCCTAAAGAACTGGGAGAAAGCCAAGCTGGCTTCTGCTTCATCTCTGCATCAACTTTTAAGATGTTGAAATGGTAATGACTCAAGAGTTGGGATGATGGTGTTGGAAGAGAGGCTAGACAAACCCCAGATGGATTCTCAGATCCCAGGGACAGCCAACGGCAACA